>CAXKVI010000004.1:37422073-37840355 GCA_964058755.1 Campiglossa producta | reverse complement strand
TCGCTCGAGCACGCTTGTATGAATTCGCCTTGCTTCGTTCCATAAAATTTTGACAGTTCATTTACGCATTCGGCAATTTTCTACGTTTACACGCTTTACGCGGTGTGTCTATGGTTACATGAATAAAATTATTCTTTTTTGAGCATTATAAAGCACATTATCTTTCCTTTGTGCAACAGTGACTGCGCCTAAATGTATGCAGATGAAACATTCGAAATTTCGATGCTGTTTATGGCGCTGAAAACGCATTATAGCATGCGCATTATAGCATGTGTACGAAATATTCAGATAGCAATAAGGAAGATAGGCCGATAAATGGGACTTTTGCAATTAAAGCAATATTTTGGATTTTTTTTTTTGTATAATGCATTGTCAGCGAAACCTGAACGATGGTGAAAATTTCAAAACCCCAGCTCAATGGGAAGTTAGTTCAAAATCCAAAGCAAAATCTCTGGAAATGAAACTTTTCAAATATCTCTACCCGTGCGCCACCTATCGGAATTATTTTTTTGTTATACTGCGTGGGGCCAGAAAACTAAACGACGATGAAAATTTGAAGATTCTACTCCAACGGGAAGTTCGTTGAAAAACAAATTAATCGACACCGAAAACAGACCTTCGCATTTCGTAAATAGAACATTTGGAAATTGATTAAGTAATACACACGCTAAATATCAGCTAAATCGGTCCATAATTAGGATTTTCAGTTTTTATTACCCCGATCTCAGCTCCACCTAACGGAATTTTTTTTAGGAAAATATTTCTTTTCATAGTAGTAAGAATATTCTTGAGATGCTGCAGGTCTGGAATCCGTCTCTCCCGACGCAGGATTGGGGCGTCAATCTGGTCGATGATGTGGTTGGGCCCAATAGACAGGTGGTTATCACTCTGAATAAGGAGGCGTTCGAGCCCCTTAAACGGTGCAACGGACGAGTGCATTACGGCATGGGTCAGATCGTGATCCACGTATACCGTGGCGATGCACAGCGCGCTGCTATTCCGGACGCTCCGGAGGACTCGGAGATCGAGGCATCGGAAGGGGAAGCAGAGGAGTCCGACGCGGAAAGTATGTTATCAGCCACGTCAAATTGCGATGGTGCTGCGAACAACTCGGCGATAGAAGAAAGCCTGCTTGACGAAGAAGGCCTCGACGTCACGATCGTGGCTAAACCTGAGCACACTAACGTTGATGCTGCTTCAGACAGCAGGGTTCCCGCCACGCCAAATCGTGCAGGTGCTCTGAACAACTCCTCGTTGAGAGACAGCCCCCGGAACAGGCCAGACCTCGACGACACGCTGGCGGCAGGGAAGTTGGAACTCTCTCATGTTGGTGGTGCTTCAGATAAATCTGCACAAATCTAAAGCAGCCTCGGCTGTTTTAAGCAGTCGTCTTTCTAAAGGCGACGTAGACGTGGTCCTTATCCAAGAGCCCTGGGTCAATAGCTCTAGGATCTGTGGATTGGGGACTAAGGGGTACAAGCTCATCCAAGCCAATGATGAGGGCAAGGTCAGAACCTGTATTTTGGTAAAGTCTGAGCTAAACACCTTTCTATTACCCAACTACTCAAATGGTGACGTTACAGCTGCCAGCTTAACAGTCGGCAGCACCAGCCTAACGATGGCGTCGGTCTATATGCCCTATGACGCCGAAGAACCTACTCCACAAAAGGAGGTGAAAGATCTGGTGGATAATTTCTGTACGGGCCATCTTATTATTGGAGCTGACGCTAATGCTCATCACGTCCAGTGGGGAAGCTCCTATATTAACGCTAGGGGCGAGTCTCTGTTTGACTACCTACTAACAACTAACCTGGTGGTTTGTAACGTGGGTAACGAGCCTACTTTTATAACTAAAGCTCGTAGGGAGGTTATAGACCTCACTGTTTGTAGCGAAGGCGCTTATGAGTGGGTCAGAAAATGGCGAGTTCTTGATGAGCATTCATTTTCTGACCATCGGTACATAGAAATTGTGTTAGACTTTATTGTTGAGCAGCCAGTTATGAAACGAAATCCACGCAACACTAACTGGCAGCTACATAACCAAATATTAGCTAGGGACCTACCAGTATTACCTCCACAAGCCCCCTCATCAGTGGGAGAACTGGATGATCTGGTAACGACCTTTACAACGGCGCTCTCAAATGCCCTACAGCAGGCTTGTCTAGTACCAAAACCACGCGGCAAACATAGACCCCACTGGTGGTCTTACGACCTGGATTCGTTTCGTATATCATGCAGGAAGCAATTTAACAAGGCCAAGAGCATCGGTACGGAGCCTGAATGGCTCGAATATAAAGCTAAACTGAGGGCCTATAAAAAGGCTCTAAGGCAAGCGAAGAGAACTTCGTGGAGAAATTTCTGCACCGGGGTCGAAAAAGTCGATGATACAGCGAGACTTAGACGAGTGCTATCAAAAACTCAAACAGCCATTAGCTATTTACGGAAGCCTGACGGATCTTGGACCAGCACGGAAGGGGGAAGCCTGGAGCTGCTCCTGAACACACACTTTCCGGGGAACTTGTATGATGCACCTGTAGCATCTGCAACAAACCTGGCGGTAAACATACCCATTACGGAGGAAAGGGTAAGGTGGGCAATCAAAAGCTTTGAGCCGTTCAAGGCAGCTGGGCCAGACGGGATTTTCCCCGCACAACTCATAAACACGCTGGAAATATCAGCTAAATGGCTGGTAGTTCTCTATTCAGCCTGCCTGGCTCTTAATTACATTCCGTGCTCCTGGAGAAGCGCCACGGTAGTCTTTATTCCAAAGGCTGGGAAGGCCTCACACTATGAGCCTAAAGACTACAGACCGATCAGTCTCTCGTCTTTTGCACTTAAAACCTTCGAGAGGATAATTAGCGATTATCTCTCCTCTACTATTGATAGCAACCTTATTTCTAGCTATCAACATGCATACACCAAAGGTAAATCAACGGAAACTGCGCTCCACAGCCTAGTCTCTATTGTTGTAAAATCATTGCATGAAAAGGAGTACTGTCTCGTGGCCTTTCTGGACATCGAAGGGGCTTTCAATAATATAAGGCCGGAGGCTATTAACACTGCTTTAACAAACCTGGGCATAAATAGGTCTCTTATTGGACTAATTGATCAACTACTAAAGGGAAGGAAAATAGTTTCTTCACTGGGAACAGTTGATCTTTCACGCTATGTCACAAGAGGAACGCCTCAGGGTGGTGTTCTCTCCCCGCTCCTATGGAACCTCACCGTAAACTCGCTGCTACGAGACACAAGGTGGGGGGCGGGAAGATAGTGGCATATGCAGACGATTTAGCTATTGCATATAGGGGCAAATTCCCACAAACCCTGTGTGACTTGATGCAAGTAGCACTGCGAGAAGTTTCTTCATGGTCCTCTCGCTGCGGACTTAGCATCAACCCGGGAAAGGTGGAGCTTGTCCTTTATACCAGGCGGTACAAGATACCACCGTTGAACCTACCAGAACTAGATGGCGTGCGCCTGAACTTAGCTGACAAAGCCAAATTCCTAGGCACAGTTCTAGATAGAAAGCTTAACTGGAAGGAGAATGTCATCCAGCGCTAGAGGAAAGCGTGCATTGCACTTTACACGTGTAAAAGAGCCATTGGCAAAAAATGGGGGCTCAGCCCCAAAATTTGCAGATGGATCTACACTGCGATAATCCAGCCAATTATGCTGTATGGAGTCGTGGTATGGTGGCCTGCGCTAAGAAAGGCAACAAACCTAAATCTGTTGGGGAAAGTCCACAGATCGAGCATGATCTGTATAAGCGGGGCGTTAAGAACAACGCCCAATGAAGCTCTCCAGGCCATTCTTGGCTTTTTGCCACTCGATCTGGAAGGGTACCGGGTAGCAGCAGCATCGGCTGTGCGTCTAAGGGAAACGTCCGTCTGGGCGCAAGCACTATTGGACACTCCTGTATTCTAAGATCTTACATCTTTCTCCCTCTGAGCACAGATCGGTGTGCGACCACAACAGTCGGAGATTGTTGTTTTAGAATAAACATTCCCAGCTGGGAAGACTGGGAGAACATAGATCGGTGTCCCGCTACTAATGGCGGAACTTTTATATACATCGACGGCTCGAAGTTAGACGGCAGAGTCGGAGGAGGGGTTTACTCAAGGGATTTGGACCTAGAACTCTCCTTTAGACTACCTGATCACTGCAGCGTCTTCCAGGCTGAAGTTTCAGCAATCATGGACGCCGTGACTTGGATAGGTGAACGCACCATCGGACAGGATATCTGTATTTTCAGCGACAGCCAAGCGGCTATCAAATCCCTTGGCTCTTACTCGTTCAACTCTGAACTGACGCTCAGCTGTCGTCGATCTCTTCAAGAGATGGCCCAACAGAACCGCGTGAACCTCACATGGGTCCCGGGACACAGGGACATTGAGGGAAACTGTAGGCCAGACGAACTTGCCAGGCAGGGCACGACCATGCAGATTCTTCAAGATAAAGAGCGCATAGGTATGCCGTTTGCCACGTGCAAGCTAATGCTGAAGGAGCATACACTCCGCGAAGCCAACGAAAGATGGCTACAAGCCCCAGGGTGCCGGATATCCAAGCAAACCTGGCCAAAATGCGATCTTAAAAGATCTAGACACATATACGCCCTAAAAAGGAAGGAAATCTCCATATTAATAGGTGTTTTAACCGGGCACTGCCTTATTGGTAGGCACGCAGCAAGGCTAGGCGTTCCCTACCGACGATGCTGCAGGAGTTGCAAAGATGATGAGGAAGAGGAAACGGTGGAGCACCTCATCTGCAACTGCCCGGCCTTAAGCGGAGCGAGAAGGCGCTCTCTGGGAGTTCCCTTCCTGGTTAGCTTAAGCCAGGTCGCGGAGCTAGACATAAAGGACTTGATGGCCTTCATCAAGTTATCAAAATGGTTCGAGGAGGGGTAGCGGTGTCGGTAAGGAGTGTCAGTCCCGGGTTTCGGCTATATGGAGATTCCCGACAGCACTGGGATTTTCCATATGGCCGGGCCCCGGGACTGACTTTCCTAGTGTTTGGTGGTATCACAACGGGCCTTTTATTACTGGCCGAGGTGTGCCTTTGCGGCAGCCACTTCTACCTACCTAGTAATACATGTTCCGAATTTCAGCCAAATCGGACCATAAATGCGATTTTTGAAAATATAGCGACCCACGCGCCACCTATCGGAATTTTTTTTCCATAATATTGCATTGTCATCGCGACCTGAACTGTGGTGAAAATTTCAAGACCCTAGCACAACAGGAAGTTGGTTCAAAATCGAATGCAAAAATCCGGGCACAAGAACGACGAAAGCGACCTAATAAAAACATTTTAAAAATCTATGCGAAATTCGAGAAATTTCGGCAAATTTTTATCAAAATTCTTAGGTTTCTTATCAGAGTTTTTAGAATATTTTGAAGTATGCGATTTTGTTGGCCGTTTGATTCTAGTATAAGGTGTTAATCTTAAGCTTTTAAAAAATGTCTCTGATTTTTCAAATTTATTTTTTTAACGTGTTCTTACATACACCTTTATAATTTTAATTTGCTTTAAGAAAAAATTACTTAAGCTCGGCAGAAAAAAAATTGCCAAATTCACGGAAACTTTTTTCAATCTTAAGACTACCATCCCATTACGCTATGTAAAATCAAATGGGCAACAAAACTGCATACTTCGGAGAGTGTATTATCTTCATAGTATATTGTTAATTTATTAATATAAATGTATTAAACAGTAATAATGGTAGATATTAATTAAAAAATACAAAAAAAATTTGAAAAATTCACAACGCCTCTTATTGGATTTTGTTCTCATATCCCGAAAATCCCGGGATTGTTTTTCTAACGCTTAGGGATCCCATCCCTATGTGCATACATAATTTGAATTTTTTTTATCTAAGAATGCTGTCTAAAAACTCTCTATTTTTCGCAATTACTCAAATATTAATAGTTTACTAATTTTTGATTCAGCAATTCATAAAGTTCTAAAGATTAGAAATTGGGTTGAGATTATTAAAGATCCAATTTTAGTTCTGGACGGTGAAACCGTATCTTGTAAAGCTGGCAATAAGAAGGTATACATATTAAACTGTTAAAATATTTTACCCTCAGGCACGGGCTTATAATTTTATCTGTTTAGTTAATATCTACTCGAAAGTCTCAGATAGTACAGCATCTAAACACCGCACAAAATGAATCTAGAATATAAAGTTGCTCAAAATGATTCAGCTATAGAACACACGAAGAAAGATCAATTTTATTTAGATATGTGTCAAGCGATGATAGCAATTAGAATGCCATGGCGGAGCTTGGACAATAAAACATTGAGAGGTTTTCTTCAGAAATATGTTAACCACAGCATACCAAACGAGTCTACGCTTCGAAAAAATTATTTGGATGACTGCTACAGATCGGCCATACAAACACATAGAGATGATATCGCTGACAGCTACGTATGGATTTCTGTTGATGAAACAACGGATACAGCTGGACGCTATGTTGCAAATCTAATAGTTGGTAAGTTATGTGAAGCGGAAGAACCACCAACTCCACATTTGTTGGCCTGCAAGCAGGTACCAAAAACCAACACTGACACTATCGCTAGATTCGTTAACAACGCTCTAAGGATCTTATGGTCAAACGGTGACAATGACGAGAAAGTGTTGTTGCTGGTAACAGATGCCGCCGCATACATGTTAAAGGCTGGTGAAAATTTGAAATGTTTTTATCCAAACCTTATTCACTTAACGTGCTTTGCACATGGCATAAACCGCGTCGCTGAGTATTTTCCAAATGTTAACAAGTTGATTTCTTCAGTGAAAAAAGTGAAAAAGGCCCCGCTGCGTATTCAAATGTATAGGGAAATACTGCCAAATACTCCGCTACCACCAGAACCAATACTAACGCGATGGGGTACATGGTTGGAAGCAGCTATTTTTTATGCCAACAACTTCAATAAAATTAAGGAGGTTTGTTAGGGAGTTGAAGTTATAATTTCTTTTATTAAAAATTCACATGTACCTAGGTTATTATGCTTTTAAACGCAGATGAAAGCAACACTCTGTTGGGTGATTTGGCTTACATAAAAGCCCACTTTGGTAGTATACCAAATTGCATCAGCAAGCTAGAATCAGGAGGAGTTCCTCCGACAGAATCAATAGCCTTAACATCATCAATGCTTCAAGGGCTTCACTCTGCGCCTGGACAATGCGGACAAGTAATAGCCACCAAAATTGATGCGGTGTTGAAAAGGAACCCTGCTTTCGAGGACATGATAAAAGTGGCGAAATTACTTTCAGGGGAAAAACGCTTGCAACTTTCAAGGGACGGTACCGCTGCCCGACTGGTTGATGTCCTCGTAGGCGCAAAGGCCGACATCACCGCCCTGCAGGAAATGCGATGGACGGGGCAAGGAAAGACGACCATCGGTCCTTGTGACGTATACTACAGTGGCCAGACACGCGGCAAAGCGCGTGGTGTAGGATTCGTGGTGGGAAAGAGACTTCGCCGCCAAGTATTAGCGTTCACTCCTGTGAACGAGCGTCTCGCCGCGATCCGCATCAAGGCGAGGTTTTTCAACATAACATTTATCTGCGCCTATGCGCCGACTGAGGAGACGGACGACGCAGAGAAGGACTCCTTCTACGATAAACTTGAACAGACTTATGATCGCTGCCCACAGCATGATATCAAAATCGTGCTCGGCGACTTTAATGCCAAGGTGGGCAAGGAAGGAGTCTTTGCTCCCACAATTGGAAAATTCAGTCTCCACGATATAACATCCCCCAACGGCACTAGGTTGATTGACTTCGCCGCTGCTCGCAATATGGTCATCAGTAGTACCAGGTTCCAGCATAAGCGAATACACCAAGCCACATGGCTGTCCCCTGATCAAAGAACTAGAAACCAGATTGATCATGTCTTGATTGACGGCAGACATAGCTCCACCGTTCTGGACGTGCGTACACTGCGTGGTCCCAATATTGACTCTGACCATTATCTTGTCGCAGCCAAGATACGCACACGCCACTGTGCAACGAAGAAAGTGCGCAAAGTAACGGAAGGAACGTTTGACGTCGAGAAGCTGCGCATGACACAGACAGCTGATAATTTCACAACTCGACTCTCACACCTGCTAGCAGAGGGCAATCCTCGACCTAACGATGTAACCGAGCAATGGAAGCATATCTCTCACTCATTGCGTGCCGCCGCTGAGGCCACTATAGGGTTCCAGCGAGCCCGCAAGAACAACTGGTACGATGAGGAATGCAAAACTGCCTCGAAAAAAAGGACGCTGCCTACAAGGAGACGTTGCGAACGGGCGCAACCCGCAGTGTATGGCAACAATATCGTGAGGCAAAGAAGTAAGAGAGACGCCTTTTCAGAAAAAAGAAAAGTGAGGCCGAAAGGCGTGAGTGTGAGGAGCTTGAGATGCTGGCTGACAGGAATGATGCCCGAAAATTCTATGAAAAGATCCGGCGGATGACGGAAGGTTTTAAGACCGGGGCAAGCTCCTGTAAGGACAATAATGGCGACCTGGTAACCGACGTACAAAGTGTACTTAAATTATGGAGGGAGAACTTCTCCTCACTGCTAAATTGCGAGGGAGACGTCGAACCCGATACCCCAATCCCTGACGATGGAAAAGTCGTCCCACCACCTGACTATGATGAAGTGAGGATAGCTATATCCCGGCTCAAAAACAACAAAGCGCCTGGAAAAGACGGACTACCCGCCGAGCTGTTCAAACGCGGAGGCGAAGAGCTGGTAAAAAGCATGCATCAGCTCTTATGCAGAATATGGTCAGACGAATGCATGCCTCCGGATTGGAATTTAAGTGTGCTTTGCCCAATCCACAAGAAAGGCGATCCCGCTAACCGCACCAACTACCGCGGAATTAGTCTTCTTAATATCGCATATAAGGTTCTTTCTAGCGTGTTGTGTGAAAGGCTGAAGCCCATCGTAGACAAACTGATTGGACCTTATCAGTGTGGCTTTAGACCTGGTAAGTCTACCATCGACCAGATTTTCACGATACGCCAAATCCTGGAGAAGACCCATGATAAGAGAATCGACACTCACCATCTCTTTGTCGATTTTAAAGCCGCTTTTGACAGCGTAAAAAGGAGTTGCCTGTATGCCGCCATGTCTGAATTTGACTTCCCTGCAAAGCTTATACGGCTTTGTCAAATGACGTTGAGCAATACCAACAGCTCCGTCAGAATCGGGAAGGACCTCTCTGAGCCATTTGAAACCAAACGAGGCTTCAGACAGGGCGACTCCCTTTCGTGCGATTTCTTCAATCTGACGCTGGAGAAGATAATTCGAGCAGCAGAGCTAAACCGCAATGGTACAATCTTTTACAAGAGCGTGCAATTGCTGGCGTATGCCGATGATATTGATATCATTGGCCTTAACAACCGCGCCGTAAGCGCTGCCTTCTCTGGACTGGATAAGGAAGCGAAAAAAGTGGGTCTTGCCGTGAACGAGGACAAGACGAAGTATTTGCTGTCATCAAAGAAAGAATCGGCGCACCTGCGCCTTGGCAGCCATGTCACTGTTGATAGTTACAAATTTGAAACTGTGAGGGACTTCGTCTATTTGGGAACCAGTATCAACACCGAAAATAATATCAGTCTAGAAATCCAGCGGAGAATCACTCTTGCCAACAAGTGCTACTTTGGACTGAGTAGGCAATTGAGAAGTAAAGTCCTCTCTCGAAGAACAAAGATCACGCTCTATAAGTCTCTCATCATACCTGTCCTGATGTATGGCTCAGATTCATGGACAATGTCAAGAGAAGATGAGATGGCCCTTGGAGTATTTGAGAGAAAAGTTCTCCGGAAGATTTATGGTCCTTCCCGTGATGCCAACGGCGAGTATAGAAGGAAATTTAACGATGAGCTGTACGAGCTCTACGCAGATCTGACCATAGTCCAGCGAATTAAAGCCCAAAGACTCCGCTGGGTGGGCCATGTTATGCGAATGGACAAAGAAGCTCCAGCACAGAAGGTTTTCCTATCGTCGCCTGAATTCGGCAGCAGAGGAAGGGGGAGGCCTCGACTGAGATGGAAACAACAGGTGGAGGATGACTTGAACTCCCTTGGGGTTTCCAATTGGCGTCCGTTATCGCTAAAAAGGAATGACTGGCGTGCTTTGATACGAAACGGCCAAAATCGCTTAGGCGGTTAAGCGCCAATAAATGATGATGAATGAACTGAGATACAAATTCCCGGCCACTTTTGGAGCAAATTTAAATTTGCTCCGGTCACATCTTGTGATGTTGAGCGTTCCTTTTCGGCATACAAGCTAATTTTAACGGATAAGCGTCACAACTTATCCATTGAAAATATGGAGAAAACAATTGTAGTATATTCCCTGCAGCGAAACCTCAAACTAGTCAGAAAAATACTAGTATACAACTATAATTTTCTGGCAGAACTCATATTAGTCAGGAAATGTCCATTTCATACTAGTATACAACTAGAATTTTCTGGCTGAATTCATACTAGTCAGGAAATATCCATTTCATACTGGTATACAACTAGAATTTTCTGCCTGAATTCATACTAGTCGGGAAATAACCATTTCGTACTAGTATACAACTAGAATTTTCTGGATGAAATCATACCAGTTCAAAAATACAAAACTCATTCGTTTCGTTTGCTTCTGTTTTCTCTTATAATTCACAGATTCTTTTTCGTGATATGGTCAATACAAATATTCGCTGCTTTCTTAAGAATAAACATGAAAATAAAGGCAAATGATAAAATAAAGGGTAAGTCATGAAATTGTGGTTAAAATCATACTAGTCCAGGTTCAATGCTTTTTGGACTAGTATATTTCATACTAATCCTTTTTGGCTAGTATGGGGACTGGTTCATTTTTAGGAAATCAAAGTATGTGACAAGTATTTTACAACTAGTATAATTCTAGTATCAAGATAAAGTAGATGACTGATATGTTCTGGTCGAAGTCTGACAATTGACATTTCGTAGGACATCAACACGTAAAAAATACCAGTTGCTTATATGGAAAAAATAGAATAAAAAAATATTTTTAATTTAAAATGTTTTTAAAATGAACTGAAAACTGGAAAATAATTTCCCCTCTGCCTAAATAGATTCTTCACCACGTAAAGCTTATCTGGAACATTTGTGAGTGGGAATTCTTATAGGTATTAAATAGTACTTGGAGTTTGAAATGTATAAAAACATTGGCGCACGCTAAAGATGGTTCGCATTAATTTCTAACAATCTTATTACCGATATGAGCTTTTCTAAAAAAAACATCTTTTCACGATATAGCAAGCGCCAAATATTTTTATACATTTCAAACTCCAAGTACTATTTAATACCTATAAGAATTCCCACTCACAAATGTTCCAGATAAGCTTTACGTGGTGAAGAATCTATTTAGGCAGAGGGGAAATTATTTTCCAGTTTTTAGTTCATTTTAAAAACATTTTAAATTAAAAATATTTTTTTATTCTATTTTTTATTCATTTTTATTCAGCAAGCAGATTTACGGACGTCCCAAAAATAGGTCATTTGAGCTATAAGCGAAAATTGTGGGAGAACTAAGCTCAATATACAAACTCTTAGAGTAGGTAAAGATTCTACGGAATATCCTCTAGAAACCCCCATACTCAGAAAAATGGTTTGGTTCACTAACAGGTTTTTTTAAAAGGAGGGCGGACTCCCCCTTAACACAGAAAAGGGGCAAGTTACATCCTGAACGTTAATTTAAGCCCATTAAGAGAGTACTTTTTTTTGTCTGTTTTTCGACAAAATCGACTCAAAAACCTAGTTTTCAAAACGTTTTTTGTATAAAAAAACTAAATCACCTTAGAAAAAAAATATCATCAAAAATAAACGGTAGCTCCAGGGCACTCAGAACTTGCACTTTGTCAGACAAAATTAACTGTTCTAAAAACTGCATACTTGAAATTGCATTTCACTAGAGTCAATGGGGACATATTTTAAAAGTAAAACATGGAGGCAATGGAGGATTTAAACCCTTCTTCATAGGTAATGTGTCATCTCTAGGAAAAATTTTTGATATCGTTGGATAGATGACTACAAAGGCTACATATGACAAAAAAAACTATTCTGACCCAAAGCCTACTATAGGTTTTATACTTAAAATAGTGTACCAGCATGGAACGTCCGTAACGCTGGAAACACCCATACATATATATAGCGACTCCAGCTCCATCTAGCGGAAAAACCATATCCTATGTTGAGTATAACCTGCCAAATTTGCTGAAAATCGCTGCAGTAGTTTTTAGCAAATTCATTACTGAAAAACTCTTATAATTTGTCATATTTATATAGATAAAAATCAAACACCGAATAACGCAAACCCTGACACCCATTCGGTTGAAGTCATCCTTAAAATATATTTCAAGTCATCGTTTCGTATGATTCTAGGGAAAAAATTGATTGAAACAAATAAAAACTTATTTTCAACTGGACTTATAACGTGCGTTTTTTTGCTTTTGGTGGACTTAGAACATTTCATACCAATACATAACAATATCTAAAATCGACTTTTTGGTCACTAATTTGAGGTTAAACGATGTACGAGTATCTATACCTGTACTATAGTTTTGCATTGAAATCTCATTTTTCAAAAGAAATGGACTTAGGACATTTGCTTACGAAGCTAGCGATATTTAAAACACCTGCAATAAAGAAACACACTTAAAAAATTAATATAATTTTTTATAATTTTTTTTTGAATGTTTTTATTAGGTCGCTTTCGTCGTTCTTGTGCCCGGATTTTTGCATTCGAGTTTGAACCAACTTCCTGTTGTGCTAGGGTTTTGAAATTTTCACCACAGTTCAGGTCGCGATGACAATGCAATATTATGATCCGATTTGGCTGAAATTCCTAAAAAAATTCCGCTAGGTGGAGCTGAGATCGGGGTAATAAAAACTGAAAATCCTAATTATGGACCAATTTAGCTGATATTTAGCGTGTGTATTACTTAATCAATTTCGAAATGTTCAAAAAAAATTGGACCCGTTAGGTGGCGCGAGAGTCGCTCTATTTAAGAAATGCGAAGGTCTGTTTTCGGTGTCGATTAATTTGTTTTTCAACGAACTTCCCGTTGAGGTAGAGTCTTGAAATTTTCATCGTCGTTTAGTTTTCTGGCCCCACGCAATATACCAAAAAAATAATTCCGATAGGTGGCGCACGGGTAGAAATATTTGAAAAGTAGAATTTCCAGAGATTTTGCTTTGGATTTTGAACTAATTTCGCATTGAGCTGGGGTTTTGAAATTTTCACCATCGTTCAGGTTTCGCTGACAATACATTATACAAAAAAGAAATCCAAAATATTGCTTTAATTGCAAAAGTCCCATTTATCGGACTCTCTTCCTTATTGCTATCTAAATATTTCGTACACATGCTATAATGCGCATGCTATAATGCGTTTTCAGCGCCATAAACAGCATCGAAATTTCGAATAATTGAATTTCACTTATTCGAACATGCAATCTTCAACGTCATCTGCATACATTTAGGCGCAGTCACTGTTGCACAAAGGAAAGATAATGTCTTTTATAATGCTTAAAAAAGAATAATTTTATTCATGTAACCGCGTAAAGCGTGTAAACGTAGAAAATTGCCGAATGCGTAAATGATCTGTAAAAATTTTTATGGAACGAAGTTTACACAAATTCGGTAAACTTCCGCGAGGAGTTTAGTGTGTAAAAACCTCGAAAAATTACCCAATTCGATGACGCTGTTCGACATGCAGTTTTTCAAAGCAGTCAATGCATACTAGACAAAAATAGAAGAATATGCTAAAAAATGGCTCAAAAATTAAATTAATGGGAATTTCAAAATAAAAAGTATTCACATAAATTTATGTATATCGTTCATCTAACTGAGCTGTTAAATGTATATATTTACGCTTTCGTTAAGTTATATGGTTACATGAGTACCACTAATATGACACTGAGTATCCAATTACAATCTTAGAAATTTTCACAGACTCACATCTAAAGAGTATAAAATAAAAAAATTAAATAAAAAAATATTTTTAATTTAAAATGTTTTTAAAATGAACTAAAAACTGGAAAATAATTTCCCCTCTGCCTACATAGATTTTTCACCACGTAAAGCTTATCTGGAACATTTGTGAGTGGGAATTCTTATAGGTATTAAATAGTACTTAGAGTTTGAAATGTATAAAAACATTTGGCGCTTGCTATATCGTGAAAAGATGTTTTTTTTTTTTGAAAAGCTCATATCGGTAATAAGATTGTTAGAAATTAATTCATACAATTCAATACAAATCACGAAACTTAGGCTTCATTGAGGACCCTTTTTTTCATCCATCAAAAACATATGAAAAAACAAGTAAGGAAAGCTGTCTTCGGCTGTGCCGAAGGCTAAATACCTTTCATGAATAAGCGTCGGCTGTGCCGAAGGCTAAATACATTTCATGAAAAAGCGTCACGATTTTCACTGTTCGATCCCCAGTACAGCCTGTTTCAATTTAACTTTAGCTCATACCGAAATTATCGGAACTATCGATTATATGGGGGCGATGTGAAATATTTATCCCATCTCGATGATTTTCAACATCAATATTTCTTATATGAAATAAGCAACTTTTAAAAATTTCACGTTCCTACCTCTTTAATTACAGGAGTTATAGCCTAAAATCCGTTTATCGGAACAATCCTTTGTATGGGGGCTATGTGAAATATTTATCCCATCTCGATGATTTTCAACATCGATATTTCTTATATGAAATAAGCAACTTTTACAAAATTTCACGTTCCTACCTCTTTAATTACAGGAGTTATAGCTCAAAATCCGTTTATCGGAACAATCGGTTGTATGGGAGCTATATGTAATATCGGTCCGATCTTGCTGGTTCCGACAAATGATTCCTATATTAGAAAATGGTGGCCGCATACAAAATTTCAGCCAAATATCTCAAAAACTGATTTGCGTTCAAACAGACAGACAGACAGACAGACGGACAGACGGACATGGCTAAATCAACTCATCTCGTCATCCTGATCATTTCGGTATACTTATTGATTGGTCCATCTCTTCTTATTCTCATACTTACAAACATCGGACCAAAGTTATAATACCATTTCATGTTCATGAAAGGTATAATTACAGAGGTAGATTGAGCCCCATTCTAAAAAAAGGAGGGGTGCCCGGGGTGAATTTTTGAAGTTAGTTCTTTTCGGCCACCCTAATGTACATATGTATGTAAGTAGAGAAAACTATGAAAAAGAGAGTTGGTTTCTAGAAACCCAATTTCAATTTGAAATGCTGTTTTGTTTCGAAAAAATTGTTTACTTCAACTTAAGTACCCAAGGCAGACATTCGAGGTGAACTACTACACTCTTCTAGCCGGAAGTTATGTATTTATTTCCCTTCAGGCCCTTAGGAAGGGTAAAGATTTCTCACAAACAAAAATGCATAAAATTAAGAAATATGTATTTATTCATCTGCCACTTTTCAACATTTTTACAAACAATTCAGACTAAATTTTCACTCTCCTTGGGTCTTTTCGACAAACTGATTTATTAAATAATTTATAGCTGATGATGACTTTAGGTTTTCTAAAGTTTCTGCCTCTATGGACAATAGTGCCATGTCTGACAGGCGTTCGCATCGAAGTTCTTAAGTAATTTTTAATCAGTTTGAATTTTGAAAAACTTCTTTCAGCAGTTGCCGTTGTAACTGGAAGGGACAAGGATTTGTGAAATAAAATAAAAATTGGGAAGTTTTGATTAATTTTACCTTACGCACGTTGAGGCCCGTATAATTGATACGGCTGACACAGCGGTAGCTACGCGCATAGGTAATTGAAGTTATCTTTTTACCGAGATTTTGTTCTTGTTAATTTTTGCTCGCATTGTCATGAGAATGGCAAATAATTGACACTTAATTATATGTAGTTATGACTAGAGTTCCAGTGCTCTATTAATTATCCGCAATTATCATCTAACATTTGTAGATTGAGTGCAACATTAGTAGCTAACTGTGTCTACATTAGGGTGATTCATAAGAAGCGAATGTGTGTTTTTTAGATTTTTCACCTTTCCTTGAAACAGTGAACCACTTTCTTTATATCGAATAACTTAATATAACCTCGGTGATACTGCAATACGTGCCATGTAAAAAAAAATAATTTTTGTTTTATTCGTGAAAATCGCCAAATAGCTCTCAGGATAATACATTCCAGAAGGCATTAATGCATCAAAGAAAGCAAAGCCAAACACGCTCAAATTTGCACCCTCTTATATCAGTATTCTGTAATTCTGCCTCATATCAAGTCACTAAATTTGAGATATTTCATTAGATACAATTTTTGTGACTTGATATGATTCCGGTATTCTATAAGAGAAAGTCACAAGAAATCTACCACAGTCTCTCTCTCGCTCATTTTAAGGTGTGGTGTATACAGAAATTGCATACATTTTAACTAACGTATTTGACACTAGCCCTATAGATGTCGATGTAGCCCAGGAGTTAAGCGTCCGGATTATGACGAGGGAGGTCGCCGGTCTGTGAACAGTAAATTTTTATTTTTTTTATTTAATTTTTTCAAATTTAAATAACTTTTTTTAAACACATAAATACTTCTAATTCGTAAATTCACTTTTTTAATTTTTTTAAAATTATTTAACACATTTTCTTTAAATAATTTTGTTTGTTACCTGCCTACAAGCAGATCACAAATTAGTGAGACTTCATTGAGACTAGAGATGTGAGGCAGCTTACTGAATACCAAATCGTATCAAATATGAAATAGACCAGGAAATGTCTCTATTAGTGACCAGATACAGCTTACAGAATTGAGGTATTAGTCTGAAAATGTAGTCAGTGCGTGACGCGTCGTTGAAATTTTGTAATTTTCATCAGGAGTTAATTTCCTTGCAACGATTTCGCTAATTTCATATGAAAATACAGTATAACCATAAAAGTTTGAAACTTATTAATCAGAAAATACTAAGCAAAAGTTTTAAATTTTGGTTAAATTTATTATGTATGGGTTTTCTTAATTGTTATAAAAAATAAATTTCTGCTGAAAATGACAATTTTTATGGTGTTAAATCTTTAATGCGACTCAATGTATGTATGTTTATGTGAAAAAATTTTGTTTTCAAATACTTATAGATATTCCATTCTAACTTCTCTGCAAGGCATTCTTGCTTTGATTCCAGGATTATAATTAAACAGACACATGTGCCTGAATGTTCATTCACATCACTAATAGCGCGCAGTTTATTTCTAATGAATACATCTTGCGCAGAACTATACAAATGTATAAGGACTGGTTCTCATTAGGTCAAATGGTGTCAAATTTCGTCGACTTCATCGAGATTTGGTTGCTTATTTCGATAAAGTCGATAGGATTTGTCAAATCTTGACCTAATGAAAACCAGACTTAAGAAATGAACTTATTTATGTTAGTTTTTTTGAATGTAAAAAAAACTTGTATTTATAGCATATTGATTTATTAGTTAAACCCAATAACAACCGGCCTAATGTGAAATGCCAAAATTCTGAAATAGGTACAAATGTATCGAACGTAGCCATATTTTATAATTATTATTTGTGTATAACTGATATGCAAAGCATACGAATGGAATTTTTTGTTCATTTGTTACTTTTTTTGTTAAAGCAATAAAACTGTGCTAAGAACCGCTTGGTAACTTTTTTCAGACTCCTTGGTATTTTTTTCGCTTATGTTTGTGGCAACCGTGACCATCGTTCACGAGTTAAGTCAAAACGTTACTGACAGACTTTCGTGCACGAATGTTCTCAATTTTGGACGAACGAAACACGTTTTAGAATGATTTTTTCTTTGAGTGTAATAGCATATCCTTTATTAAACCCGAAAGGAGTAACAAAAATGTTAAGCAAATAAGAATTTCCATACCCTAAAGTCTGCAATGTTTCGTATGTGAAGATGTGGGGGTGATAATTCTCAAGGCCTATAGTCTCCAATAACGGGTGGGTGAAGAAAAATTATGCCCTAGAGTCTGCAGCTTGTGACAGAATGCCACTTCTAACGGTTGATATGGGAGCTAGGACTTACACGGTTAGTGCATTAAATAGAACACATTTTTCCCTACACAGTACCTTGCTAACTAAAAAAACGAAATTTGGACTTACGCCACTTGTGCTTAAAGGGGCTCATATATAAAATCAGTGTTGCTACTGACATATTTTGTTCGTACCAAAAAGGGTACCAAAACGTTCTCGAAAGTACCAATTTTATTTTTTTTTGTAGTAATGGAAGATAAACAGTTTTGCTTTAATCAGAAATTAAGCTTAATACTTAAAAGATAGACAAAATATTTATAAAAATAAAGATACAAATCAAAGAGGAGTACTATTTTCCCACAATTTTTTCTTAAAAAATGTCCATATACTATTCCAAACATCAAAAATTCAACCTTTATTTGCGATTTTGTAGAACGCAACGCCTTCTCACCTTCAAGAAGAAAAGTGATATTTTGGACATGTGGAAAAAATTTAATTTGCCCAAAGAGGCTTTTAAAGAAAAAAGTACCAAAATCAAGAACAAGCTCCCAAAGTACCAAATAATTTCACACACTGTATAAAATCCCGAGTTATTATAAGAAATATAAATAAATAAATATTTTACATCCTGTGAAGAGGCTTACAGACCATCAAATCCGAAAAGATTTCAAAAGATAATTTATTGCAATACGTGCTATGCCACCTTTTCTTCTAAATGGAACAAAACCGCACATCGCAATTCTGCAAAACCGCAAAAACGTAGCCGCACAAATTTTACAGGAGACACTGAAAACTGATTAACTTTTGTACGAGCCACCATCATTTATAACAAAGCTGTAAGGGAAAGGCATAAAATTTTGATTGCTTTCACCGAGAATCAAACTCAGGAGTCTGCTAACAAGGAAACCCCTATTTCTTAAACTGACTAAAATATTTTGATAATGCCAAGGAACCCATCACATTGTCCTTGGAGCTGCTAAAAGCAGATGAGTTCAAACAAGCTCGGAAGGCGACTCACAGTCTGGCCATGCTAAATTACGATAGTCGCAGAACATGCTGGAGATGCAAGGAACAGGGTCACATGCGCAAGCACTGCCGCCGATTAGCCCGCCTGTTCTGTTCCAGATGCGGCCGAGATGGGACCCTGTCTAGGGATTGCTCTTGCCATCCGGCACTAGGAGCAACCACTAACGCCGCAACTATAACCAGCACCAGCCCAAAAGAAAAACATGATGGCCGTTTCTACATTGAGATAACCATAGAGGGCATGAAGATTCCAGCATTGGTGGACACAGGAGCCACCATAACATATATTGACGACAACATCCGTCAACATCTGGAGCACCGCCAAATACGATCACACCCGAAGTCACGCCAAATCCAGTTGGCGGACCAAACATACATATCAAGCTCGTGCTTGTTCCGAGCAAAAATAACGTTCCAGGAAGAGACCACCAGCCTGTTGGTATCAGCAATGCCCAGTTTAGCGGAACGAATGATAATAGGAATGGATTTTCTGCAGAGCCGGGGGATCAGCATAACGCTGGATGGAAAGCGACTGCCGCCCACTTCGCCAACAGATCCATCACCACGGGCTCGACTCAATGCTTTGACTACGTGGAAACGCCTTTCGGAAGACCAACAATTGGTTGAGATGCGGGAGCAACAACACAAACGACAGGCAGTAATTGCACACCACAAGAAAAAGTTCACCAGTACGGAGGGGCGATTCACGATAGCGAAACATGTCATGACGATGAAATACGACACACCGCCGAAGCAGCGATATTATCCGCGCAACCTCGCTAGGCAGAGGACGCCCTGGCTAACAGCTGTCCACACACCACACGAGCAAGGTATGCCTGGAAGCTTAAAGTAAGAAAGAGGGAAATAAAGCGGGGCCACCCGCTCTCGTCTGCTGCCAACCAGTCCGCGCAAACACTAGCACCAAAGATTTCAGGCCCAGGCACGAAAAGGGAATACTGGTCAAGCAACAAAGGGAACATTGTCGATACTAACCATTCATGGGTCCACCCGATACAGGTCCACCTACAAGACCGCCAAGTCTATGCTAGAATGCGATGAGGGTCAAGTTACATACGTCCAGTTCACATTTAGACAGGGAATCCCACATAATTTTTTTATATATACTTATGTATACCATAGATCCAGAAAGGCATGTACGGCTGCCTTTAATAAAGCCAAACAGGAGGGCCGCGAACTATCCTGGCCTCTTTACAAAACTAAGCTAAGTACATACAAGAAAGAGATCCGCAAGGCCAAACGAGCCTCCTGGGTGAATTTCTGCAGTGAAATTGAATCTACATCTGGTGCCGCGCGCCTGAGGAGAGTGCTCTCAAAATCGCCGGCAACACTGAGCCACGTCCAAATACCAGATGGGCAGTGGACTGATTCGACGACGGATACCATGAATCTGCTCCTGGATACACACTTCCCGACATGCACAGACATGTCTACTACTACGATCGCTGGAGGGATACCCTCCGATCAAATGATAAAGGAAATCACCGATGAGAAAAAGTTAGACTGGGCCTTATCTACCTTCAAGCCCAATAAGCCGCCAGGACCGGACGGAATATTCCCGGCCCAGCTACAACAAACATCCGATATTATTAAGCCGTGGTTGAAAACTATGTTTACAAGTTGTGTAAGGCTTAACTACGTATCCGTTGCACGTATTGCCGGTTCTGCGAGAACGGTATTTGTACTTGTACATTACCCTTCGTACCTAAACGACCCGGGTTGTTTTGTTTTTTATAATGACTCGGCCTAGAGCAATAAACCCCGAAGTGACCCTGTCTAACGCGTCACGATTCCCCACCTATTGTCATCCGCGGAACAGCCCCTTACAGCACGGCTGCTCTTCATTCTCTTGATCCGGGCTGGCATTGAGCCAAATCCTGGCCCAGGAGAATGGTTCTGCTGCGTTTGCCGGAAGAAAATATACACAAGACGATCGCACTCAGTCCAGTGTGCGTCTTGAAAGGTTGGTTGCATAAATCTAGTTGCTCCGGACTAGATCCTAAAACACACCGGCCCACTAGTTTCTACAAAAGTTTTGTGGCGCCCTGCTGCTCACGTCCTAGGACGTCCCGAGGCTAGCGACGCTCAAATGTTGCATTATCGCCTTCTACAAATCAAGTCTCCACGACCTGCAATACAAATATTGCTCAACAGAACATGTGTGTTCCCGTCTGTAGCTCACATCCTAGTGCGCCAACATCTCAGGCATCCACCCATCGCTACTTTCTTCGTAGTACATCTGTCGATGCTATAAGCACTACCGAGCTTCAGCCCTCGTCTCTGAACCCTTTACTAACTTCTTCTGGTACTAGCATGAATGTAAGTCAAGTCCATCAACTTCTGGTCCCTCACTCTTCGTGCACTGTATGTCGGCATATTATATATGCGTCTGTGGCATCGGTCAACTGCAACTCCTGCCTAGGCCGATGTCACCTACGCATATGTTCTGGGCTCGCAAACAGAAATCTCAGCAGCCCTCAACGCCGACGGATGTACACTCATCTTATAATGAACGAAATCAGCCGGCTTCAGGACTGCGACGGAGATCAAGACCTAGCCTACCACCATCTAGGCATACACATCAGTCTCTAACTCCCAGAGTGGCCATTGCCTCTCCTTCGCAATTTAAATTGTTGCAATTTAATTGCAACGACTTGACCGGCAAGATAACCACGTTTATGCAGCTACATAAAATAAAAATTGCTGCAATCCAGGAGACAAAACTTGGCCCCCACTCGAATCTCCGAGCGAGTGGAGGCTACCACGACTCCGGCATGACCGCACAGACGGCGGGGGCGGTCTCGCGTTCCTTGTTCACCATACAGTGCAGTATAGGGAATTTGATATCAACACCGACCAAAGAGACTTACCCTTAGAGCAAGCATCGGCGCCCCATAGATCTTAAGATCAGTCAAACAAGTTGGATTCATCACACAGACACGTTGTGCTTTTTGTTTACCAAATGATTTAGTCGTCGCTGGGCAAGGGGCGAAACCACATCGCGTGGGGGTGTCGCTTGTTTGGTCAGCGAATGTTAAAAATATAGTTCGAACGATCACAGCGCGTGTATAAGCGTTCTCACTTATAGGTACACCTGCATTTACAAATCTTCCGACCCATGCCTTAGAGTGTCAGGGTATAGTTATACAAGCTGGAGGTGTTGATCTAGAGCTAATCAATTAATATCCATCATATTCTCCAATCTACAGGCTTTAATTTTCGAGTAAAATTTGAAGAGTTTAGACTAAAATTTATTTAAATAAAATTTTTTGTCAGCTAATTCATAGCGACTTGAATTATAAAAATCATGGTTTTTTTCGGTATTTATTTTCAGAGTCGCATTCATACCTATGAGTCCAATTAGAGAATTCCATTTGAGTACAAGTTGAGAACTATGCCTTTCTCAATTTGAGAATTAGCGTTTTTTCTATATCAAAAAATGCCTCTTTGTTGAGAACGCATTCTCAAGTTGTTGCGGTGTTGAGAAACAACGTTTGAGGCTGTGAACCCCTTAGTTCTCAACTTGGCATCTAACGTAACTCATGTTTGTTGGGAAGAGTTAAATAACACATTTTTGCTAATATTCACTAAATTTTACAGTTAGATGTCCGTCACAACACTTAACTTGTGCCAGAAGGTCAAAACCCATTTTTTTGTCAATATTTAAGGTAACACCTATTTTATAGATGGAGATCGATGTCTGGTAGTCAGAATCAAACAATCTAAATTTTTGCGAGATTTGCAAGGATAGTTGAACGATTTGTCTAAAACATCGGTGATTAAATTGGTTTCTTACCAAAAAAGCGTGGAAAATTTTAAAAAGATTAAATGAAAATTGTAATGCCCTCACGCCAAATGCATGTACTAAAATAAGCTTGCTAGAATTTGAAGCAAGACTACCTTTAACAAAAATTTTAAGTACTGGACATATTTAAAATTGATAATAAAATTTTTGATACTCAAAAATACAAGTATGAACAATTATATAAAATAAAGTTGGATTAACAGCCTACGCCAATTGGAAATCCCAAGGGAGTTCAAGTCGTCCTCCACCTGTTGTTTCCATTTAAGTCGAGGCCTCCCCCTTCCTCTGCTGCCGAATTCGGGCCACGATATGAAAACCTTCTGGGCTGGAGCTTCTTCGTCCATTCGCATGACATGACCCAGCCAGCGAAGCCTTTGGGTTTTAATTCGCTGGACTATGGTCAGATCTGCGTAAATAACTTATAGCTAATCGTTAAATCTCCTTCGATACTCCCTGTTGGCATCAGGGAAAGGACCATAAATCTTCCAGAGAACTTTTCTCTCAAATACTCCAAGGGCCATCTCATCTTCCATTGACATTTTCCATTAATCTGAGCCATGTATCAGGACAGGTATGATGAGATATTTATAGAGAGTGATATTTGTTCCTCGAGAGAGGATTTTACTTCTCAATTGCCTACTCAGCCGTAGCACTTGATGTAAACAGTTATTCTCCGTTTCTAGACTGATTTTATTTTCGGTGTTAATGCCGGTTCCCAAATAGACGAAGTCCCTCACAGTTTCCAATTTGTAACTATTAACGTTGACTTGGCTGCTAAGGCGTATGTGCGCCGATTCTTTTTTTGATAACAGCAGATATTGCGTCGTGTCCTCGTTCACCGCAAAACCTACTTTTTTGGCTTCTTTATCTAGTCCAGCGAAGGCAGAGCTTACGGCGCGGTTATTAAGGCCAATGATATCGATATCATCGGTATACGCTAACAATTGCACGCTCTTGTAAAAGATTGTACCATTGCGGTTAAGCTCCGCTGCTCGAATTCTCTTCTCCAGCATCAAGTTAAGGAAAGGAAATCGCACAAAAGGGAGTCGCCCTGTCTAAAGCCTCGTTTGTGGCATTCTGAGTGAAACGAGAAAATTTGCTTTAAAGTTTTGCTTAAACATTTGAGGTTCAAAACTCTTAAGGAAAACTTACATAAAAATTATGCAAATCCATAAAAGTCGTTGCATATATTCATAAAGGTTGAGAAATAAAATAAGTTTACTTTTACTTTTTTATATATATGAAAAAACGAAACATACACCCTTCATCCACAATTCATATTGATACACACCTCCTTCATCAATGAATTAGGTATCTTCTACAATTTTCACGATAGCCAGGTTTTGATAAGACAGAAATCTAGATATGCATAAAAACTATTCACTAGTGTCCGACCGAATATTCGGCCAAGTTTCGGTATTCGGCTTATTCGGCTAGTATTTTTTATTCGGCTTCCGCTTCAGCCTTTGGCTGAAAAGGCCGAATAATAGACGTGTTTAATAACAAAAAAAAATTACTGAATTTTACGAGTTTTTGATTTTTTATAAGCGACAGCAAATCGCAACTTCCAGTAATATTTTTGTATCTGACAGGTACAATTTTTTCGGAGAGCTTAGGTTCACCCCAAGGAAGAAAGTTGTAAAAGTCCCCATCGATCCCATTAGTGCTAAAGAAGTTATTCGGGGTGAAAAGTCGAGAAAAATAAAAAAACCCTCAAATTTGGATTTTTCTCGACTTTTGTCCCCGAATAACTTTTTTGCCACAAATGGGATCATTGGGACTTTTGCAGTTTTCTTCCTTAGGGCGAACCTAAGCTCTCCAAAAAAAATTGTCCCTCTCGGAATTTTTGTTATACAAGATAAACTAAATTTGCCGGACTAGTATTTTTTGATAATATACATGAAGAAATGGCGTCTCTAGCTCGAGAACTATAGGCTTTACAAAAATAACTATTTTCATTATCGATGGGGAACTTCGTGATAAATAAACGGTAAAAGAAAAATTTTCCACGCATACTAAATTTTTGGAAAAAATTCCTGAAAAGTCCATACGTGGCATATATTTTCATATAATTTCCAGAGCTAATTTTACAGTCGCGATATCTCAGAACTGGTTACCTTTAGAGAAAACTGCTAGAGAATTTCTAGGTCCACAACTTGGGCTCAGGTAATTTTTCGAAACAACTTACTGTTTGACCCCGAATAACTTTTTTAGCACACATGGGAACGATCAGGACTTTTGAGGTTTTCTATCTGAAGGTAAACCTAAGCTGTATGCAAAAATTTGGCTCAGTGGGAATTATGTATTGCTATTTAACAACTATTTTTATGTCTATATTGACCGAACTAAAAGACTGCATTTTTTTTATTTTTTTTTACAACTATGTATGTACATATGTATTTTTATAAGGTGTTTTGTTTATTCAAGAAACAAAAATAATGAATTGCTGTGATTTAAAAAAATTTCTTTTCTTATTTTGGTATTCGGCTTCGGGTTTCGGCCGAATATAGGATTATGCCGAATATTCGGCTACGGCTTCGGTCTAAAATTCCAGTTTCGGTCGGACACTACTATTCACCGATGCCAAAAACAGAAATTGAGTCAGAATGCGACATACCCCCTTCATCCATGATAGTCTTCAAATAATACCAATAAAACTGAAATTTTAGTTTTTATGTATTTATTTAACAGAATAAGATTGGTAGGTATCAATTTTGATACTTTGGGCATTTAGGCTTCAGGCGGTCGCCGTGGTGTAGCGGTTAAGTGTTCGGCTTTCTACACCAAGTCGTGGCGGTTCGATGCCCGGCAAAAGTAACATCAAAAATTATTTAGAAAAAGAATTTTTCTAAACGGGGTCGCCCCTCGGCAGTAGTTTGGCAAACTCTCCGGGTGTATTTCTGCCATGAGAAGCTTCTCAGCAAAAATTCATTTGCTTTGCAAGTGCCGTTCGGAGTCGGCAAAAAACTGTAGGTGCCGCCAACTTGTAGGAAAAACTCAAAAGCAACACACCACAAGTTGGAAAGAGAAGCTCGGCAAAAATCTCGTTAGAGGTTATGATAACCTGTTGGTATATCGCCGCCATTAGTTTTTTTTATAAGTCATAGTAAATTTTAATGTTCTTCTATCGTTCATCTAACTGAGCTGTTAAATGTATATATTTACGCTTTCGTTAAGTTATATGGTTACATGAGTACCACTAATATGACACTGAGTATCCAATTACAATCTTAGAAATTTTCACAGACTCACATCTAAAGAGTATAAAATAAAAAAATTAAATAAAAAAATATTTTTAATTTAAAATGTTTTTAAAATGAACTAAAAACTGGAAAATAATTTCCCCTCTGCCTACATAGATTTTTCACCACGTAAAGCTTATCTGGAACATTTGTGAGTGGGAATTCTTATAGGTATTAAATAGTACTTAGAGTTTGAAATGTATAAAAACATTTGGCGCTTGCTATATCGTGAAAAGATGTTTTTTTTTTTGAAAAGCTCATATCGGTAATAAGATTGTTAGAAATTAATTCATACAATTCAATACAAATCACGAAACTTAGGCTTCATTGAGGACCCTTTTTTTCATCCATCAAAAACATATGAAAAAACAAGTAAGGAAAGCTGTCTTCGGCTGTGCCGAAGGCTAAATACATTTCATGAAAAAGCGTCACGATTTTCACTGTTCGATCCCCAGTACAGCCTGTTTCAATTTAACTTTAGCTCATACCGAAATTATCGGAACTATCGATTATATGGGGGCGATGTGAAATATTTATCCCATCTCGATGATTTTCAACATCAATATTTCTTATATGAAATAAGCAACTTTTAAAAATTTCACGTTCCTACCTCTTTAATTACAGGAGTTATAGCCTAAAATCCGTTTATCGGAACAATCCTTTGTATGGGGGCTATGTGAAATATTTATCCCATCTCGATGATTTTCAACATCGATATTTCTTATATGAAATAAGCAACTTTTACAAAATTTCACGTTCCTACCTCTTTAATTACAGGAGTTATAGCTCAAAATCCGTTTATCGGAACAATCGGTTGTATGGGAGCTATATGTAATATCGGTCCGATCTTGCTGGTTCCGACAAATGATTCCTATATTAGAAAATGGTGGCCGCATACAAAATTTCAGCCAAATATCTCAAAAACTGATTTGCGTTCAAACAGACAGACAGACAGACAGACGGACAGACGGACATGGCTAAATCAACTCATCTCGTCATCCTGATCATTTCGGTATACTTATTGATTGGTCCATCTCTTCTTATTCTCATACTTACAAACATCGGACCAAAGTTATAATACCATTTCATGTTCATGAAAGGTATAATTACAGAGGTAGATTGAGCCCCATTTTAAAAAAAGGAGGGGTGCCCGGGGTGAATTTTTGAAGTTAGTTCTTTTCGGCCACCCTAATGTACATATGTATGTAAGTAGAGAAAACTATGAAAAAGAGAGTTGGTTTCTAGAAACCCAATTTCAATTTGAAATGCTGTTTTGTTTCGAAAAAATTGTTTACTTCAACTTAAGTACCCAAGGCAGACATTCGAGGTGAACTACTACACTCTTCTAGCCGGAAGTTATGTATTTATTTCCCTTCAGGCCCTTAGGAAGGGTAAAGATTTCTCACAAACAAAAATGCATAAAATTAAGAAATATGTATTTATTCATCTGCCACTTTTCAACATTTTTACAAACAATTCAGACTAAATTTTCACTCTCCTTGGGTCTTTTCGACAAACTGATTTATTAAATAATTTATAGCTGATGATGACTTTAGGTTTTCTAAAGTTTCTGCCTCTATGGACAATAGTGCCATGTCTGACAGGCGTTCGCATCGAAGTTCTTAAGTAATTTTTAATCAGTTTGAATTTTGAAAAACTTCTTTCAGCAGTTGCCGTTGTAACTGGAAGGGACAAGGATTTGTGAAATAAAATAAAAATTGGGAAGTTTTGATTAATTTTACCTTACGCACGTTGAGGCCCGTATAATTGATACGGCTGACACAGCGGTAGCTACGCGCATAGGTAATTGAAGTTATCTTTTTACCGAGATTTTGTTCTTGTTAATTTTTGCTCGCATTGTCATGAGAATGGCAAATAATTGACACTTAATTATATGTAGTTATGACTAGAGTTCCAGTGCTCTATTAATTATCCGCAATTATCATCTAACATTTGTAGATTGAGTGCAACATTAGTAGCTAACTGTGTCTACATTAGGGTGATTCATAAGAAGCGAATGTGTTTTTTTTAGATTTTTCACCTTTCCTTGAAACAGTGAACCACTTTCTTTATATCGAATAACTTAATATAACCTCGGTGATACTGCAATACGTGCCATGTAAAAAAAATAATTTTTGTTTTATTCGTGAAAATCGCCAAATAGCTCTCAGGATAATACATTCCAGAAGGCATTAATGCATCAAAGAAAGCAAAGCCAAACACGCTCAAATTTGCACCCTCTTATATCAGTATTCTGTAATTCTGCCTCATATCAAGTCACTAAATTTGAGATATTTCATTAGATACAATTTTTGTGACTTGAGATGATTCCGGTATTCTATAAGAGAAAGTCACAAGAAATCTACCACAGTTTCTCTCTCGCTCATTTTAAGGTGTGGTGTATACAGAAATTGCATACATTTTAACTAACGTATTTGACACTAGCCCTATAGATGTCGATGTAGCCCAGGAGTTAAGCGTCCGGATTATGACGAGGGAGGTCGCCGGTCTGTGAACAGTAAATTTTTATTTTTTTTATTTAATTTTTTCAAATTTAAATAACTTTTTTTAAACACATAAATACTTCTAATTCGTAAATTCACTTTTTTAATTTTTTTAAAATTATTTAACACATTTTCTTTAAATAATTTTGTTTGTTACCTGCCTACAAGCAGATCACAAATTAGTGAGACTTCATTGAGACTAGAGATGTGAGGCAGCTTACTGAATACCAAATCGTATCAAATATGAAATAGACCAGGAAATGTCTCTATTAGTGACCAGATACAGCTTACAGAATTGAGGTATTAGTCTGAAAATGTAGTCAGTGCGTGACGCGTCGTTGAAATTTTGTAATTTTCATCAGGAGTTAATTTCCTTGCAACGATTTCGCTAATTTCATATGAAAATACAGTATAACCATCAAAGTTTGAAACTTATTAATCAGAAAATACTAAGCAAAAGTTTTAAATTTTGGTTAAATTTATTATGTATGGGTTTTCTTAATTGTTATAAAAAATAAATTTCTGCTGAAAATGACAATTTTTATGGTGTTAAATCTTTAATGCGACTCAATGTATGTATGTTTATGTGAAAAAATTTTGTTTTCAAATACTTATAGATATTCCATTCTAACTTCTCTGCAAGGCATTCTTGCTTTGATTCCAGGATTATAATTAAACAGACACATGTGCCTGAATGTTCATTCACATCACTAATAGCGCGCAGTTTATTTCTAATGAATACATCTTGCGAATAACTATACAAATGTATAAAGGCTGGTTCTCATTAGGTCAAATGGTGTCAAATTTCGTCGACTTCATCGAGATTTGGTTGCTTATTTCGATAAAGTCGATAGGATTTGTCAAATCTTGACCTAATGAAAACCAGACTTAAGAAATGAACTTATTTATGTTAGTTTTTTTTAATGTAAAAAAAACTTGTATTTATAGCATATTGATTTATTAGTTAAACCCAATAACAACCGGCCTAATGTGAAATGCCAAAATTCTGAAATAGGTACAAATGTATCGAACGTAGCCATATTTTATAATTATTATTTGTGTATAACTGATATGCAAAGCATACGAATGGAATTTTTTGTTCATTTGTTACTTTTTTTGTTAAAGCAATAAAACTGTGCTAAGAACCGCTTGGTAACTTTTTTCAGACTCCTTGGTATTTTTTTCGCTTATGCTTGTGGCAACCGTGACCATCGTTCACGAGTTAAGTCAAAACGTTACTGACAGACTTTCGTGCACGAATGTTCTCAATTTTGGACGAACGAAACACGTTTTATAATGATTTTTTCTTTGAGTGTAATAGCATATCCTTTATTAAACCCGAAAGGAGTAACAAAAATGTTAAGCAAATAAGAATTTCCATACCCTAAAGTCTGCAATGTTTCGTATGTGAAGATGTGGGGGTGATAATTCTCAAGGCCTATAGTCTCCAATAACGGGTGGGTGAAGAAAAATTATGCCCTAGCGTCTGCAGCTTGTGACAGAATGCCACTTCTAACGGTTGATATGGGAGCTAGGACTTACACGGTTAGTGCATTAAATAGAACACATTTTTCCTACACAGTACCTTGCTAACTAAAAAAACGAAATTTGGACTTACGCCACTTGTGCTTAAAGGGGCTCATATATAAAATCAGTGTTGGTACTGACATATTTTGTTCATACCAAAAAGGGTACCAAAACGTTCTCGAAAGTACCAATTTTTTTTTTTTTTTTGTAGTAATGGAAGATAAACAGTTTTGCTTTAATCAGAAATTAAGCTTACTACTTAAAAGATAGACAAAATATTTATAAAAATAAAGATACAAATCAAAGAGGAGTACTATTTTCCCACAATTTTTTCTTAAAAAATGTCCATATACTATTCCAAACATCGAAAATTCAACCTTTATTTGCGATTTTGTAGAACGCAACGCCTTCTCACCTTCAAGAAGAAAAGTGATATTTTGGACATGTGGAAAAAATTTAATTTGCCCAAAGAGGCTTTTAAAGAAAAAAGTACCAAAATCAAGAACAAGCTCCCAAAGTACCAAATAATTTCACACACTGTATAAAATCCCGAGTTATTATAAGAAATATAAATAAATAAATATTTTACATCCTGTGAAGAGGCTTACAGACCATCAAATCCGAAAAGATTTCAAAAGATAATTTATTGCAATACGTGCTATGCCACCTTTTCTTCTAAATGGAACAAAACCGCACATCGCAATTCTGCAAAACCGCAAAAACGTAGCCGCACAAATTTTACAGGAGACACTGAAAACTGATTAACTTTTGTACGAGCCGCCATCATTTATAACAAAGCTGTAAGGGAAAGGCATAAAATTTTGATTGCTTTCACCGAGAATCAAACTCAGGAGTCTGCTAACAAGGAAACCCCTATTTCTTAAACTGACTAAAATATTTTGATAATGCCAAGGAACCCATCACATTGTCCTTGAAGCCAAATAAAGAAAACTTTTCTCTGAAATAAGGAATTTTTTCTCTGTTCAAAAAATTAAAACCTGGTCCAATGAAATCAAGACTGGAAACTGAAACTCGTTTTAAAAAGAAGAGAAACAGCAACCTGAAATAAACAGAATGCTCAGAAGTGGCTGAGAAAACACTTAGTTCCTAACATATTTTGAAAAATTCGGGTCGCTTAAACTAACAGGGATCAAATCCCCGGGTTTGTTCGGAACCGCACATGATTAATCCCAACGTATGTACCTATGAACATCTACAGTATGTTTGTATTCTGACTGCAACGTTGTTGTTTGAAGATGGTTACAACTTTTGAAAGAAGATAATGCCATCCACAGGAGTTAAAACTTTTTTCCATAAATATTTCTTACATATGTTAGTCTACATAGAGTATTTTTTGTTTTTGACAGAGTTGTCATGCGTGTCAGAATCTGGGCAATTAAACATTTATAAATTTTCGGTAATTAAATAGTCCGGATACATTATTATCTACATAACTTTAAACAGTTGGATTATGCCGATATCCGTAAAAAGTAAGAAAAGGTGAAATACATAGTGTAAATACATAATGATACGATCGAGTATTTTTAATTATTTTGTTTTTTTCCCTTCAACGTACGCTTTTTCCTTTTTCTTATCAATTTATGTGCGTTTCATTAAAATTTGTGTGCTGCATATTTTATATTCTTGCCTTGCTTGGAGTCTAGCAATTCTTTTGTGTATTGAATAATAGGATTTTGCAGGTTTTGACCTTTTATACAAAGCGTAGGAAAATTAATGCCAATACCTTAGCTGCTAAGGCTTAGCATACTGCAAGTGAGTGCTTTGCGGGCCTATCACTTCAACATTTTTTAGTTTAACAATAAATTTGCAGTCAGTGGCGTAGACAGGTCCCCCTAAAAAAATAAAAAAAATTATAACATAATCCCAGAGGAATCAAACACACTGTCATTTATCAGTTATATCTAAATACGCGAAACTTGTTTCCCTTGGATTTGATTTATATAACATACATACAGGTCATTATGAAATCATGCAATTTTCATGAAATTGTGTCATATTGGTTAAATTAAGAGCATTACTAATCTTGGCTTGCGTCAATTATTGACGCTTAACCGCCTAGGCGATTTTGGCCGTTTCGTATCAAGGCACGCCAGTCATTCCTTTTTAGTGATAACTGACGCCAAATGGAGTTCAAGTCATCGAGGCCTCCCCCTTCCTCTGCTGCCAAATTCGGGTGTCGATAGAAAAACCTTCTGTGCTGGAGCTTCTTTGCCCATTCGCATAACCTGACCCAGCCAGCGGAGCCTGTGGGCTTTAATTCGCTGAACTATGGTCAGGTCTGCGTAAAGCTCGTACAGCTCATCATTAAATTTCCTTCGCTACTCGCCGTTGGCATCACGGGAAGGACCATAAATCTTCCGGAAAACTTTTATATCTAATACTCCAAGGGCCATCTCATTTTCTCTTGACAATGTCCATGATTCCGAGCCGTCGAGAGAGGACTTTACTTCTCAATTGCCTACTTAGTCCAAAGTAACACTTGTTGGCAAGAGTGATTCTCCGTTGGAATTCTAGGCTGATATTGTTTTCGGTGTTAATGCTGGTTCCCAAATAGACGAAGTCCTTCACTGCCAAGGCGCAGGTCCGCCGATTATTTTTTTGATGACAACAGATACTTCTTCTTGTCCTCGTTGACCGCAAGACCCACTTATTTCGCTTCCTTATCCAGTCCAGAGAAGGCAGCGTTACGGCGCGGTTAAGGCCAATGATATCAATATCATCGGCATACGTCAGCAATTGCACGCTCTTGTAAAAGATTGTACCATTGCGGTTTAGCTCTGCTGCTCGACTTATCTTCTCCAGCATCAGGTTGAAGAAATCGCACGAGAAGGAGTCGCCCAGTCTGAAGCTTCGTTTGGTTTCAAATGGATCAGAGAGGTCGTTCGCGATTCTGACTGAGCTATTGGTATTGCTCAACGTCGTTTGGCAAACCCATATAAGCTTCGCAGGGAAGTCAAATTTAGACATGGCGGCATACAGGCAACTCCTTTTTGCCCTGTCAAAAGCGGCTTTAAAATCGACAAAGGTATGGTGTGTGTCGATTCTTTTATCATGGGTCTTCTCCAGGATTTGGCGTATCGTGAAAGTCTGGTCCCGTGTAGATTTACCAGGTCTAAAGCCACACTGATAAGGTCCAATCAGTTTGTCTACGATGGGCTTCAGTCTTTCACACAATACGCTAGAAAGAACTTTATATGCGATACTAAGAAGACTGTTTAATGCCGTTTTTATGCAGCATCACATTGTTATTAAACCCACACGCCTCACACGGGTATCGAACCCACACGCCTTACCACCACCCACGCGCGCTCAAAGCAAACAGGCAGAGTGCCAGCACTAAGCAAGCGGCCTTGCTTGTTTTCACTCGCGCACCCACTTGCGATCATCACATGAAATTCTCGATCGCTTTATATTGCTTGCTTTCACTCGCGCACTCACTTGCGATCACTGCATGAAATTCTCGATCGCTTTGTATTTAGTTCGGCTTAAGTAAATTCTTCGCGCTTCACTGGTCGTCGAAAGCGCGATTATGGTAAGAGTAGACAAGCGCCACGAAGTCATTTTGTAAGAAGCTGCCTACCTTACCCTGCACAACCCTCCGCTCTAGATTATTTTGGTAGTATCTACTGGACGCGGAGAAGTAATCTTTGGATCATTGCCCCGTCCACAAGGCCACTGGTGCGTCCCTTGGAATCCACCAAAATCCATCCACCGGTCATAAGGTAGCTTGGCACCGATCCACCGGAATTCACCAAACGTTACACCGACATCCACCGGCACCAACCACCCGATCCACCGACATCCACCAGCCGGTTTTCCAACTCCCTACTCACCTTGCTTGACTAGACATACCTTTGGGTGTGTGTGTGTGTCCGACTAGAATATCACCTCTAAATCACTGTGTTCTTATTAGTAAAAGAAGTGGGACCTCTACTTGATCCTGGACAGGCTGAGCATTACCCCAGCCTACGATAAAACCCACCTCACAAATGGCGCCCGAGCAGGGACTCAATTCTACAGGCGACTGTGCAAAAGAAGATAAAAGCACCAACACTGCAGCAGCGAGTCCACCGAATACAGAAATGGACAACACACAAAACACCCTAAACGTCGATTCCCTAAGTTGGATTTTTGTACTGAAGAAGGAACAGCTAGTCGAGGAGTACAAGCGCCATCGCATATTTGTGGACGGATACACCGTCGCCGACTTACGGAATGCATTGAGCGCGTACGTGCGAGCAAAAAGAAAACGCGCCTCCACCGAAAATTTGTTGAAGGAGTTAGAGGAGAAAATCGCCGCCGAGGAGAAGAGACCGGTGACTTTGCCGACAGATGGAAATCCTACTATTTTGGTGGAGCGACCCGCATCAATCTTAAGCAAGTACGACAACAAAATGAGGTAAGCGATGCCGAAATAATGACTACAGTCCGCAGGTGGATCGAAGAATTACCGGAGTGTTATCGTATCCCACTGGACAAGTTGCTTATGACATTACCGAACACGCAAACCACATATTCATAAATGGAGGGAGTTCCGTCAAGAAGCCGAACAATTTTTTTTTATCCCGGCGACGCCTGAGCCAGCTAGAAGAGGCCATTCGGCAACGAAAGCAGCAGGGTTACGAGACTGCTAAGGACTACATCCTGGAATTGCAAACTCTCATTCGCCAGCACCCCACAATGGCCATTGTGGACAATTTAGACCGAATTTATAATGGCCTATGAGTAGAGTACCGACTTTTCGCGAAAAGGAGAGAATTCCGAACAATTGAGGAGCTCATGGACTTGACAGGCGAGTATGAGCTGCTAAAAGCAGATGAGTTCAAACAAGCTCGGAAGGCGACTCACAGTCTGGCCATGCTAAATTACGATAGTCGCAGAACATGCTGGAGATGCAAGGAACAGGGTCACATGCGCAAGCACTGCCGCCGATTAGCCCGCCTGTTCTGTTCCAGATGCGGCCGAGATGGGACCCTGTCTAGGGATTGCTCTTGCCATCCGGAACTAGGAGCAACCACTAACGCCGCAACTATAACCAGCACCAGCCCAAAAGAAAAACATGATGGCCGTTTATACATTGAGATAACCATAGAGGGCATGAATATTCCAGCATTGGTGGACACAGGAGCCACCATAACATATATTGACGACAACATCCGTCAACATCTGGAGCACCGCCAAATACGATCACACCCGAAGTCACGCCAAATCCAGTTGGCGGACCAAACATACATATCAAGCTCGTGCTTGTTCCGAGCAAAAATAACGTTCCAGGAAGAGACCACCAGCCTGTTGGTATCAGCAATGCCCAGTTTAGCGGAACGAATGATAATAGGAATGGATTTTCTGCACAGCCGGGGGATCAGCATAACGCTGGATGGAAAGCGACTGCCGCCCACTTCGCCAACAGATCCATCACCACGGGCTCGACTCAATGCTTTGACTACGTAGAAACGCCTTTCGGAAGACCAACAATTGGTTGAGATGCGGGAGCAACAACACAAACGACAGGCAGTAATTGCACACCACAAGAAAAAGTTCACCAGTACGGAGGGGCGATTCACGATAGCGAAACATGTCATGACGATGAAATACGACACACCGCCGAAGCAGCGATATTATCCGCGCAACCTCGCTAGGCAGAGGACGCCCTGGCTAACAGCTGTCCACACACCACACGAGCAAGGTATGCCTGGAAGCTTAAAGTAAGAAAGAGGGAAATAAAGCGGGGCCACCCGCTCTCGTCTGCTGCCAACCAGTCCGCGCAAACACTAGCACCAAAGATTTCAGGCCCAGGCACGAAAAGGGAATACTGGTCAAGCAACAAAGGGAACATTGTCGATACTAACCATTCATGGGTCCACCCGATACAGGTCCACCTACAAGACCGCCAAGTCTATGCTAGAATGCGATGAGGGTCAAGTTACATACGTCCAGTTCACATTTAGACAGGGAATCCCACATAATTTTTTTTTTTATATATACTTATGTATACCATAGATCCAGAAAGGCATGTAGGGCTGCCTTTAATAAAGCCAAACAGGAGGGCCGCGAACTATCCTGGCCTCTTTACAAAACTAAGCTAAGTACATACAAGAAAGAGATCCGCAAGGCCAAACGAGCCTCCTGGGTGAATTTCTGCAGTGAAATTGAATCTACATCTGGTGCCGCGCGCCTGAGGAGAGTGCTCTCAAAATCGCCGGCAACACTGAGCCACGTCTAAATACCAGATGGGCAGTGGACTGATTCGACGACGGATACCATGAATCTGCTCCTGGATACACACTTCCCGACATGCACAGACATGTCTACTACTACGATCGCTGGAGGGATACCCTCCGATCAAATGATAAAGGAAATCACCGATGAGAAAAAGTTAGACTGGGCCTTATCTACCTTCAAGCCCAATAAGCCGCCAGGACCGGACGGAATATTCCCGGCCCAGCTACAACAAACATCCGATATTATTAAGCCGTGGTTGAAAACTATGTTTACAAGTTGTGTAAGGCTTAACTACGTATCCGTTGCACGTATTGCCGGTTCTGCGAGAACGGTATTTGTACTTGTACATTACCCTTCGTACCTAAACGACCCGGGTTGTTTTGTTTTTTATAATGACTCGGCCTAGAGCAATAAACCCCGAAGTGACCCTGTCTAACGCGTCACGATTCCCCACCTATTGTCATCCGCGGAACAGCCCCTTGCAGCACGGCTGCTCTTCATTCTCTTGATCCGGGCTGGCATTGAGCCAAATCCTGGCCCAGGAGAATGGTTCTGCTGCGTTTGCCGGAAGAAAATATACACAAGACGATCGCACTCAGTCCAGTGTGCGTCTTGAAAGGTTGGTTGCATAAATCTAGTTGCTCCGGACTAGATCCTAAAACACACCGGCCCACTAGTTTCTACAAAAGTTTTGTGGCGCCCTGCTGCTCACGTCCTAGGACGTCCCGAGGCAAGCGACGCTCAAATGTTGCATTATCGCCTTCTACAAATCAAGTCTCCACGACCTGCAATACATATATTGCTCAACAGAACATGTGTGTTCCCGTCTGTAGGTCACATCCTAGTGCGCCAACATCTCAGGCATCCACCCATCGCTACTTTCTTCGTAGTACATCTGTCGATGCTATAAGCACTACCGAGCTTCAGCCCTCGTCTCTGAACCCTTTACTAACTTCTTCTGGTACTAGCATGAATGTAAGTCAAGTCCATCAACTTCTGGTCCCTCACTCTTCGTGCACTGTATGTCGGCATATTATATATGCGTCTGTGGCATCGGTCAACTGCAACTCCTGCCTAGGCCGATGTCACCTACGCATATGTTCTGGGCTCGCAAACAGAAATCTCAGCAGCCCTCAACGCCGACGGATGTACACTCATCTTATAATGAACGAAATCAGCCGGCTTCAGGACTGCGACGGAGATCAAGACCTAGCCTACCACCATCTAGGCATACACATCAGTCTCTAACTCCCAGAGTGGCCATTGCCTCTCCTTCGCAATTTAAATTGTTGCAATTTAATTGCAACGACTTGACCGGCAAGATAACCACGTTTATGCAGCTACATAAAATAAGAATTGCTGCAATGCAGGAGACAAAACTTGGCCCCCACTCGAATGTCCGAGCGAGTGATCTCCGAGCGAGTGGAGGCTACCACGACTCCGGCATGACCGCACAGACGGCGGGGGCGGTCTCGCGTTCCTTGTTCACCATACAGTGCAGTATAGGGAATTTGATATCAACACCGACCAAAGAGACTTACCCTTAGAGCAAGCATCGGCGCCCCATAGATCTTAAGATCAGTCAAACAAGTTGGATTCATCACACAGACACGTTGTGCTTTTTGTTTACCAAATGATTTAGTCGTCGCTGGGCAAGGGGCGAAACCACATCGCGTGGGGGTGTCGCTTGTTTGGTCAGCGAATGTTAAAAATATAGTTCGAACGATCACAGCGCGTGTATAAGCGTTCTCACTTATAGGTACACCTGCATTTACAAATCTTCCGACCCATGCCTTAGAGTGTCAGGGTATAGTTATACAAGCTGGAGGTGTTGATCTAGAGCTAATCAATTAATATCCATCATATTCTCCAATCTACAGGCTTTAATTTTCGAGTAAAATTTGAAGAGTTTAGACTAAAATTTATTTAAATAAAATTTTTTGTCAGCTAATTCATAGCGACTTGAATTATAAAAATCATGGTTTTTTTCGGTATTTATTTTCAGAGTCGCATTCATACCTATGAGTCCAATTAGAGAATTCCATTTGAGTACAAGTTGAGAACTATGCCTTTCTCAATTTGAGAATTAGCGTTTTTTCTATATCAAAAAATGCCTCTTTGTTGAGAACGCATTCTCAAGTTGTTGCGGTGTTGAGAAACAACGTTTGAGGCTGTGAACCCCTTAGTTCTCAACTTGGCATCTAACGTAACTCATGTTTGTTGGGAAGAGTTAAATAACACATTTTTGCTAATATTCACTAAATTTTACAGTTAGATGTCCGTCACAACACTTAACTTGTGCCAGAAGGTCAAAACCCATTTTTTTGTCAATATTTAAGGTAACACCTATTTTATAGATGGAGATCGATGTCTGGTAGTCAGAATCAAACAATCTAAATTTTTGCGAGATTTGCAAGGATAGTTGAACGATTTGTCTAAAACATCGGTGATTAAATTGGTTTCTTACCAAAAAAGCGTGGAAAATTTTAAAAAGATTAAATGAAAATTGTAATGCCCTCACGCCAAATGCATGTACTAAAATAAGCTTGCTAGAATTTGAAGCAAGACTACCTTTAACAAAAATTTTAAGTACTGGACATATTTAAAATTGATAATAAAATTTTTGATACTCAAAAATACAAGTATGAACAATTATATAAAATAAAGTTGGATTAACAGCATACGCCAATTGGAAATCCCAAGGGAGTTCAAGTCGTCCTCCACCTGTTGTTTCCATTTAAGTCGAGGCCTCCCCCTTCCTCTGCTGCCGAATTCGGGCCACGATATGAAAACCTTCTGGGCTGGAGCTTCTTCGTCCATTCGCATGACATGACCCAGCCAGCGAAGCCTTTGGGTTTTAATTCGCTGGACTATGGTCAGATCTGCGTGAATAACTTATAGCTAATCGTTAAATCTCCTTCGAAACTCCCTGTTGGCATCAGGGAAAGGACCATAAATCTTCCAGAGAACTTTTCTCTCAAATACTCCAAGGGCCATCTCATCTTCCATTGACATTTTCCATTAATCTGAGCCATACATCAGGACAGGTATGATGAGATATTTATAGAGAGTGATATTTGTTCCTCGAGAGAGGATTTTACTTCTCAATTGCCTACTCAGCCGTAGCACTTGATGTAAACAGTTATTCTCCGTTTCTAGACTGATTTTATTTTCGGTGTTAATGCTGGTTCCCAAATAGACGAAGTCCCTCACAGTTTCCAATTTGTAACTATTAACGTTGACTTGGCTGCTAAGGCGTATGTGCGCCGATTCTTTTTTTGATAACAGCAGATATTGCGTCGTGTCCTCGTTCACCGCAAAACCTACTTTTTTGGCTTCTTTATCTAGTCCAGCGAAGGCAGAGCTTACGGCGCGGTTATTAAGGCCAATGATATCGATATCATCGGTATACGCTAACAATTGCACGCTCTTGTAAAAGATTGTACCATTGCGGTTAAGCTCCGCTGCTCGAATTCTCTTCTCCAGCATCAAGTTAAGGAAAGGAAATCGCACAAAAGGGAGTCGCCCTGTCTAAAGCCTCGTTTGTGGCATTCTGAGTGAAACGAGAAAATTTACTTTAAAGTTTTGCTTAAACATTTGAGGTTCAAAACTCTTAAGGAAAACTTACATAAAAATTATGCAAATCCATAAAAGACGTTGCATATATTCATAAAGGTTGAGAAATAAAATGGCGGCCGCCGTGGTGTAGCGGTTAAGTGTTCGGCCTTCTACACCAAGTCGTGGCGGTTCGATGCCCGGCAAAAGTAACATCAAAAATTATTTAGAAAAAGAATTTTGCTAAAAACGGGGTCGCCTCTCGGCAGTAGTTTGGCAAACTCTCCGGGTGTATTTCTGCCATGAGAAGCTTCTCAGCAAAAAATTCATTTGCTTTGCAAGTGCCGTTCGGAGTCGGCAAAAAACTGTAGGTCCCGCCAACTTGTAGGAAAAACTCAAAAAGCAACACACCACAAGTTGGAAAGAGAAGCTCGGCTAAAAATCTCGTTAGAGGTTATGATGATAACCTGTAGGTATATCGCCGCCATTAGTTTTTTTTTTTTTTTTTTTTTTTTTTTTTTGAGAAATAAAATAAGTTTACTTTTACTTTTTTATATATATGAAAAAACGAAACATACACCCTTCATCCACAATTCATATTGATACACACCTCCTTCATCAATGAATTAGGTATCTTCTACAATTTTCACGATAGCCAGGTTTTGATAAGACAGAAATCTAGATATGCATAAAAACTATTCACTAGTGTCCGACCGAATATTCGGCCAAGTTTCGGTATTCGGCTTATTCGGCTAGTATTTTTTATTCGGCTTCCGCTTCAGCCTTTGGCTGAAAAGGCCGAATAATAGACGTGTTTAATAACAAAAAAAAATTACTGAATTTTACGAGTTTTTGATTTTTTATAAGCGACAGCAAATCGCAACTTCCAGTAATATTTTTGTATCTGACAGGTACAATTTTTTCGGAGAGCTTAGGTTCACCCCAAGGAAGAAAGTTGTAAAAGTCCCCATCGATCCCATTAGTGCTAAAGAAGTTATTCGGGGTGAAAAGTCGAGAAAAATAAAAAAACCCTCAAATTTGGATTTTTCTCGACTTTTGTCCCCGAATAACTTTTTTGCCATAATGGGATCATTGGGACTTTTGCAGTTTTCTTCCTTAGGGCGAACCTAAGCTCTCCAAAAAAAATTGTCCCTCTCGGAATTTTTGTTATACAAGATAAACTAAATTTGCCGGACTAGTATTTTTTGATAATATACATGAAGAAATGGCGTCTCTAGCTCGAGAACTATAGGCTTTACAAAAATAACTATTTTCATTATCGATGGGGAACTTCGTGATAAATAAACGGTAAAAGAAAAATTTTCCACGCATACTAAATTTTTGGAAAAAATTCTTGAAAAGTCCATACGTGGCATATATTTTCATATAATTTCCAGAGCTAATTTTACAGTCGCGATATCTCAGAACTGGTTACCTTTAGAGAAAACTGCTAGAGAATTTCTAGGTCCACAACTTGGGCTCAGGTAATTTTTCGAAACAACTTACTGTTTGACCCCGAATAACTTTTTTAGCCCCGTTTCTACGTACTGCCGGTTCTGCGAGAAAGGTACATGTGCTTGCGCAGTACCCTTCGTACCGAAACGACCCAGGCTGTATTTTTTTTTTATATTACAGCCTGGCCAAGAGCAGTACACCCGAAGTGACCCTGTCTAACGTGTCACGATTCCTCCCCCTAAATTTGTCATCCCTGGAGCAGTTCCTTGCAGCAGGGCTGCTCCTTATTCTCTTGTTCCGGTCTGGCATTGAGCTAAACCCTGGTCCAACAGAATGGTTCTGCTGTGTGTGCCGGAAGAAAATTTATACCAGATGTTCGCATTCGGTGCAATGCACATCTTGTAAAGGTTGGCTTCACAAGTCTAGTTGCTCCGGACTAGATCCAAAAACACACCGGCCTCTTAGTTTTTTTAAAACCTTCGTGGCGCCTTGCTGTTCACGTCCTAGAACGTCTCGTGGCTCGCGACGCTCCGGCGTAGCACTATCGCCTCCCCCTCGCAATATATATATTGCTCAGCAAGCATTGCGTGTTCCCAGTTGTAGCTCGCGCCCTAGCGCGCTAACACCTCACACAGCAGCTCATAGCTACTCCCTACGTAGCACATCTACAGATGTAGTGAGCACTGCTGAGCTACAACCCCCGCCCCAAAATATTCTCCTCCCCTCTACTTCTTCCGGTACCGGCACAAGTGTGAATCAAGGCCATCAGCTCCTGGTCCCTCACACTATGTGCACTGTTTGTCGGCACAGAATATATGCGTCCAGAGTGCCATCGGTCAAGTGCAATACCTGCCTTGGCCAATGTCACCTGCGCATATGCTCAGGGCTCGCAAACAGAAATCTATGGACTGATGCGTATGTTGCGCCGTGTTGTCGAGCTGTGCAGCCCACATTGCCGACAAATTCTACCTCGTTTCCCAACGAGCGGAATTTGTCGCCTTCAGGACTGCGACGACGTTCACGGACTAGCATATTACCTCCACGGCGAGCGCACCAGTCCCTGACTCCCAGAGTGACCATTGCCCCTCCCCCGCATTTCAAAATAATGCAATTAAACTGCAATGGTATAACTGGCAAGATTGTGGAGATCACCAAGTTTATGCAGCAAAACTCCATCAAAATTGCTGCAATCCAGGAGACTAAACTTGGCACCCACTCGGATCTCAGAGCGAGTGGTGGCTACCACATTCTCCGGCATGATCGTACGGACGGTGGGGGTGGTCTTGCGTTCATCATCCACCAAACCGTGCGGTATAGGGAATTTGCATTCAACACCGACCAAGAGGACATACCCCTAGAGCGACAGGGTATTGTCATTTCAGCTGGAGGTGTTGATCTCGAGCTGATAAACATCTACATACCTCCCGTCACCTGTTGTCCCAGAAGTTATCGCCCTGATTTAAGCGATTTCCTACGGGGCGATAACCGTGTCATTATGGGCGATTTTAATGCACACCATGACATGTGGCATTCACGCCATTCTGCTGACGGCAGAGGACGGGAAATAGCCGAGCAAATTGACGCTTCCACATTCTGCGCGGTGAACACGGACGCCCCCACGAGGATGGCAGTAAATTGCAGTAGCTCCCCGGACATAACAATTGTTAGTCCGGGTCTAATAAACTGCATAAACTGGCGCCCAATGGTGGCTTTGGCATCAGATCACCTGTCAATCATCCTGTCCGTTTATCGTGCCCCGGATTTCACCACCTCTGAGAAGAGATCCTACGTAAACTTCAGGAGGGCTGACTGGGTTGGCTTTACTGAGTTTACTGAGAGCTCCTTTGGTGCTCTTCCCATACCGACTGACGTACGCCAAGGTGAAAAGGAAATACGTAAGGTCATAAATAGAGCTGCAGCCCTTTTTATACCAGCTGGGAGAATACAAAATATACGGCCAAACTTCCCAACTGAAGCTGCAGCCCTGGCCAATGAACGTGACCATATACGTAGCATCGATCCCGCAGACCCGCAGATCAGTGGTCTCAACGCGGAAATCAGACGGTTGGTAGATGAATACAAACATGCCAAATGGGAGGAGCATCTGAGGTCTTGTAACCTCTCTACCGGTGTTGGAAAATTATGGTCCACAGTCAAATCCCTGTCAAATTCGACGGGCCCACCAAAAAACGTAGACATCACCTTTGGTGATAAGACGTTTAGTGACCCGAAGAAAAGTGCAACGGCCTTTTGCCGACAGTTTGTACCACACCCTGCACAGGACAGGGACAGACGTAGGATCTTCAGGTGTGCGCATAAACACAAAAACAATTCCCCCGTTTCCATCACCGCTACAGAGGTTCGAGTGGCCATCAGGAAAGCCAAAAACTCTAAAGCTATGGGCCCTGACGACATAGCCATGGTGCATTTAAAACACATCGGCGAAGAGGGAGTAAAATACCTCACTACCGTCTTCAATTTGTCCCTGGCCACTTCTGTCATACCTGAAAAATGGAAACAGGCAGTCGTGGTCCCACTACTAAAGCCTGGCAAGCCAGCTAACGTAGGGGAGTCTTATCGTCCGATATCGCTCCTCTCGCCAGTAGTGAAGACATTGGAGGCGGTATTACTTCCTCTTTACACATCAAAGTTGAGGTTAGCCGAGCACCAACATGGCTTTAGAAAAATACGGAGCACAACATCTGCTCTAAAAGCCATTAACACTCAGATAACTGACGGACTCAACCAGAAAAGCCCTCATCACAGGACGGTTCTAGTTTCTCTTTACCTGTCTCAAGCTTTTGACACAGTAAATCATGGACAACTGGTATCCGATTTGGAAGATTCATCGCTCCCCCCCTGTCTTAAGCGTTGGTCCGCCAATTATCTGAGTGGTCGTCAATCGTCTGTAGTTTTCAGAAACAAAAAATCAAAACCGAGAAAGATTAAACAAGGGGTACCGCAGGGTGGTGTCCTTTCCCCGCTTCTGTTTAATCTTTATATTTCGAGGCTTCCTTCCCCACCAGATGGAGTCTCGATTGTTTCTTACGCAGACGATTGTACGATCCTGGCATCTGGCACTTCCGTTGATGAGCTATGCTCCAGGATCAATGGTTATCTCCCCTCTCTTGTTGAGTTTTTCACTGCCCGGAGCCTGACATTGTCGCCAACGAAGTCCTCGGCGACACTATTCACGACCTGGACGGCGCAAGTTGGCATGGAGTTAGAAATCTACGTAGGCGATCAAAAATTACCTACTGTCTCTCACCCCAAAATCTTAGGGGTAACTTTCGACCCCATGCACAAATTCGCTGCTCATTCAACCGCAATTGTCTCTAAGCTACAAAGCCGCAACAAAATTCTCAAGTCGCTAGCCGGCAGCACTTGGGGTAAAGACAAAGAAACGTTGCTGGCAACCTATAAAGCAATTGGTCGGCCGATCCTGAATTACGCGTCGCCGATATGGTCGCCGGGGCTTGCTGAGGTTCATTGGAAAAGACTGCAGGCCTGCCAAAACACCGCACTCAGAACCGCCACGGGATGCGTCCTTATGTCTCCAAAACATCATTTACATCATGAGATGGAAATGCTCCCAGTTTTGGAGCACAATGAAATGTTAGAAGAAATTGATGACAATTTAGGTTAAGGAAAAGTACACGCTGGGCAGGGCTACACTTCGTTACAACAACAACAACAACAGCACACATGGGATCGATCAGGACTTTTGAGGTTTTCTATCTGAAGGTAAACCTAAGCTGTATGCAAAAATTTGGCTCAGTGGGAATTATGTATTGTTATTTAACAACTATTTTTATGTCTATATTGACCGAACTAAAAGACTGCATTTTTATACCTTTCATGAACATGAAATGGTATTATAACTTTGGTCCGATGTTTGTAAATATGAGAAGAAGAAGAGATAGACCCATCAATAAGTATACCGAAATGATCAGGATGACGAGATGAGTTGATTTAGCCATGTCCGTCTGTCCGTCTGTCTGTCTGTCTGTCTGTCTGTCTGTCTGTCTGTTTGAACGCAAACTAGTCCCTCAGTTTTTGAGATATTTGGCTGAAATTTGGTATGCGGCCACCATTTTCCAATATAGGAATCATTTGTCGGAACCAGCAAGATCGGACCAATATAACATATAGCTCCCATACAACCGATTATTCCGATAAACGGATTTTGGGCTATAACTCCTGTAATTAAACACGTAGGAACGTGAAATTTTGTAAATATTGCTCTTTTTATATGTGAAATATCGATGTTGAAATTCATAGAGATGGGATAAATATTTCACATAGCTCCCATACAATCGATTGTTCCGATAAACGGATTTTGGTAGATAACTCCTGTAATTATATAGGTAGGAACGTGAAATTTTGGAAGTATCGCTATTTTTATATGCGAAATATCGATGTTGAAAATCATTGCGATTGCATAAATATTTCACATAGCTCCCATACAATCGATTATTCCGATAAGCGGATTTTGGGCTATAACTCCTGTAATTAAACACGTAGGAACGTGAAATTTTGTAAGTGTTGCTATTTTTATATGTGAAATATCGATGTTGAAACTCATAGAGATGGGATAAATATTTCACATAGCTCCCATACAATCGATTATTCCGATAAACGGATTTTGGGCTATAACTCCTGTAATTAAACACGTAGGAACGTGAAATTTTGGACGTATTGCTATTTTTATATGTGAAATATCGATGTTGAAAATCATCGAGATTGGATAAATATTTCACATAGCCCCCATACAATCGATTATTTCGATAAGCGGATTTTGGGCTATAAGTCCTGTAATTAAACACATAGGAACGCGAAATTTTGGAAGCATCGCTATTTTTATATGTAAAATATCGATGTTGAAAATCATTGAAATGGGATAAATATTTCACATAGCCCCCATACAATCGATTGTTCCGATAAACGGATTTTGGTAGATAACTTCTGTAATTATATCGGTAGGAACGTGAAATTTCGTAAATAATGCTATTTTAGAATGTGGAATGTCGATGTTAAAAATGAATGAGATTGGACCAATATAACACATCGTCCCCATATAATCGATAGCTCCGATAATTTCGGTATGAGCTAAAGTTAAATTCATACAGGCTGTACTGGGGATCAAACCGTGAAAATCGTGACGCTTATTCATGAAAGGTATTTAGCCTTCGGCACAGCCGAAGACAGCTTTCCTTACTTGTTTTATTTTTTTTTTACAACTATGTATGTACATATGTATTTTTATAAGGTGTTTTGTTTATTCAAGAAACAAAAATAATGAATTGCTGTGATTTAAAAAAATTTATTTTCTTATTTTGGTATTCGGCTTCGGGTTTCGGCCGAATATAGGATTATGCCGAATATTCGGCTACGGCTTCGGTCTAAAATTCCAGTTTCGGTCGGACACTACTATTCACCGATGCCAAAAACAGAAATTGAGTCAGAATGCGACATACCCCCTTCATCCATGATAGTCTTCAAATAATACCAATAAAACTGAAATTTTAGTTTTTATGTATTTATTTAACAGAATAAGATTGGTAGGTATCAATTTTGATACTTTGGGCATTTAGGCATTTAGGCGGTCGCCGTGGTGTAGCGGTTAAGTGTTCGGCTTTCTACACCAAGTCGTGGCGGTTCGATGCCCGGCAAAAGTAACATCAAAAATTATTTAGAAAAAGAATTTTTCTAAACGGGGTCGCCCCTCGGCAGTAGTTTGGCAAACTCTCCGGGTGTATTTCTGCCATGAGAAGCTTCTCAGCAAAAATTCATTTGCTTTGCAAGTGCCGTTCGGAGTCGGCAAAAAACTGTAGGTGCCGCCAACTTGTAGGAAAAACTCAAAAGCAACACACCACAAGTTGGAAAGAGAAGCTCGGCAAAAATCTCGTTAGAGGTTATGATAACCTGTTGGTATATCGCCGCCATTAGTTTTTTTTTATAAGTCATAGTAAATTTTAATGTTCTTTATGAAATTTTTTATTATTTTTGTTGTCACATAAAGAAATCTTACATTTTTTACACATCCAGGAAGTAAGCTTGTTACAATTGTTGTATTTACATTTATTCATGTAATTCGCGGTCGTACCGTACGTCAGTTGAAGGTAAGACCTGTACACCTGCTCGCGGTTTTTCAGAGGGTCCTGGTGTTTCTTCTTGTCGACCAGTGCTTGATGGTCTTCCCCTTTTAACTTCAGGTCGACTTAGGTATCGACATAATGTGTCAGCAAGGTCAGTTTTAAAGTCGGCCAAGTTCAAGATATCTTTTGGAGCTTTACCTTTTATTGCTGCAACTTTTTTGTACAGCATCCGCGCATTTATTACTGTCATATCAAGCAGGTGAAGGAACATTCTCATTGTCCGTTTTCGTGATTTGATGCGGATTCGATATCGACCGATGAAGCTATCCATCAAATCGACGCCTCCCATGTGGGTATTGTATTCTTTTATTACCCGAGGACATGGTATCTGGACATTCATTTTCAGTTTTTTGTCATAACGCTTTATAGTCTCTGCTGGTTCGAGCCTACATATGTGGAAAGCAATAAAACTTGTTTGCTATCTTTCCAGCTTATTGCAGAGAGCTCTGTTCCTTCAAAAGAAGCAACATTTCCAAGATAGACCCCTCTAGGTACGTTCGACTTCATGATTTCCTTTTTCTCAGGCAACTTGCAGGACTTTCCAAGTCTGTTTCGTTGTACAGTACCAAGACAATAAATGCCTTCCTTTTTTTAAAATTGAAGCATAGGAATATTTGTATAAAAGTTGTCAAAGTATAGTATATGACTTACATGGCTTGGTATTGGACGCAACAATCTAACAACTACATTTGACACGGCTCCTAAATCTGGTTTTCCACGTAAAGGTGTAATATTTTTAGCACCAGAATAGAGTTCGAAATTATATGCATATCCCGAGAGAGAACATAAAACATATAACTTGAAACCCCAATTGTAAGGCTTATTTGGCAAATATTGTTTCATAAAATGCCTTATTTTGGTGGCGCACATCTGTTCGCCTATAGAAAGGCGATGGTCAAATGGTACACTTTTATATTTTTAGGTCAAATGATCAGGTAGTAAATGCTTGGTGTTGTCGTTCATATGGAAAATTTGTCTGATATCATCAAACCGGTTCCGGCTCATAGTTTCTGCTATTGGCTCAAAATTAACCTTATTTGACCAGTGGGATCTGACACTTGGATAATGATATATACTGGTAAAAATTAAAATTCCAAAGAACTTTCTTATATCCGTGATGGTAACAAGTTCTCTAAAGTTGGGACTTTTTTGAAAGGCATATTTGTTGGACTCGTCCACAAGAAATGTTGGAATTTCGTTATCGAAAAAGTATGAAAAATATTGAAAAGGCGTTTCTAAATCGAAAATCTCCTGTGGATATTCAGCGGCTCCCTCAAACTGAAACGCGTGTTGCACAATCTCCATTTTTCTTACCCTCCACAGTACATTTCGAGTGTTACAATTGTTCCCTAAATTTTGAGGATCAGAAAATTCAAGTAGTGGAGATGGATCTGCCTCTCCATCTGAATCGTCGGTGTCCGTCTGTGTGTCCTTTTGATTAGGAAAATAATCAATGTCATACTCCTTTTCGCTAGCCTCATCCTCAGATGTTTCACCATTATCTAGCTGTCTCAAAAATGCTTCGATCTCTTTCGGCGGCATGTTTTACAAATATCTACGAAAAATGGTCAAACCACTTATTATCATCACCAAACCAACCAAGAAAAATGAAATTTATTTGCCAAACATATTATTAGCATGGAAATAGATAAGTCGATTTTTCGTAACCTGTAATGCGTGAAATATCAAATTTGATACTCCCGAAAATTTCCAGAGTTTCTTCGACTAAAGTACGCCTTTGCCAAAAATAATAATTTAACAGAAAAAACAATACACACGCCCACCTGAAACGTATTTTTGCTTGTAGAAAAAATGAACTGTCCTAAAGATTTATTTTGATAAACTTTTAGTAAAAATATATGACGCTTTCAATCCGGCACGAAAATACTATGTCCCGTTATTTGAACAGGTTTAGCAAGTCACGCTCATTTCTTGATTCTCACTCAAAGAGCATAAATCAGTGATAACAGAAAAGCATTCAAACATAAAAGAGCAATAAAATGCATCTCTACAATGGGATTAGAAGGTGTGGTATCAAATTTGATACTTCAGGCTTTTAAGAGTTAAACGATTTTTAACACCCCCAAAATCTGTTTTTAAGGCCAAAAAACTATTTTTTCAGTTTCTTCGTAAAAAAATTCACTAAAAAAACAATAGACAAATTACAAATTTCTTACATATGTTAGTGTATATTAAACTATACCCCACTGTATATGGAAATGATTAATCGCGCTTTTTTGCAGAGGAAAAATTTATTTATTTATTCTTGTATTCTTAATAATATTACTTCATTTTCCATAGATTTCTAAAAAATAAATCTTAACTCGTTACAGATTATTGGAACGAAACAAGTGTTAGTACGACCCGAGGGCGGCTTCACTAAAGATCGCACCGTGTCTGGTTCGTCTGATGTATCGTTGGCTGGAGCAGGAGCATCATCTCCTCCGCTTGCTTCACAACATGCTGATCTTATTAATAATAACAACACCATTATTAGTAATTCAAATGTAATTGGTAAAAGTATTCATAACAATGTAAATTCAACTGTGTTAGTTAATAGTAACAACAACATAGTCACCAATGGTTCAACGACGAACTCTACTGCCTCGATGACAGTCAATTCGACATCTATCACGGAAACAAAGGAATTGCCAATAGCCGTTGCACAGACTGCAGGAAAACCTTTACAAGAAGCGATCGACGAGGTGAGTAAGACAATAATGGGGTTTTCTTAGCGGACCCGGCAGATTATATCCGGTTCTAAAACGTAATATATTCATTTCATCATTTAAAATATTTAGTTATACAATTTGTGTTATTAAATAAAAGTGGATTTTCAATATTTGTCACACTAGCCTTGGCCAAAAATATTAGGCACCCCACTCAAATACAAGTAATTTCAAATGTTGCAATCAAAGTTACCACTTCCCATCAAACATCGATCAACTAGTTCTCAAACCTTTGAAAAATTCTATAGTTCTTAAGTTAATATCCAAAAATATTCTCCAATTATTTTCCAACCATTTATTGTTCTAAACCATGGGTCGGCAGATTTGTAAATGCAGGTGTATAAGTGAGAACGCTTATACACGCGCTGTGATCGTCCGAACTATATTTTTAACATTCGCTAACCAAACAAGCGACACCCCCACGCGATGTGGTTTCGCCCCTTGCCCAGCGACGACTAAATCATTTGGTAAACAAAGAGCGCAACGTGTCTGTGTGAGGAATCCAACTTGTTTGACTGATCTTAAGATCTATGGGGCGCCGATGCTTGTTCTAAACATCATTATCCAAGTACTCTCTAACACGGCCCGCCTGAATCGTTTTTAACTTCAAAGTCATAGTACATTACTTTTGGCTTTACTTTATGATAATATGTATAAGCTTAAAAAACACGATTCACGCAAAAACTAAAATAATCGCCAGAGCAGTTTTTGAGAAAACCGCGAAATAAACGCGTTTTTTTAAGTGCTTCGGAAAACTTCATTTCTTGTCACTTATTGGAAACTCCTATATACTCTGAAAGAGGAGTAAAACCTCTATCATGTTTTACTTTTAAAATATCTTCCCACTGACACTAGTGAAATGCAATTGAAAGTGCATTTTTTGTTACTCTTTCGCCCAGTGCTGTTAAAGACATTTAAGAACAAGTAAGGAAGTCTAAGTTTGGCTGAACCGAACATTAAATACCCAGCGGTAATTTTCATAACAGGATAACAATGATATAGGCCCTAGGAGGATTTACCTAAAGTTTTTACTATCTTAGCTATTAACCTTACCGAATTATGCCAATTTATGTGATTTTCGAAATTTTCCATATCGAAAGTGGGCGTGGTCGGGAAGTGAACTCGTCCAATTTCATCACCTAGATTGCTAGTATATGTTGTGCCAAATTTCATGAGTCTGAAGCAAGGACTGAAACCGCAACCGAAACCGTAACCGATTAAAACCGATTCATTTTTCAAAACCGAAACCTAAACCGTAACCGCTATTTTTTTTTTGAAAAAGAACGAAACCGAAACCGTTTCAAAAGCCGGAACCGGTTCCAAACGGTTTTGAATTTTTTTGTGGATACATATTTTAAAAGAGGCTGAATAACTGAATGGTTAAGCAAGACACTTTTTGATCTCAATATCAAAATTCCGAAAGAATTAAACTATAGGTGAATGAAGTCATCGAAAAAAATTTACGACATCCGAAAAAAAATGTTTAGTGGCCTTCTCAGAAAGCATCACTCATACGTTCCATTTTAACATTTTTCTAATAGAAAAGGTAGAGTTAATTTTTTAAACTTCTTTTGAAGAAATTTTTTTTCTATAAATAGCGGAAGTAATATTTTTTACTATATATTGGAGTAAAGTTAAAAAATTCAGACTTATTTTGCATTTAGGTACATATTTGAGTTTTGTAGTAGCACAATTTTTTTGTGTTGGTGTTTTTTTTGGAAACCGAATGTTTGCGCTCCTCATTGTGCGCTCCTCATTGTGCGCTCCTCATTGTTTATTTAGATTAACATAAGTACAAACAAGATAAATTTTCTATCAACAATATATTTGGATTATCTTCTTAATTTACACTTGGTATAATTATCACAAATGCCAATGTTGCGAAATACATACAAAGAATGTAAATTTATAAGAATGGAAAACACGCCACTTTTCGGCGAGTGCCAGCGAGTTGGCCCAGAAGAACAAATTTCAGGAGTTTACCACATGCCTCACACTATTTTTCTTACTTGCGAAAGTTCACCAAAAATAGTTAATTCGCCTTGTACACAAAGCTTCGTGGCAAAAACGAAAGAAGCCGATCAGTAAAAAAAATGTAAACAAATAATCGAGGAAGACATGATCCTAGGTGACTAACATGCTTTCTTCTTTTCACACATACAATTTCTATCTAAAAATTGAAGTGCACACCTCTCGTATGCCTCTTGCCATCATTATCAAACTAACAAACACTTTACACACATACATATGTATGTATGGGTACATTTATAAAAAACGACCCTTCAAACATATGGCACTTGGAAAAAATGTCGAAAAGTTCAGCTGGAGATGTATGCGCATATTTTATGAGCGCCTGGTGCGCAGGGTTTATTTGTAGGAATATAATGCGATATCGGTCGTTGGATATTATTTGGAATGTAAAAATTTGGCTTCTTCTAAAATTAGCAATTTATTGAATTTTCGCAATTTTATAAATTCCAACTTTAAACCATATGGGGGTATTCCATTCAAAGCACACCTTTAATTTCACACTTGTCATCAAATTTACCTCAGGAAAAATTCCAAAAAAATGTAAACCTATTGCCCTGTCATAGGCGAAAACTTGTGGAAAAAAATATTTAAGAAAATATTTTTCTATATATTTTCATTTATTTCATAAAAGTTTTCTTTTTTCAATAAGGAGTTTAACATTTGTATAAACTGTAGTATAAGGGAGGCCTCTTTGGAACGACTCCTTATTTTCGGTCGGGAATCTGTCACCTTAAATTCATGAAAGAAGTATGTGCAAAAATTTAATTTTCGTGAAAATTCCTTTAATGCTTTGAATTTTCAAAGAAACTTAATTGCTTTTCCACCTTAGTCAAGTGTGTTGTTCTAACACTTTTCATTGTGAAAAAAAATAATTGTTTATGTGGATGAACCTTTGTATTTGAGCATACATCAGCGAAAATGCACAAATGCAACATAACTCTTTCAATACAATACAATGTCGATAAAATCAATGCTTTTCGGGTTTCTCATGCAGAAATGTGGTGTCACACAGTACGTAAACTGCGCAAAATTTGGCGAAATTTATATGATATGGGAATTTCAGCGTATATAGGGATACTTTTTTAAAAGAATTTTTTTATAAACGACTTAAACGGCAGTTTATCAATAGCCGATATTTTTTGTTAAAATTTTCATAAATGGAATACATTTATATATTTCAATTTTTGTGGATTTGTGAAAAAGTTGTTGGACACAAGAAGCATGCAGAGGGGTGAGGTAAAGGCAGGTGTATGTAGTAATGTTTGGTTGTACACACATTTTAGTGGCAAAGCAACTAGACACGTGCTAATTTTTATGAGCGCCTGGTGCATGGGATTTAAAGCATCGACATTTGCTGTCCTTATAGGCGTCCCCTAGCTCCCCTCGCCCATATTGTCTAAAAAATATGAAAAACTTGAAAATAAATTTCGATGCAAGAACAGAAATTTATATGATTTTAGGATTTTCGTGAAGAGTTTAAGACAATTTATGAATGGAAGGAGTTTTTGGTGCAATGGCGTCTATGAATGAAACTGTGCGAACTTTGAAAAAATTATTTAAAAAAATATAGTTTTTGTTCAGGTGCAGTAAACCTGTGGGTTAGAAAGAATACCTTTAGGTCCTTTCTACCTGTCACAAGCGCTGTTTCACTCACTCACATAGGGCACAGAACTTCGCTTCTTTGTTTAGATTTTGGGGATGAAAACTAATTTCAGTCGCTTTCAAGCAAGCGCAAAATTCACATCGTGTGAACCTACGCATGCCATGTATGAAAAATAATGTTTATGCCCCTTTTTTCGTACGTAACACTAAAATAAATATTATTTTAATTCCTTATTTTATCATATGTTAATACATATTACTACTTAAATATGCTTGTATTTTCCTATTTACGTGCTAGCCAAGCGCGGGAGTTCAATTCGCCGCACGTTTCTTTCTCATACTTAAGGCCGGCCAAAGAGTGTGGTAAACTCCTGAAATTTGTTCTTTCAGATTTTTGCACCAACTCGCTGAAATTTTGAATGAGCGAGTCGGCCATTCTTATAAATTTACAGTCTTTGATACATACAAATAAATCATGCCCAATAACATGGCAATGAAAAATCATCATCACCAGATCAGAAAATTTGGAATTCAGTGAAGTTATCGGTGAATAGACACACATACATCAATCCACAGTGGAGAACTTGGAGCATCAGGTAATGCAGTATGGAGCACCCAAAATATCAGGTAATGCAGTGCGAAGTGGTTTGTGGTGGGTGTGACATTGGGGGAGGGGGGGCTCAAAAACTACCAAAAATCGCGTGACGTCATATATGCACGACCCCTTAGAGTTAGGAAAGAAATGTTTAAAACGTAAACATTAATCTTTTAGCATATTCATAACATGAAATTAAATAAAGTATATATAAGCGATGTTTATGACAACAACAACATATACATACAGTGATATGTAGGTAGTAAATAAAATTTGTGCAAAACATATTGATGTTCATAACATATACTTACTTATGTTGATAATAAATACAAGTTCTGTAAAACATAATTTTGAGTGAGAATACATTGATTAGCTAAACTACAAACAATGGAGGAGTTAAAGCAAAAGCGCCGAATCATAAAGGGTGCAATAACACGTATTTATAATCATTGCCACGGGGTAAATGTTACAGTTGATGACATCAAAGTCAGAGTAGAGAAATTGGAGTCGTTATAGTTATACAGAGTATGAACACATACAAGACAGTATAGATACGATTACAAGCACCGATAGCTTGCCCACGGAGAAAGTCTATCGCAGTGAAATTGAGGAAACATATTTTTCGGTCAAGGCAACATTTTCAGCGAAGGTTCGTGAGGAACAAGGGGATACTACAGTAATCGAGAGCAACAGCCAGGGCGATCAAATTGCAAATGTATCTACAGCCATGCAGGCATTAATAGAACATCAAAGCAAATTGGGTGTTTTGGTGGAGAAATTGGCGGAACCACGGGGCGACGCAAATACTACAGCAAATATTCAGCGAGTAGAGTCAGGACAGGAAGTTAGGCTTCCACGAATTCAAATTCCAGAATTTGACGGAACATACATTAATTGGTTACATTTTCGTGATTTGTTTGAGGTGATGGTTCATTCAAAACGTAGTTTAGCGAACATCGAGAAATTTGAGTATTTATTATCAAAATTAAAGGGTGATGCGTTGTCATTAGTAAAACATTTAAAACCGACTAATGAGAATTATCAAATTGCATGGGATATCTTAAAAAAAAATATAATGAAAGTGATAAGGTGAAAAGGGCATATTTGGGTTTATTGCTTGATCAACAGGCAGTAAAAGAAGCAAGTTTGGTTGATATCAAACGATTATACAACAACACGAATGAAGGTATCAATGCATTGAAGGCATTAGGTGAGGCAGTGGATCAATGGGATACAATGCTATTGTATTTGTTCGAAAAGAAACTCGACAGCGAAACTTTAACTCTTTGGCTCAGAGAAAGTAATTCCGAAAAGTGTGGAACATTTAAACAATTAATGCAGTTTTTGAAGAAGCGTATATTTGAATTAGAAAGTGCTAATTCAAATGGGGGCAGGTTACATATAAAGCCTGTTAGCCGTCAGCAATCACAATCAAGGGTATATTCATCGCAGACAAAACAAGGTCCTACGTGCGGGCAAGGTCATGAGATATACCAGTGTGAAAAATTTAAGCAACAGCCGGTGGCTGAAAGAAGGAAGTTAGTTCGCAGGAAGGGCCTATGTTTTAATTGTCTCAGAGGAGATCATCAAGCAGTCAATTGCAAATCAGCCACATGCAGGATTTGCAATTTAAAGCATAATTCGTTGCTTCATTTATCACATGAGAACAAGGGAGGGACTGATACAAGTTCGCAGAACAAATCAGTAACTACAGCGTCAGTCAATTCAATTAGAAATAGTAAGAGTGAATTTATTACATTGTTGCCAACTGCAGTTGTTGATGTACTCGACGTTAACAATCAGTATCAACAATGTCGGGTGTTATTAGATTCAGGAGCACAAGTGTCTCTAATGAGAGAGGCATGTATTCAAAGATTAGGTTTGAAAAGGAAATACAACAATACCTTGATTCATGGTATAGGCAGGGGCCTTAGTAGTCAGTGCAGAGGTGAGGTACAATTTTCAATGGCATCTTCGAGAGATAACCGGGTTATCACTACGACGGCATATGGTCTGTCCCATTTAACGCAAGATTTACCAGGAATGGAAGTGCATAGTGAGCGTATGAACTATTTCAAAAACTTAAATTTAGCAGATGAGAGATATAATACACCAAGTGGTATTGATATCATTTTAGGAGCAGATGTTTTCGCAGATTGTGTGTTGAGTGGTAAGGTAATACATCCAAGCGGATCACCCACGGCAATTGAAACAATATTCGGTTGGGTTTTGTTAGGAAGAGTCGATTCCATTCGGCCATTCAGAATTTCTATTGCGCATGCTGCGCTCGATGTAAATGTGCAATTGCAAAAATTCTGCGAAATGGAAGAAGTTCCATCATCAAATCAAATACTTACATGTGAAGAGCAACAAGCAGAAGAACATTATCAAAGGAATGTTACACGCGAATCTAGTGGCATATAGTGCGATTACCTTTTAAAGACGCAAATATTGAGTTTCATAACTCAAAGGAAGCAGCATTAAAGAGATTGAGTTTAATGGAAAGAAGGTTTCATAGGAATGATAAATTAGAGGAAGATTATAAACAATTCATGCATGAATACATCATGATGAATCATATGGAAAAGATAGTAAACAAGGATGCATCAATCGAATATTATCTTCCGCACCATGCGGTATTCAAACCTAGTAGCACAACAACGAAAATCAGAGTAGTTTTTGATGCCTCATGTAAATCAGCAAATGGAAAATCGTTTAACGATCAGTTATAAATAGGGTACCAGGTACAAAAGGACTTATTTCATTTATTAATACAATTTCGTAAATACAAAATAGGGTTCACTAGTGAGAAAATGTATCGACAGATACTGGTTCATGAAGATGATAGGCGTTATCAACGAATCCTTTGGAGGGATAATATTGATAGCGAAGTAGACGCATATGATTTGAAGACTGTTACATATGGTACAGCATGTGCACCGTTTCTAGCAACTAGAACACTAATACAAATAGCAATTGAAAATATGCATCAATTTCAGGAAGCAAGCAAGGCAATCATGGATTGTTTTTATGTGGATGACTTAATGTTTGGTGCAGGGGACTTAGAGTCAGCTATCAGGATAAAAGATGAGATCCGAGAGTTATTAAATCGAGCAGGGTTTAACTTACGGAAATGGTGTTCAAATTCAGAGGAGTTTATGTCAACCATTAATCCGACTGATAGGGAGTTGTCTGAAGAGACAATTATCGATGATACACAAACGGTAAAGACCTTAGGATTATTGTGGGACACAAAATGTGATTCTTTTAGGTATAGCATTGATTTGCGTGAAGTGCAATCGCAAATCACAAAACGTACAGTATTATCGGACATCTCAAAGGTGTTTGATCCACTGGGTTGGTTGTCCCCAGTAATAGTTTCAATGAAAATCTTTATGCAGAGATTGTGGTTGAAAGGTGTTGGCTGGGACGATGAGCTGCCTAATGATATGGCCATATATTGGTGCGAGCTAAGAAGTAGCATTTTCAACATTCGCATTCCGAGATGGATGGAATATAACAACGGGGAATTGATGGAGTTGCACGGATTCGCCGATGCCTCGGAGGTAGCGTATTCTGCAGCTGTGTATATTAAAGTTTATCATTCAAATGGGTCGGTTTCAACGAACCTAGTAGCGTCCAAGTCACGCGTAGCTCCTATCAAGCAAATAAGTCTAACGCGACTTGAATTGTGCGCAGCACAACTTATGACAAAACTTATTGTGAAAGTTAAACAAGTTCTTGATATTGAGAAAGTTCCTCTGTATGGTTATACAGACTCAACTATTGTGTTAGCTTGGTTGAGTGACTTTCCACGGCGTTGGAAAACATTCATAGCAAATCGTACTTCGTATATAATCAACATTATACCTCGTCAATGTTGGAATCATATTCCATCTCAGCAAAATCCAGCTGATTTAGCAACAAGAGGTATACCGGCGCACAGTGTAACTTTTGTCATTTTTAGGATGCCAAAATTAATAACAGCCAAACCAAAGGAGCAATTCATTTGAAATTTTGTAGTGTGGCTTCAGATACCTAAGTCTGATTCTAGATAAAAAATGGGCGTGATCCGCCCACTTTTTCTCCTTGCCCCCATATAAGGTGAAATTTCACATCATCACATTTTCTAATTTAAAAGTATTTTCCAGTGCCAATATAAATAAAAGTTGTTTAGATTTCTTAACGTTACCTTAGAGGCTTTTAATTTATATTTAAAAAATTCTATTTTCAAAGTCAAACACAACATAGGTATATATATTTGTACTTATAAATAAAAAGTAATACTATAACTGGTATAAATTTAGTCGGAGTCAATATCATCGACATGCTCTGGCTCAGATAATAAACCAATAACTTCACTCGTCAATACTCGCCGCTTTGACCTAGGGGTTTTCCGCAAACTGTTTATAACCGGGTCTGACGATATCAGCAATCTGTGCAGCAAATCCAAGTTACTACAAATCCTTGACTTTTTTCTGGTGAAAAGTTCACGATAGTTTCGTGCATCTTTGTTTCTGGACTCTTGAGCTTCTTCCGAAAGTTGACCAATAGGAAGAATAGCAGACACGATTATACTGGTTCCATGAAACAGAATTTTATGTACGCTCACTGGCATATTGAACCAAGCATATTCCGATAAATATAGTTCCCTTGTCTCGGTCACATAGTGGTCAAAAGCTTCAGAATTTATTTGAAACCCACATCCTATGCATGAAAGTATTGTATGAAACCTTCTCAAAAGATTGCCGGTTATGTCTGATGTTATTTCAGGATCTCCAAAGAATCTTCTCGCAGTGTTGCCATCATTTGTGTTGCCGGTTTTTTGCTTTGGCATATCAATCAAAAGGCCAACTTCTTTCCTGAATCTGTTTTGGATATGTTCTTTCTTCTTGTTCATCTTTTCCTTATTTTCTTCGCCCCGCACACACCAGGTCTTCATTTCCATTCGATAAGCGATGTGTAGCATACATTCCATGCATCGTATCCAAGAATGTAAAGGGGAAATTCCGAAAGCGAGCATGCTTTCGTCAACATTTCGCTCTGACAGGGCTCGCATATTGTTCATATCTTTTGGAGAAGCCCCACATATGTAGCACTTTTGCGATGATGTATATGCCGACAGAGCGTTGCAAACTTTGCCATCAATTATGCACAACACAAACGTTGATTTCACTAGTAAGTTCAGGTTATCTGTTTGAATTGTTGTAGGACGAAGACTGGAAATTTGGTCTTTGACAGACTGCACCTCCTTTGAAATGACATCTCGTGTTTCTTTTGTAAAAACAAATTTTATCGGTCGGCAGTATCTCGTGGAAGATGGAGCAGGATTACTCCAAACTATAACCTTTCGTTCGTCAACCATTGTATACAATTGAAGGAGTACTAGTGAAATGAAAAACATACTAGTGTCCGATTGGTTTTCCTCCGAAAATTGTTGTTTGTAACAGCTTTGCTCAGCTCCATCACATCCCCATTTTATAATTGCATTTAGTTCTTTTACTTCAGGAATAGAAAGCAATACCTCTTTTTGTGCAAGACACAATCTTCTTATGCTGTGATCAGTTAGGGATTGCAATTAAATTTCTGCATAGGTTTCCGTTACGGTTATTTTTTCAGGATAGCATAAATCCTTTGATTCTTTTAAACAGTTATATGAAGGATATATTTTTCTGTTAACTTCTGAAGTGTGCTGTCGGATCAGGGAGTATTCATGTGTTGAAAGATTTGAGTCAACTATCATCGCGATTGCTTGATTTGGTGACAAACTTTTCTTATTTTGTTCCGATATTCGGGACTTCTTGATTGTAGTGCCTCTTGATGGTGATGCTGTGGACAACTCCTCAATTATTTTTGCTGAATTTCTTTTCCCTGATGATCGTAATTTCATTCCCGCTGCCAGTAACAGTTGATCATTATCGACATTGTTCATTAGTTCCTTAGCTTTTCGTTTTCTTGTGCGCATAGATGACTCGGAGAAGTTTTTAGTTGGCCTTCCTCGATTAGGAATATCACGAGAAGTACATGGCTGAACATCAAGCAAATAATAAGTGAAATCCATATTTTCTGATAACCATTCAGAGTTTTGCTTAATAAATCTACTTGTAGATCGAAGACAACGTTCCCATCTCTTACGAATATTATAAGTTAGCTGGATGATGTATTTTTCTAATTTTGAATGATCCACATCTCTTCCAATTATACTCAAAATATGGTTTAGTATGGCTTTGTTCTTTTCTCCATTTTCGCTTTTTAGCCAAACTTCAAAGAGTGCATTTCGTGAAATAGCCATAACTAGTTGATGATATAGGAAAACTTGGTACAGTGCAGTTGGGTTTACTTCAATGCAGTCCGTCTTTGGTATGATTCATTTTTAGCTATGTTCTCTATTTATATAGTCTTAGCCCAAGCATAGAATATGAAACTGGGTTTTTACTGGAAAATAATACTTGCTAATGCTTAACAAAACTGTACTTACCCATTTCTTTGTTTCAACGATCTACCTAAGATCTCAAACTCCGAGCGAGCTTTAGGTACGCGTTTATATGATGTATACATACATATGTATATTCCCGAAGCACTAAATTGCTTAGAAGTATCACCCATAATAGACGACCTGCAGGTAGGCGTGCATACATAACATAAGTTGATGGGATAAGTACACAACTCGATAACTATGGGAAAACTGTTGGAAAACCCATATGACAAACAATGAAGGGTATTCAGTGCACAAGGTTCCTTTTTCTGTGTTTTACCATTTCAGGTATAACTGTCTTTTTTTGGGATGTAGTGTTGTAGACTCGAATTGAGGACATTCCATTGCTAGGTCACTGTGCATTCATTCGTGAGCGCGGGCATAGAGACCTTAAGTAGGCGATTACAAAGGAAAACCGCAAAATTTCGCAATGGTTTTTTTTTTATTCTGAAACTGTATGAAATTCCCTTTAATGTGTATGTATTCGTTCAATCAAATTGGGCCAAATCATGTAAGTTTTATTCTATTGAAAACGAAAATTTTTTTAAGCTTACCCAATTTTTAGTGGCTGTCTAAACAAAAAAAAAAATATTTAAAAAAATGCCTACGTGCCTAAAACTTACCAATGCTGTTATAAATTACCCTAGTATAACAAATCAAATAGTATCAAGTCAAAACAGCTATCCAAAAATCCGCCACGTGGCCACAAATTTAGTCAAAAAATTTGGTCCGTGAAATGATTTTTACACTGGTTTCAGTTATCCAAGTTTCATAATGCTTATCATGGTGATCGTGTGGGTTTTACTTTACTTTGTGTACATTTTTTTAACAGTTGGTTATTTATCTGTTGCATGCCAAAAAGTTTTTGAGATTGGAGAACATTGTTTTTTGGACTTTTGGCATCCTAAAAGTGAAAAAAGTTACACTGTGCGGCGTGCCAATTGATTCACAATGATCTTTGGTGGCATGGACCTAGTATTTTGATTGAAGGAGCAGAGCTCGAACATGTTGAGTTAGATGCAGTCAGTACTGCACATTTGGAAGAGAAAAACATCGAAATTTGTCATGTTTCAGAAGCAAAGAATGATGAGTTATTCGAACGATTTTCGAGTTTCAGTAAATTATTATCAGTAACAGCATATATATTAAGATTCATAAAAAATTGCAAGGAAACTTCGGCCAACAGGAGGCAAGGGCCTTTAAGTGTAGGTGAGTTAGCAAAGGCTCACAATATTTTGATTCGTAAGGCTCAGAAGGAGTCATTTTCAGCAGAGATTTCAATTTTAAAAGAGGGTAAATCGCTTTCAGTGAATCATAAGCTAGTTTCTCTTACACCATTCGTTGATCAGGATCAATTGTTGCGTGTAGGTGGAAGGGTTGAAAATGCAAATATTACATATGATCAAAAACATCCATTTATTCTTAGTAAGGAAAGTACGTTGACGAATCTTTTAGTTAGACATTATCATTATAAGCACCTGCATGCAGGCAGTCGCCAAATGCAATATTTATTAGGTATGAAATATTGCACGGAGGGAAATCTATGGATCGAACATCCATAATTATTGATATCACATTAAATAAAAATTTATAATCCTGTCCCATCAATGAATATGGATGTTTCATCAATGCTTTTTTGATAAATCACTATTGAAATGATATCCATATAAACTATTGATAAATTCTAAACTACTTATATATAATTTGACATCTGGTTTCAGTAAGATTCGAACACTGCTCCTCTGGCACGTTAGCCCAGTATTCTACCATTCGGCTACGGCATATTATAAAATTTTTAGAAAAATGATCAATTATAAGAATTTCAAAAAATTTTGAATTTAAAAAAACGCACCAACAAGTTGTAATATTGTTAGGAAATCCATAGTAAAATTGTTGAACTATTATGATTATGCGTCCCAGAAAAATTTACATTTCGCCCATATATATTAATACGCTGTCTCTACCATTATTACTATGCAGTAAATATGGATATGGATATACCGATAATAGAAATTCATATCACGACCATAGATATTGACATGCCGTTCAAATATATTAGTATTCTATCCATAAATATAAAAAATAGTACATCATATCGAAATGGTTGACATGTCATTTTACTTTTTATTGGGAGGAAATAATATTTAATAACTCGCTCATTCTGAATCAATATTGCATCAAACTCGTCGCTGTCAATACTGATATTGTCACAACATTCAATGCATTTCTCTCAGTGTGGGTTCCAGGCATTAGTAAGGTAATAAAACAATGTATTTATAAGTGTGTAAGATGCATGCGATTTAGAGCAAAACCGTATCAACAACAACTGAGCTGTTTACCAAAACATCGAGTTGAGGCAACATCAGCATTTGTTAATACAGGAGTAGATTTCGCAGGGCCAGTTCAGGTGAAGTCCTGGAGAGGTCGAGGTAGTAAGCGTTATAAATGTTGGATAGCTGTTTTTGTATGTCTGGTGACGAAAGCAATACATTTAGAATTAGTTTCAGAGTTGTCAACGGTATCATTTCTCGCAACTCTTCGTCGGTTTGTTTCTAGGAGAGGTAAACCTATACACATATATTCAGATAACGGGACAAACTTTGTGGGTTGCAATCAGCAACTAAAAGAGCTTTCGAATTTTTTGCAAGCAAGTTCAACTAAAGATCAAATTGTCAGGTCAATGTCGGAACAACAAATACAGTGGCATTTTATCCCTCCTACTGGTCCTCATTTCGGTGGAATGTGGGAAGCAGGAGTGAAGAGTACAAAGTATCATTTAAAAAGAGTTCTTGCAGATTCAGCAGTTACATTTGAGGAAATGTATACCGTACTATGTCAAATAGAATGCTGTTTAATTTCTCGTCCAATTTGCCTTAAGTTTGAAGGAAGAGACAGATCCCCTTACGCCAGGACATTTTTTAATTAATCGTGCTTTGTCTGCAGTTCCAGACACTGATTTCACTTCAAGTAAATTAAGTACGTTAAATCGATGGCAATATATACAAAGATTAGTACAACAATTTTGGAAAAAATGGTCTCTGGAATATATAAGCCAACTGCAACAAAGGCCGAAATGGGCTCAAAAGCTTAAAAATATTAATAGTGATGATATGGTCCTTATAAAAGATGATACACTTCCTCCAAGCAAGTGGGCTATCGGTAGAGTTGTCGAAACCCATGCAGGAAAAGATGGGCTTGTAAGAGTGGTCTCAATAAAGACTGCTAAAGGTATATTTAAACGTCCAATAGTAAAATTGTGTCCATTGTTTTTGGAAGTTTGAAAGTGGTTACTTTCAAGGGGGCCGGTATGTTTGCGCTCCTCATTGTTTATTTAGATTAACATAAGTACAAACAAGATTAATTTTCTATCAACAATATATTTGGATTATCTTCTTAATTCAACCATCTGGAGGCGATGCTTTGCTGAGCAGCAGCCGACTTAAAGAGAGGGCGGACTCAGTCCGCAAAAACTTTTTATAACGTCTCCCTTCCCAAAAAACAATCTTAGCTCGAGGCGTCTTAAATGCCTCCAAGTGAATCTTCATCATGCCAAGGCAGCTTCGGATGTCCTTAGCAGAAGATTCAACAGAGAAGGTCTGGGGATCGCTTTCATTCAAGAACCGTGGATTCTACATGGTTCTGTGAAAGGTCTTAATAGTGCTGATGGTAAATTAATCTATGCCACCGGTTCCCGTCCCAGGGCGGCGATGCTTCTAAGCAAAAAACTGTCGTTTATTCCACTTTTACAGTTCATGACAGCTGATTTGGTTGCAGTTTGGGCGAAAATTCCAACCCCAAGAGTTGAAAAAGAGGCCATTTTAGCCTCTGCTTACTTTCCGGATGAGGAGGTAGCAGCCCCAACTGCTGAATCCAAATCCCTCATTGAGTACTGCCAACAGAAGGCTATCCCTTGGATCCTCTGCTGTGACGCAAACTCCCACCACACAGCGTGGGGTAGTACGAACATAAATAACAGGGGGGAGCACCTCCTGGAGTTTATTAGTAGTCACAATATCAATGTAATGAACCGTGGTAATGAACCAACTTTTGTTAATGCTATCAGAGGAGAGGTTCTTGACCTCACTCTATGTAGCCAAAACATGGCTTTCACTGTCACAAACTGGCACGTCTCGGGGGGAGGAATCAATGTCGGACCACAAACACATTGTATTCGACATGGGTCACTTCTCTGATCATGAGCTCGTTTTCAGGAACCCCAGGAAAACGAATTGGGAACAATTTCGTTTTACCATGGAAGAAAGTGGCAATTGCCTACACCAACCGATAACTACGGTGCAGGAGATTGAGACAGAAGCTGAACAATTTCAATCAGATATTATAACGGCTTTCAACGAGAGTTGTCCCCAGGCTAAAAAACGTGTACAACGGGATGTGCCTTGGTGGAACAAAACGCTTGCACAGTTAAGATGTCAAGCAAGAAGGTTGTTTAATACAGCTAAAGACACGGGAGACTGGGTATCCTATAGGAATGCTCTAACTTCCTATAATAAAGAACTTAGGAAATCTAAGAGGGCAACCTGGAGAGAACACTGCGAAAACATTAAAGATCTCCCTACGGCAGTGCGGCTCCAAAAGGCCCTTGCGAGAGGCCACAGCAACGTGATTGGCACTCTGAAGAACCCAGATGGGAGCTACACCAAGCAGCCGGAGGACACATGCAAACTTTTGCTTGCTACTCACTTTCCGGACTGCATACCAGGCAACCAACACTCTCCTCTAATTGACGATCTACCGACGATTAGTGGTAGAGAAAAGAGCCTGGCAGCTAAGCTCACCACTGTTGAGAAAGTGCAATGGGTTTTATCTACGTTCAGCGCTTTCAAATCTCCAGGACTGGATGGTGTGTACCCTTGTTTGCTGCAGCAAGGGATCGGCTATACAGCCCCAGTCCTATCCAATTTATACCGAAACCAGGGAAGCCTGAAAACTTGCCATCGTCGTATCGACCAATAAGTCTCAGTTCCTTTCTCCTAAAGGGAATGGAGAAAATTTTGGATCAGCACATTAGGGAAGTAAACTTAAAGAAATTCCCTCTGTGTAAAACCCAATTTGCGTGCCTTACAGAAAAAATTGAAAAGACCATAGAGTCTAAAAACATAGCCCTGTGTACATTTATCGACATATCAGGCGCTTTCGATAATACGACGTATCAGGCCATTGAGGAAGCCATGATTAGTAAGGACGTAAGCCCAATGATCACTCGCTGGGTGCTGGCCATGCTAAAGCAAAGAAAAATCAGCTTTGAGCTAGGTGGGAGTGCTGGCTCAATCGTGGCCACAAGAGGATGCCCTCAAGGAGGTGTACTTTCTCCTCTACTGTGGACCCTAGTCATAGACGAGCTTCTTCACCTTCTGAAGGGCAATGGCTTTGACGTACAGGGCTATGCAGATGACTTAGCAGTCTGCGTGACAGGAATGCATGAGGATACAATATCCGATCGCATGCAACAAGCCCTGCGCATCATTGAAAGATGGTGTGCTAACAAAGGGTTATCTATTAACCCAAATAAAACAGTCTTGGTGCCTTTTACGCGGCGAAGGAAGCTGTCTATGTTAGAGCCGTCCCTAGGAGGCTGCCGTATAAGTTTTTCGATGGAAGCAAAATACCTAGGAGTAACACTAGACAAAACCCTCACATGGAATGCTCATTTGGAAGCTACCATAAATAAAGCAACGAGGGCCTATTTCGCATGCACTAGACTGTATGGCAAAACATGGGGGCTGTCTCCAAAAATGACGTATTGGTCATTTAATACAGTTGTGAAGCCAATAGTTACCTACGCTTCCCTAGTCTGGTGGCCGAAGTCTGCCCAAAGAACAGCGGCAATTAAATTAAGTAAGCTGCATCGGCTAGTCTGTGTAGGCATAACAGGTGCAATGAGAACGTTCCCTGCTGATGCTTTAAGTGCCCTTGTGGGAATACCTCCCTTCCCAATTCTGATAGAGAAGGAAGCAACACTTGCCGCATTAAGACTTCAGAATATTTCTGATCTAAAAATCGGAAATATGACAGGACATATGAAGATAGTCAAGAAGTTCATGAATAGTCCTATATTGCAAGTAAGTGATGCAATAACTCCTACGCTCAGGATCATGCGAAACTTTGAAGTTTCAATCGTAGATCGAGTGCTCTGGGAAACAGGGAACCCATATGCTGAATCCGATTCGGAGATTTGGTATACCGATGGATCCAAGCTGGAAGATGGTAAAACGGGAGCTGGAATCTATGGACCGAATTACAAAAATCGGTACCAATGGGTAACTACCCCACTATCTTTCAAGCGGAAATCCATGCAATAGAGGTGTGTGGCAGGGAGTGCCTCCGTAGAAGACTATCCTCTAAGCGAATCTACATTATGTCGGACAGTCAGGCCGCTCTACGTGCCTTGCAGTCTTACACTACAACTTCAAAGCTTGTTGATGAGTGTGTCGCAGTCCTTAATGATCTGGGAGCCAAAAACAAAGTTTTGTTAGGTTGGGTCCCAGGACATGAAGGGCATGACGGCAACGAAGAAGCAGATCATCTTGCAAAACAAGGCGCTCTAACAGCATTTTATAGTCCGGAACCCTTTTGCGGGCTCACCAAGGCCCACGTAAGGGAGACCATAAGCAACTGGGAAAACAAACAGTTTAGGCAGCATTGGCTTAGCAGCCTAGGACAGAGGCAGGCCAAACTCTTTATAGAACCCTCTCAAATAGCATCGGCCAGGCTCATTAATCTAAGAAGGGTGGATCTAAGAACCCTCACTGGGTATTATACGGGGCATTGCGGCCTGCGTTATCACCTGAGTAAGCTGAATCTGTCAGATACAACAATTTGTCGGTTTTGCGAACTGGACGATGAAACGCCGGTTCATATACTCTGCGAATGCAGTGCATTAGCAAGAAAGAGAGCTTGCTACCTAGGTGGGATCACTCTCAATCCGTTCGTGATATGGAATAAAAAGCCTGAGAAGGTTCTCAAATTTATAAAGAGCCTCCGCATACAGCAATAAGCTGAAAGGTCACACAATAGATCATGTAAATGGTCGCGGTGTAATAAGGCCTTATAATAATAATAATAATTTACACTTGGTATAACCATGCATCAAATCAATGTCAACAGTCAAAACTGTCATTAGAATATAAGTAAGAATGCGAAGCAATAAATTGAATTCATTATAAGTCTTCAACTGACATTCAACCAGTGCGTTTAATTATATATGTAATACAGCCCGTTCGTGAGTATGTCGAAAAGAGACAAACACCGAATATTTCAAAATGCCTACCTTTCAGAATCATGTACTTTGATCCAAATAATGCTCTAATTGCTGAGTTACAGAGGTCCAAAAAATAGGTAGTTTGGGCTTTAAACGCGGATTGTGGGAAAACTAAGCTTAACATAAAAGTTCTAAGAGTAGGTAAAGATTCTACGGAAGATCCTCTAGGAACCCTCATACTCGGAAAATTGGCTTGGTTCACTCACAGGTTTTTTAAGAGGGGGGAGGGTGGACTCCCCTCTCACACAGAAAGGGGCAAGTTACATCCACAAAGTTTTTTTTAGTAATAATCTGCAGGCTTTTCTTAATTTAAGTCCATTACCAGAATATTGGTTTCGTCTCTTTTTTTAACCATTTCGACTCAAAAATTGCATTTTTTATTGATAAAATTATCAACATTGAAATCATAAACAAATTCCTCATTTTGGAAGAAAGTGCTTATTACTTCAATCACTCTTTACTGATCTGCTCCTGATTACAGTCAGGCGAATTTTTTTGTATAACAGACAACCATCTCATTTTCGCATTTGGTGTCAATACAGCTGCCGCTAATGCCATATTTACCTCAGGAGCCAATGTAAAATATGGTTTAAACGTTTCTCTCAATTGATGTTCTAATTGTACTGCTGTTGAGCCAACATTGCAAAAACTTCGGGTTTTTTGGATAATATTAGCAGTTTATTACTCAAAGAAAATAACGCAGGAATAATACAACCATATTTCACATTGGCTTCACCTTGGAGAAAGTTTAAAATAGGCTCCATTAGCAGCTTGTACCACTCCAAATATTGAAAATCACTTGAGTTAAAAGGAGACAGATTCAGCTCATCGGAAAGCTTATTCAATTTCTCTTTGTACTGTAGTAACTTCACGATTGAATCATATAGTAGATAAGTTCCACTTAGTTACTACTGGTACAACAAGAGCTGAACCAAAAATGCTCTGAATGATTTGGGAGGATTTTGGCCACTTGCATTTTTTCCAAATGTGAATAAAAATAATTTTTTTTTGACAAAAATATTACAAAATTGTTGATCTACACTGAACCAAAAAAGTTCATATATCCAATGAAAAAGTACATAGATTTTAAGAATTGTTCGTTAAAACCTCTCCAAAGAACTTTTTCGTAGAAATTTACGAACATTTCCTAGAATATAAGCACTTTTTCGTAAAATATGTAAACAAATCCACAGAAAGCATGTATTCATTCATAAATTGTAAGAAAATTTTCTTAGATTCTATGAATTTTTTCTTATATTTTAAGAAAAACCAGCGCGAACTTCTATGAAACTTTGTTCGTAAAAAACATGTACGTTTTTGGTTCAGTGTAATCAAATCTAATCAAAACTAGTCGAGAAATCTAATCGATTTTGGTTTTTTTTTATTAGTTTTGATTAGATATGCCAATCGTCATTAATCGTGGTTAGATTTTTGATTAGTTCTAATCTAATCAAAAAGTAATCGATTAGAATAGCCATCTAATCCTAATTAAGCAATTAGGATAAAAAAAAAATGTTCTAATCCGATTAGTAATCATTAGGATTACTAACCATTATTCCCCAGCTATGTTCTCAAGTTTGGTCGGTGTTGTGAAAAACCTTTGAGTTTTGAGAAGCTCATTAGCACTCAACCTAAGATCTAACTGAACTCAAGCTTAAATGTTTGTTCGGTTATTTCTGTAAAAGTGTCAAATTGGTGTTTAACCTTTAATTAAACGAATAAGGGTGGTTTTCTCGACTGCCTGTTAACGGCAAAGTTCACTGTCAATTCACTGTCAGTTTAACAGTCACTTCATCTGCCTTTTATTTTAACAGGAGGATGAACTGACCGATAAATTTATAGTGAGCGTTGAAGTTGACGGCTAGTCGTGAAAATTTGAATGTCGAGGTGTAAATAACCTTTAGTACGGTGGGATGTTCGCGGCGATTTGTGGAGACAAAATCCCACAATTACCCTGCAGCTAAAGCAACTAGTTGAAATTAATTTACAACTACATAGATACATTCACCTTTCAGTCTTTTGCCTTTTTTGCATATAACCAACTGGCATTTTTTACGTGTTTATGTCCTACGAGATGGCGGCGGCCGTGGTGTAGCGGTTAAGTGTTCGGCCTTCTACACCAAGTCGTGGCGGTTCGATGCCCGGCAAAAGTAACATCAAAAATTATTTAGAAAAAGAATTTTTCTAAACGGGGTCGCCCCTCGGCAGTAGTTTGGCAAACTCTCCGGGTGTATTTCTGCCATGAGAAGCTTCTCAGCAAAAAACTCATTTGCTTTGCAAGTGCCGCTCGGAGTCGGCAAAAAACTGTAGGTCCCGCCAACTTGTAGGAAAAAACTCAAAAGCAACACACCACAAGTTGGAAAGAGAACTCGGCTAAAAATCTCGTTAGAGGTTATGATAACCTGTTGGTATATCGCCGCCATATATATATATGTCCTACGAGATTGTCAGATTTCGACCAGAAAATATCGGTCATCTACACCATTTAGAAAACTGGAAACTGTTCAGTTGGACTTTAGAAAGTGTCAATTGGAATTTAGAATTGTTAATTGGATTTTGGAAAGCGTCAATTGGAATTTGGAATTATCAATTGGATTTTAGAAAGCGTCATTTGGATTTTAGAATAGTCAATTGGAAATTAGAAAGTGTTAATTGGATTTTAGAAAACGTAAATTGGATTTTAGAAAACTGGAAATTGTTCAGTTGGACTTAAGAAAGTGTTAATTGTATTTTAGAATTGTCAATTGGATTTTGGAAAGCGACAATTGGATTTTAGATGTTGTAAACTGAACTTTAGAAAGTGTCACTTGTATTTTAGAATAGTCAATTGAAATTTAGAAAGCGTCAATTGAATTCTAGAAAAGGGCAATTGTAAATTAGAAAACGTAAATTGGATTTTGGAAAGCGTCAATTGTATTTTGAAAATAGTAAATTTTTATTAATTCACACGCTGCGTATACTACATATAATAGCAACAACATGGTAATGAACAAGCAATATCATTATTAAAGAATACTTACCTATCTATGTAAATGTACATACATTCGAAATGTGAATATGAATAGGTTAAATTACATAGTTTAGGAACCAGTTATAACAGATGTTTAATACGGTTACTTTAAATAAGTAAGAGTTATAAGAAAAAGTATACTAACAGCTCATGTAAAAAAAATAAATGTTCATTCACCGACCGGCATGTCCTCTTTTGCCATTGCAGCAGCGTAAGAAGTGGAGCTGTGCTGCACTGCCCTGGCGCAATCTCCTCCAGTTATCGTTGCCTTAGCGGCGTCTATAAGCGTTTCAACGTACTGTAATCTTTGCTCGCGTACTCCGGAGCCTACTGTAATGGGAACTTCCATTTGGCTTTTCACGTAGATCTTCACTTTTGCCCAAATAATTTCGATGGGGTTTAGCATAATGCTATATGGTCCCAGTCGTAGAAGTTTGGATCTTCCACCCGTATGTTCTTCTATGACAGCTCCTATGCTTGCATGGTATGGCGTGTTGTCGCATACATCTACCAAGTCGCTAAGGCTTTTTCCCTGTTGCTCCCACGCGTCCAACATATTATGTGCCCATAAACCGCAAGCAGATGAATTAAATGAGCCTCGTTGTCTGTCAACAGTCACAATCCCTGATGCTGCGATTGCTCCTATCAAGGCGACGGTTGGCCCTCTGGCTGCAGGAAGCTGCTGCACAGCATGTCTGCCGACCCTTGACCGCCCCGGGTATGCCGGCAAAACAAATTGAAACTTATTGCAAAGTATCTATCAGATTCAAATTGTGCAGTACAAATTTTCTTAAATCCAATTTACGCTTTCCGAAATCCAAATTACGTTTTCTAAAATCCAATTGACGCTTTCTAATTTCCAATGGACTATTCTTAAATACAATTTATGCTTTCTAAAATCCATTTTACGTTTTCTAAAATCCAATTGACGCTTCCCAAAATCCATTTCACGCTTTCTAAAACCCAATTGACACTTTCTAAAGTCCAACTGAACATTTTCCAGTTTTCTAAAATCCAATTTACGTTTTCTAAAATCCACTGACGCTTTCTAAAATCCAATTGACTGTTCTAGAATCCAAATGACGCTTTCTAAAATCCAATTGACAATTCTAAATTCCAATTGACGCTTTCCAAAATCTAATTAACAATTCTAAAATCCAATTGACACTTTCTAAAGTCCAACTGAACAATTTCCAGTTTTCTAAAATCCAATTTACGTTTTCTAGAATCCAATTGGCGCTTTTCAAAATCCAATTAACTGTTTCTAAAATTCAATTGACTCTTTCTAATAGATATCCGATTGACTATACTAAACTCCAACTGACGCATTCTAAAATCCACTTGACATTTTCTGTTCCATACTAGTCCCTATACAAGTCCAAAAAGCAGTGAACTAGGCCTAGTACACTGAACCAAAAAAGTACATATTTCCTAAGAAAAAGTACATATATATTAAGAATTTTTTTCATTTAAAGTTCTCCAAAGAATGTTTTCATTTCTTAAACTTTAAGTTGAGCGTCTAGCAAGCCAACGATTTAATTCCATTCAGTACTTTTAGAGTGTTACGACCACAAACCTACAGACAGACATGGTCCACATATTGGGCGATAACTCCAAAACCGGTTGAGATATCGTAAAACTAATATCTTAAATTTTAAGTTGAGCGTCAAGCAATCCAACGAAAAAAGTTTCATTCAATTCCATTCATTATTTTCAGAGTGAAACGGCCACAAACATACGGACAGACACACAAACATTTTTAAAATGGTTGATTTAATAATGCTTCCCCCAATCAATTTTTGTTGATATCTGCCATGTACAGACATCGACCTGTTACAATTTTATTATATGTAGAGATGTAGAGATGTATTTACAAAAGGAGAATTTAAGATATTAAATATTATAATTATGATTATTGATAAAATAATATAAACTTAACCGCGCTCTGTTGGTATCTTCGAGAGTTCCACAAAATATGACTCAGATGCTTCTTGCAAAGCACCAATAGCAACAGATTGGAAACGTAAATCAGTTTCGAACTAAACGCTAGAACGGATGTGCGGATGAGCCGATCTACGAGCTGCCTTTCTTGCAAGTTGCTTATGTTAGGCCTTTCCACCCGTTCAGTTTTTCTGGTTTTTTAATTATTTAGAATATTTTGCTGACGTTTCTCAAATTTTCATTGTTGTTTTTTAAATTGAAATTTTATTTGTCAAGCACGTTTGATTGAACAATATAAGAAAAGTTCTTACATTTCTTGAAAAAGTTCTTAAATTGTAAGAAAAACATTCTTAGATTCTATGAACACTTTTATACGTAAAGTAAACACATAAAAAAGTTCTTATAATCTAAGAAACAAGTTACATATAAATAATAAGAAAAAGTTCTTATGATCATAGTAAAAAAAATTGTACGTACGTAATTTCTTAAAATTTAAGAACAATTTCTTAATATCTAAGAACAATTTCAGCCAAAACATTTTATGAATTCTAGTTCTTATATTTTAAGAACGAAGTTCTGACATAAATAGAATTTAATGTATTTTTTCATACATAATAAGAAACTTTTCTTTAAACATTTTATGAATTCTAGTTCTTATATTTTAAGAACGAAGTTCTGACATAAATAGAATTTAACGTATTTTTTCATACATAATAAGAAACTTTTCTTTAATTATATGTAATTTTTCTTAGATTCTAAGAAAAAATCAGCGTGAACTTCTATGAAACTTTTTCTTAAAAAAAAAATGTACGTTTTTGGTTCAGTGCGAAAAAGCATCTGTGAATTATAAGAGAAAAAGAAGCAAACAAAATATTTCAAATGATTTTTGGATTTTTGTAACTGGTATGATTTGAACCAGAAAATTATAGTTGTATACTAGTATGGAATGGATATTTCCTGACTAGTATGAGTTCAGCCAGAAAATTCTAGTTGTATAATGAAATAGAAGAAACTTATGAGCGCTGCCCCCGTCATGAAATCAAAGTCGTGCTTGGCGACTTTAACGCCAGGGTGGGCAAAGAGGGTGTATTTGGCCCCACTGTCGGAAAGTTCAGCCTCCATGAAGAGACTTCGCCGAATGGATACAGGCTGATCGACTTCGCCGGTGCACGAAATATGGTCGTAGCCAGCACCAGGTTCAAGCATAAAAAGATCCATCAGCAACATGGCTATCGCCAGATCGGAAAACACGCAATCAGATCGATCACTTTGTGTGCTCCCAGCGTTATGGACGCACGTACGATGCGGGGTCCAAACATCGACTCCGATCACTACTTGGTAGCAGCCAAGATTCGTACTCGCCTAAGTACAACGAAAGAGGCACCACAAAAAACGCAAGGAAAGCTGGACGTCGAAAAGCTGCAGTCACAACAGACAGACAATGATTTCGCAGAACGACTCGCGCACCTGCTCTCTGAGAGCAGAATTCAACCCAGCGGAGTGCACGAGCAGTGGGAGCATATCGGATCACTTCGTACCGCAGCCGAAGAAGTAATTGGATTCCGGCAAATGCGAAAAAACAGCTGGTACGATGATAGAGAGTGCAAAGATGCAATGAAAAGAAAGGACGACGCCTATAAGGCAACTTTAAAAGCGAATGCAACGAGAAGCGTGTGTGAACACTACCGCGAGATGAAGAGGGAAGCGAGACAGCTTTTTCGGCGAAGAAAAGGGAAGCGGAAAAGCGTGAAATCGAAGAGCTTGAAATGCTAGCCAGCAGAAGCAACGCCCGAAAATTTTACCAAAGAATTCGATGAATGACGGAAGGTTTTAACCCCGGGGCAAACTCCTGTAAAAATGACAACGGCGACCTGCTGACAAATGTTCAGAGGGTACAAGGTTATAGAGGGATCACTTCTCTGCCCTTCTAAACGGAGGAACGGAGCAACAATCTAGAGAAGAGGACGAACCCGGCCCCACAATCGAAGACGATGGAATCGAAGTCCCACAACCCGACTATAACGAGGTGCGAGTAACTATATCACGGCTAAAAAACAATAAAGCGGCGGGTGCCGATGGCCTGCTCGCTGAGCTATATAAATGCGGCGGCGAGGAGCTGGTAAGGTGCATGCACCAGCTCTTGTGCAGAATATGGTCGGATGAATGCATGCCTGAAGATTGGAATCTAAGTGTTCTCTGCCCAATCCATAAGAAGGGTGATCCCGCAAACTGCGCCAACTATCGTGGAATCAGCCTTTTGAGTATCGCATATAAGGTCCTATCAAGCGTATTGTGCGAAAGACTGAAGCCTGACGTAAACAGACTGATTGGACATAACAGTGTGGCTTTTGAAGTATTTTTATTGGTAGTGAAAAAAGCTTCAGTGCCAGTGAAGAACGGTTGGAATTCAACTGTTGTGTAAGCTAAGGTAAGAAAACTGTAACCAAACATTTTTTACAAAAATCGCGGATGGTATAAGAGTAAATTATTGCTAATATTAAAGAAGAGAAAATGATACCCAATTTACATGTGGTGCACCATAAAGGATTAATTCATTTGTTTACATTCGTTTGACATTATAGCCCCTTACAAGAGAAAATATTTAACTGTCAAGCACACTCTGTTGAATACATTTTGAGTTGTATACTAGTATGAAATGAATATTTCCTGACTAGTATGACTTCAGCCAGAAAATTCTAGTTGTATACTACTATTTTTTCACTACTTTGACGTTTCGCTGCAGGGTATAATTAAAAAAGTGGAAGAAAGCGTCTAACTATTCACAGTAAAAAATGAAAGGTTACATTTAATACCAGTCGGTATTGAAATTAAGCCTTTTTGGAATTAAATTTGAGTTTTAATACTAAATAGTATTAATTTAAGACTCTGAATTTTTTTTAATTCCAAATAGTTTTAAAATAATACCAAAATAATACTAAAGCGCTCTCTCCCTAGCGCTTTCTCTCATTATAATGTTTTAGGTACTATTTGTTTTAAAACAAAGCCGGAAAAGTATTAAATTAATTACTTTTTAGCATTAAATTAAGTCCGGTGGTTTGTTTGCTCAGAGCACGCGGTTCGTCGCTATTGCGATACTACATTAAGAACAACAGTGCAATTAGACGCTGACAAACATAAGTACTTGATGGCTTGATAGTAGACATCTCCATTGAGCATTCAATAAATTGTGAGTTCGACTCTCGGTGAAGGCAATATAATAATAATATTTATTTAGTCTTGAAATTATTACATTTCTTACAGACTAGTTACAGGTAAAGATAGACTACCAACTAATTTAACAGGTCATTTAGTAGCACTTTAAATCTATTTTCACAGAAGGAGAAGTCCAAGACCGAAGAATTTGTGAGCAAGTTAAACTCTTTAAGAGCTCTAACAACAGGAGCATTAGCCGCATAATTGGTCCTCGCCAGCCCAATATAAAATGTGGCATGATTCCTTAAACAAATATTTGGAATAAGAAAAAATATACGTTCAAGTAAAAAGGGGCAATCAACCACCCCAGATATTACATTAAAAATGAAAGTGAGAGATAGGAAGGTTCTCCTAGAATTTAATGTCTTGAGATCAATAAGCATACATCTAGATTCGTAAGTCGGAACAGGAAGTTCAAAGTGAAGGGGGCGCAAAGCGTAATTTAAAAAGACTTTCTGCACTCTTTCTAAACGACTTATATGACAGGAATAAAACGGACGCCAAATAAAAACAGCATATTCAAGTCTCGAACGCACCAGTGAGGTAAAAAGAGTTTTTAAGGTATACGGATCCGAGAAATCTGAGCTGAAACGTCTGATAAAAGCCAGCATAGCGTAAGACTTAGATATAATATAATTAAGATGGCATTGAAACGAGAACTTCGAGTCAAAACCCACCCCAAGATCAGTGATTTTGGAAACAGTGCTGAGTTTTGAGCCCTCAATATAATATGAAGTAGGGATAGGAGAGCGGGATTTGGCATAGGAGACATGGGAGCATTTTTTAATATTTAAGGGAAATATATTTTTCTGGCACCAAGCTACAACATTGTCTAGATCACTCTGAAGTTTCAATGCGTCATGGGAACACGTAATATTACTAAAAGTCTTCATGTCATCAGCATACAAGAGAAATTTTGAGAATTTAAAACAGCTAGTAATATCGTTAATGAAAATCACAAAAAGAATTGGACCTAAAACGCTTCCCTGAGGAACGCCTGAGGAAGCAACGAAAGAGTACGACGCCACCCCGTCAACTACAACTGAACAAGAACGATTTGATCCAGCTTAAAAAGCTTGAGTGGAAGGCAAAACACTGTAACTTCGATAATAAGATACCATGATTAACTTTATCAAACGCTTTCGAAAAATCAGTATACACGGTGTCAACTTGGGCCCGGTTACTAAAAGCTTCAATGCAGTATTCAGAGAAAACTGCTAAATTAGTGGTAGTTGATCTCCCAGACATGAAACCATACTGATCTACCGAGATGAGACGACTAATGGCAAAGAAAATTTTATTTTTTATTATACATTCAAAAAGTTTTGAGACAGTCGAAATTTTAGAGATAGGACGATAATTGGTGATATCATTTTTATTGCCAGATTTAAAAACTGGCGTAATAAAGGAGATTTTCCATGCATCAATGAAAACACCTTGCCCAAGAGATTTATTAAAAAGCCGCCATATTGGGTAGGCGAGAGCTGAACAATTCTTAAAAAGGTGAGACGACAAACCATCAACATCAGTCTGAGACGACAATTTGATTTGACGAATCACAAGTTCAACATCATCCAACGAGATTTCAAGAGCCCCAAAGTTTAGCGCGGGACCACTAGCGCCCAGGCCACTGCAAAAATCAATACTATTAAAATTAGAGTCAGCCTCAATATTCAAGCTGAATCGGCTAGTGTATCCTTGTAAAATACCGCAGAAGGAATACTCGAACACGATTTTTTAGACTTAACAAAACGCTAAAATGCTTTCGGATTCAGTTTAATATCCTCTTCGAATTTTCTCATATAATTCTGCTTCAAGACTTTACTCAATGATTTAAACTCGTTCAAGTATTTTATATACATTTCTTTGTAAAAAGGAAACCTTGAATTTTTAAATTTTTTGACAAACTTGTTTCTCAAATTCTTAAGTTTTTTCAACTCCTTCGTGAACCAAGGAATTTTGTAAACTTTCTTCTTTAGCTTAGGAATGTGCTCATTACAAATACAAATTAGATTATTCCTAAAGATCTCGAAACAACCGGTCGCATCAACCTCAACAAATAGCATATCCCAATCAATAGAGTCAATTGCCGCATTAACCACATCAACATCATAATTTTTAAAACAAAACTTCGAAATTGTATCCTCAACGTAAGTATTAAACTCATAAAATTCCAAATGAAGAACCAGCGGAACATGATGCGGACCAGGATTGGACAAAGGGTCTAGACATTCCTGGAGGCAAAAGTTCATGTTATCACTTAAAAATATGAGATCTAGAATTCTATTATTACTATTATTAAAACTGTTGATCTGACTAAGGTCACATCTTGAGAAACCGTCAAGCACATATGTTTCAGCAAACTCAAATGAAGACTTTGGAAGAAGCACCCTACTATTGTCAAAAGTAGACCATTCTAAATTACTGAGGTTGAAATCGCCAATTACGCAAACATTTTCATAACTAGATGCTAAATCTAAAATATTATCAACATGCTCTTTATAAAGAAAATCGCTACTAGAAGGAGGTATATAAGAAGCACAAATTAAAAGTTTCGAAACTCCATGAACAGAAATGCAGAGAATATCCAATAGGGAATCAGCATTCGGCAAAGGCACCAAAGTAGCACGAAATTTCCGTCGAACTGCAATTAAAACGCCTCCTCCTCTAGATAAACCAGTTTTTAAAGCATCGCGTTCTTTACGAAAAACGCAGTACAAATTATCATCGAAGTATTCACCATCCATTAAAGTATCATTCAGCCAAGTCTCAACTATTACAAAAATATCATAATCCAGGTTTGAACTCAACGTAAAAAGTGAGTCGGATTTGGTTCTTAGGCCTGATACATTTTGAAAGTAGATTTTAAGATCTTTGTGAGAATGTGTATTTACTACGACCCGTGTTGTGGTGGCCCGTCCTTACGAAAAGAACGAAACGGCCGAATTTGAACATTCGTGGGCCAGATGCTGGCATTAACTACCTTATCGTAGAAGCAGAGCGGCACGCCATGTTTAAAATTAACTTTAACTAACGAATGAATATCAACATCCCGCTTAACGAGGGCATAGCAAACCACAAATTTAGGGTTGATTTCAGCGTGTTTCGACACATAGGCAATGATATCAGCTTTCGTCACGTTCGAAGAAAAAGACGAAAGATGCAGCCACATCATTTTAGGAGCTACCTGAAGTTCTAGGTTATCACTCGAACCAATCACAATAGGCTTGCTCAAATTTCTGAGCGAATTTATGACTTCGTTCCCACTGGGTGCAATTACATCCTTTTCGCCAACATTCCCACTGGGTGCAATAACTACCTTTTCGCCAGCATTCCCACTGGGTGCATTTACATTATTCTCGGCAGAGGCATTTGTCACAGAGACAGTAACAGCGGCAGCCGACGTCGACGCCCTTTGTGAAGCATAAGGCGCCAAAAGGGAATGAGCACAAGACAAACTAGCAGCACCAGCATAAGTGTGTGCACTAGCGAGAGTAGCAGCTTGAACAGCAGCACTAACAACACTCACCCCTATTATGGTTGTCAATATCAATTGCCACTTCGTATCAATATCAACATCAAGTCGTATCAATATCAACGTCGCATGAATGCAGTTCTGGTATTTACTTCATCAATGTGTTGACGTTGACGTGTTATCGATAATTTTATAGCAAAACTACGCTCATTTATTTTGAAATTGTTTATTGGCTCTCAACAGCTGAATTTTTTCATAAAAGCTGTCGGTATTTGTTTCCTTTAGGAGTCAACTGCTAATAAATTAGCTAAAATTATGGGAGATAGCTACAGGTACAGCTTTGATTGCAAATATCTCTTCAAAGAAGCAAAATATTAAAGAACGCTTGGGGATTCGTGATCCTGAGGCCAAACCCCGTCTTTTGAGCTATCTCCCATAATTTTAGCTAATTTATTAGCAAACTGTCAAAAGTCACAACCTTCGGAGCATCCAAAGGTTCAAACCCCCCCTATAGAAAATTTCTACGCCCTGTTGCGACATAAAATTATTGGGAACTGCTCCTTTGGAAAAGCCTTTTGTAAGCGCAGGATTTTGTTTTAGTTCTAAAACAAGCTGCGCAAATTGGTTGTTGCTTGTTATTTTCATTTTTTTTTTTTCATTTTCCTAAATTAAATAAAAACTAAACAAATAAAGTGTGTAAAAAGGTATAATTCTGAATTATTTTACCAAATTTTTACAGCAGAATATTTAATTGCGCGCTTGTCGTCACCAAAAACTGTGTTGACAATTTTTATGTTGACAACCGTCAATAGAATATCACTATTGTTGTCGTCAATACCAAAATAGTATCAAGAGCTGCCAAAAGTTATCGACTTTGACGACGACAATACCAATTCGGACGCATCGACACTATTTTTGACAATGTTGACAACCGTAATAGGGGTGACTATTTGCAGCAATAACTTGATCAACAGTCACTTCAATGCTCTCAGCATTGTTTATTTTCGACTCGTCATTAATAGGGCTCGGAATCTTAAGCACAGGCGGGGTGTTGTTGTTATTCCGTTCGCCTGACTTAGAAGAGTAGTAGAATTGTTTTGCCGATCAGTAGAATTGTTTTGCTTGTTGTTTTTAGCTTTACCCTTTTTTGCATTTTTGCTACCACTACGGTGCAGTAGTTTAACCTCAGATGTGAGGGAGGCAAGCGAACCAGCAATACCATCAACGAAGAGCTTATGGAGATTAGTAAGTTCCGAGCGCACAATTTCCAACTCGCCAATCAATTTGTTTTTATCAGCTTGAAGAGAGTGAATACCAGCAACTGCACATGATTGCTCTGCACGTAAACTTTTGAGCTCAGCAAGAATATATGTAGGTAGGTAGGTAGAAGTGGCTGCCGCAAAGGCACACCTAGGCCAGTAATAAAAGGCCCTTTGTGATACCACCAAACACTAGGAAAGTCAGTCCCGGGGCCCGGCCATATGGAAAATCCCAGTGCTGTCGGGACTCTCCATATAGCCGAAACCCGGGACTGACACTCCTAACCGACACCGCTACCCCTCCTCGAACCATTTTGATAACTTGATGAAGGCCATCAAGTCCTTTATGTCTAGCTCCGCGACCTGGCTTAAGCTAACCAGGAAGGGAACTCCCAGAGATCGCCTTCTCGCTCCGCTTAAGGCCGGGCAGTTGCAGATGAGGTGCTCCACCGTTTCCTCTTCCTCATCATCTTTGCAACTCCTGCAGCATCGTCGGTAGGGAACGCCTAGCCTTGCTGCGTGCCTACCAATAAGGCAGTGCCCGGTTAGAACACCTATTAATATGGAGATTTCCTTCCTTTTTAGGGCGTATATGTGTCTAGATCTTTTAAGATCGCATTTTGGCCAGGTTTGCTTGGATATCCGGCACCCTGGGGCTTGTAGCCATCTTTCGTTGGCTTCGCGGAGTGTATGCTCCTTCAGCATTAGCTTGCACGTGGCAAACGGCATACCTATGCGCTCTTTATCTTGAAGAATCTGCTTGGTCGTGCCCTGCCTGGCAAGTTCGTCTGCCCTACAGTTTCCCTCAATGTCCCTGTGTCCCGGGACCCATGTGAGGTTCACGCGGTTCTGTTGGGCCATCTCTTGAAGAGATCGACGACAGCTGAGCGTCAGTTCAGAGTTGAACGAGTAAGAGCCAAGGGATTTGATGGCCGCTTGGCTGTCGCTGAAAATACAGATATACTGTCCGATGGTGCGTTCACCTATCCAAGTCACGGCGTCCATGATTGCAGAAACTTCAGCCTGGAAGACGCTGCAGTGATCAGGTAGTCTAAAGGAGAGTTCTAGGTCCAAATCCCTTGAGTAAACCCCTCCTCCGACTCTGCCGTCTAACTTCGAGCCGTCGGTGTATATAAAAGTGCCGCCATTAGTAGCGGGACACCGATCTATGTTCTCCCAGTCTTCCCTGCTGGGAATGTTTATTCTAAAACAACAATCTCCGACTGTTGTGGTCGCACACCGATCTGTGCTCAGAGGGAGAAAGCTGTAAGATCTTAGAATACAGGAGTGTCCAATAGTGCTTGCGCCCCAGACGGACGTTTCCCTTAGACGCAGAGCCGATGCTGCTGCTGCCCGGTACCCTTCCAGATCGAGTGGCAAAAAGCCAGGAATGGCCTGGAGAGCTTTATTGGGCGTTGTTCTTAACGCCCCGCTTATACAGATCATGCTCGATCTGTGGACTTTTCCTAACAAATTTAGGTTTGTTGCCTTTCCTAGCGCAGGCCACCATACCACGACTCCATACAGCATAATTGGCTGGATTATCGCAGTGTAGATCCATCTGCAAATTTTGGGGCTGAGCCCCCATTTTTTGCCAATGGCTCTTTTACACGTGTAAAGTGCAATGCACGCTTTCCTCTGGCGCTGGATGACATTCTCCTTCCAGTTAAGCTTTCTATCTAGAACTGTGCCTAGGAATTTGGCTTTGTCAGCTAAGTTCAGGCGCACGCCATCTAGTTCTGGTAGGTTCAGCGGTGGTATCTTGTACCGCCTGGTATAAAGGACAAGCTCCACCTTTCCCGGGTTGATGCTAAGTCCGCAGCGAGAGGACCATGAAGAAACTTCTCGCAGTGCTACTTGCATCAAGTCACACAGGGTTTGTTGGAATTTGCCCCTATATGCAATAGCTATATCGTCTGCATATGCCACTATCTTCCCGCCCCCCCACCTTGTGTCTCGTAGCAGCGAGTTTACGGTGAGGTTCCATAGGAGCGGGGAGAGAACACCACCCTGAGGCGTTCCTCTTGTGACATAGCGTGAAAGATCAACTGTTCCCAGTGAAGAAACTATTTTCCTTCCCCTTAGTAGTTGATCAATTAGTCCAATAAGAGACCTATTTATGCCCAGGTTTGTTAAAGCAGTGTTAATAGCCTCCGGCCTTATATTGTTGAAAGCCCCTTCGATGTCCAGAAAGGCCACGAGACAGTACTCCTTTTCGTGCAATGATTTTTCAACAATAGAGACTAGGCTGTGGAGCGCAGTTTCCGTTGATTTACCTTTGGTGTATGCATGTTGATAGCTAGAAATAAGGTTGCTATCAATAGTAGAGGAGAGATAATCGCTAATTATCCTCTCGAAGGTTTTAAGTGCAAAAGACGAGAGACTGATCGGTCTGTAGTCTTTAGGCTCATAGTGTGAGGCCTTCCCAGCCTTTGGAATAAAGACTACCGTGGCGCTTCTCCAGGAGCACGGAATGTAATTAAGAGCCAGGCAGGCTGAATAGAGAACTACCAGCCATTTAGCTGATATTTCCAGCGTGTTTATAAGTTGTGCGGGGAAAATCCCGTCTGGCCCAGCTGCCTTGAACGGCTCAAAGCTTTTGATTGCCCACCTTACCCTATCCTCCGTAATGGGTATGTTTACCGCCAGGTTTGTTGCAGATGCTATAGGTGCATCATACAAGTTCCCCGGAAAGTGTGTGTTCAGGAGCAGCTCCAGGGTTTCCCCTTCCGTGCTGGTCCAAGATCCGTCAGGCTTCCGTAAATAGCTAATGGCTGTTTGAGTTTTTGATAGCACTCGTCTAAGTCTCGCTGTATCATCGACTTTTTCGACCCCGGTGCAGAAATTTCTCCACGAAGTTCTCTTCGCTTGCCTTAGAGCCTTTTTGTAGGCCCTCAGTTTAGCTTTATATTCGAGCCATTCAGGCTCCGTACCGATGCTCTTGGCCTTGTTAAATTGCTTCCTGCATGATATACGGAACGAATCCAGGTCGTAAGACCACCAGTGGGGTCTATGTTTGCCGCGTGGTTTTGGTACTGGACAAGCCTGCTCTAGGGCATTTGAGAGCGCCGTTGTAAAGGTCGTTACCAGATCATCCAGTTCTCCCACTGATGAGGGGGCTTGTGGAGGTAATACTGGTAAGTCCCTAGCTAATATTTGGTTATGTAGCTGCCAGTTAGTGTTGCGTGGATTTCGTTTCATAACTGGCTGCTCAACAATAAAGTCTAACACAATTTCTATGTACCGATGGTCAGAAAATGAATGCTCATCAAGAACACGCCATTTTCTGACCCACTCATAAGCGCCTTCGCTACAAACAGTGAGGTCTATAACCTCCCTACGAGCTTTAGTTATAAAAGTAGGCTCGTTACCCACGTTACAAACCACCAGGTTAGTTGTTAGTAGGTAGTCAAACAGAGACTCGCCCCTAGCGTTAATATCGGAGCTTCCCCACTGGACGTGATGAGCATTAGCGTCAGCGCCAATAATAAGATGGCCCGTACAGAAATTATCCACCAGATCTTTCACCTCCTTTTGTGGAGAAGGTTCTTCGGCGTCATAGGGCATATAGACCGACGCCATCGTTAGGCTGGTGCTGCCGACTGTTAAGCTGGCAGCTGTAACGTCACCATTTGAGTAGTTGGGTAATAGAAAGGTGTTTAGCTCAGACTTTACCAAAATACAGGTTCTGACCTTGCCCTCATCATTGGCTTGGATGAGCTTGTACCCCTTAGTCCCCAATCCACAGATCCTAGAGCTATTGACCCAGGGCTCTTGGATAAGGACCACGTCTACGTCGCCTTTAGAAAGACGACTGCTTAAAACAGCCGAGGCTGCTTTAGATTTGTGCAGATTTATCTGAAGCACCACCAACATGAGAGAGCTCAGACATCCCTGCCGCCAGCGTGTCGTCGAGGTCTGGCCTGTTCCGGGGGCTGTCTCTCAACGAGGAGTTGTCCAGAGCACCTGCACGATTTGGCGTGGCGGGAACCCTGCTGTCTGAAGCAGCATCAACGTTAGTGTGCTCAGGTTTAGCCACGATCGTGACGTCGAGGCCTTCTTCGTCAAGCAGGCTTTCTTCTATCGCCGAGTTGTTCGCAGCACCATCGCAATTTGACGTGGCGGATAACATACTTTCCGCGTCGGACTCCTCTGCTTCCCCTTCCGATGCCTCGATCTCCGAGTCCTCCGGAGCGTCCGGAATAGCAGCGCGCTGTGCATCGCCACGGTATACGTGGATCACGATCTGACCCAAGCCGTAATGCACTCGTCCGTTGCACCGTTTAAGGGGCTCGAGCGCCTCCTTATTCAGAGTGATAACCACCTGTCTATTGGGCCCAACCACATCATCGACCAGATTGACGCCCCAATCCTGCGTCGGGAGAGACGGATTCCAGACCTGCAGCATCTCAAGAATATTCTCGGGTTCTGCAGGGACGGCAGGAATCCATGCCCTTGCCCTTGGCCGAGCAGGAATGTCCTTCCAGTCGACGACATCTAGTCTTGCCGCTGGATAGACTTCTCCCAGTCTTGCAACTGCTGCCTTATACAGTGCGACAGTTCTTGCATCCTCGCACGCGAATATTTTGATCTGACCTTGGTGCCAGCCCGCGTCAGTACCTCGCGGCGGACTACCCGGAGACTCACGCATTAAGTGGAGGAGGGCCCTGCCCATTTCATTCCGGACATACAGCCACTGGTCTTTGGGGATGGACCAACGGTCGTTACCTCGGTCAATGAAACCTATAAGGATTCTGTCCTTGGTTACTTCAGCAAAGCTGAGTTTTCCCACTACGGGGTTGACCTGATGCCGCTTGGGATGGGGGTCTACCTCTCCGTCCGATCTCTGGCGTTTGAAGGGATTACCGTTCACCCTCTTAGGCACGTAGGGCCTCTGGAAATTTGGTATCAGAGCTTTCGCTTCCTCCACCATCTTCCTTTCTTCCGGCGACAGCTTCTCCTGCGATGCTCCCTCATATTTTTTAAGGATCCTTGCGGCCTTTCTTTTATCCCAGTACGCAAAGCGTCGGGGAGATGCCTCTTTGGGGGGGATTCAGACTCGTAGTTGCCATCGCGGTCTCTCCCTTTGCGGCGTCGTCCTTCTCTTTCGAAACTCTGAAACCAGGTCGTGAGACCATTGCCCCAGATGTGAAGAGATTGGGTTTCGTACCAGCGCTTGATGGAAGTTTAGCTTCCGCCGTTTTCTGCTTAACTGCGTAGGCAGCCGCACTGTTGCTTGCTCCCATCAAGTCACTCTTACTTGATAGCAGTTTGGGGGATGACTGACCCGTAGTTTCCATCGCTGTCGGCCTCCCAATTAACTTTGAGGCGGAGTTTGTCCTCCGGCGTTGTGTTTTCGCTTGCTCCAGCATAGTTCTTCTCTGCTGCGGAGTAAACGAAGTAGTTAATTGCTTTGTATTTTGTGTGTTCTTCATCTTGTTCGTACGACCCCTCGCCGGACAAGGCCAGCTTAGGGTCAAGGGTAGTGTAAGGGGAAGTGTGTCGTCCGCCGCGGCAGAGCCCCATACCGCGGTAAGACCATAGTTACTCCCTGAGGCGGCCCGGTATCAGTGAGGCTCCGTTCGACTACAGCCACGATTTGCCTCCCGGCTGCAAACGTCCAATGGGCACGGTATCGCATAACACCCTGGATTGGGAGGGAAAAGTTTTGCACATTTATATAGCGAGCCGCTTGCTTCAAGACAGACGCCCGCTTACAGCCGCACCTCTTGGTGTACAGACGCTGCGAAAAAGACCCCGGTGAGCCCTTAAACCAAGTATGTCAGAGTGGCCCCCCCGGGGCTCCCTCTCTTTCTGCCGCGAGCCTAGGTAGCTCAACGTTGCCCAGAGTGCACGAACGAGGACGCAAGAGTCGGGATTGAGCGCGGTCACTCAGCAACCACACCCCATTACACTCCGCAAGAATATATAATAAAACATTATTTTGCTCATTATCGGTAACATTATTATAATGCGACGCATGCTTTTGTTTTAGCTGCTCTGCAACAGCTTTGTTCAAAGAAATACATTCTTCTTGATGAGCAACAGCACAATCACCACAAATATAAAATTGATCTGGATTTTTAAAATAATCCAGACAGCAGCCAGTGAACCAACAACACACTGCATGGTAAACTTCTTTGCATTTGTCACATTGTACACTGCTATGAGCGCGCTCAACACGATGACCACAAAAACAAGGCATATTGAACGAAGCCACAAGAAATGGATAAAGTAAATAAACTTTTTAGTGTAGCTAACAGTTTCCAGCACAAAATTTATCATTTCCAAATCAAATCCTTTTTTGTCTAGCCAAAATTGTTTATTATAGTTTATTTGTGAAAATATTCGTATTTCACAATTATACACTATGTACATATATTAGCCGAAATACAATTCGAAAAGCACAGAGCTCAAATAAACACGTCCGATTAATAAAACTGTAATTTTTTTTTTTTTGCCTGAGAGAATCTTCGACTGAATTCCTCTCTCACAAGAAATCAGACCGAACATGGTATTAATTTAATACTTTTTCGGCGTTGTTATATATAAACACCAAAAAGGTATTAAAGTTAGACTTTTATTTTTACTGTGTTGAACAAGAAGACCGTTAGTTTCTAAGCGAGCCTCTCAAGGTTCGCGAAAACTCCCCTTCTCCTCTTGAAGCTCCCCTTTCGGATGAATTTAGCAAACCAGTTAGTGATCGATCAGCTAAAGGAGGACTTCTGGGGTAGGCCAAATAAAAAAAATTGTGTTTTTGAAAAATTATATTGATTTTATTTTTCAGAATGGTGAATACAATCCTTACGATATGTCGAAAAAAATGTCCAACCTCAAAGACCGAATTTTTTAAAATTTTGCTATACCAAAATATTTTTTACTAAAAAAATGTCAAAAAATGCAAATGAACGAAAAATGTCGAAAAAAATGTCGGATCTCAAAGACCGAACTTTTAAAATTTTATCATACCGAAAATTGTTTCCCTTTGTTGTTTTTTGCAAATTCTTATGCATTGGATTACGGAAAAAAAGGCTGCATTCAAGAATTCCGGGAAGTCCTCTAGTTTTTAAAATAGGGGCCAAAACCCCCTTTTCCATAGGTTAGGGCATATAATGCTCCATAAATTTTTTTCTGTTTCTCCTATCAACTTGATGTTGATGTCGTTGAAAATATGTGACCGCTTCAATTACGTACAGAAGTTGTTAACGCATCTTGATAAATGTCAATATTTTTTTTATTCAATTTTCGTATAACTTTTGGATGTATTTTCAAGCAACCCTTACACAGTCTTAAAGTTGAACCTTCCAACTTTCCAACAAAAAAAAGGAGTGCAATTTTCATAACTATTAAAATAGTTAAAGCCATTTGAAAATGACTTATATAAATTTTGTACTATTTCAAGGAACACACATATACTTAAATATATGTCGCAATTAATTTTTAAATCTTCATATCGCACGCCTAGATCTAAAGGGAGCTAATTCAAAAATCTTAAATTTTGAGCTATTTATACTAACATTCAATACCCACAGATCTGTATACTCGATTATATAATAGCTACAATACTTACAGAGAAAAGGGCTGTTAAAAATTTAAAATGCCAGTTTTTCGAGTTTTTTGAACATTTTTGATTTTTTTAGTTTATCGCTGTTTATATCTAGGTGTGCGATATATAAATAGTTTGATAGGTACGATAATTGCACGCGGTTTTTTTTTTGTTGGAAAGTTGGAAGTTTCAACTTTAAGACTTTAAACTAAACTAATGGCGGCGATATACCAACAGGTCATCATAACCTCTAACGAGATTTTTAGCCGAGCTTCTCTTTCCAACTTGTGGTGTGTTGCCTTTGAGTTTTTCCTACAAGTTGGCGGGACCTACAGTTTTTTGCCGACTCCGAACGGCACTTGCAAAGCAAATGAATTTTTTGCTGAGAAGCTTCTCATGGCAGAAATACACCCGGAGAGTTTGCCACACTACTGCCGAGGGGCGACCCCGTTTAGAAAAATTCTTTTTCTAAATAATTTTGGATGTTACTTTTGCCGGGCATCGAACCGACACGACTTGGTGTAGAAGGCCGAACACTTAACCGCTACACCACGGCGGCCGCCGTTGGTTGCTTAAAAAAGCTTCAAAAAATTGTTCAAAAATTTACTTTGAAAAACAAAAAAAAAATTATATTGGTTTAGGAGATCCATCAGCAGAGACCCTTAGTATCAGAGCTGAATTGAATGAATCAAAACAGTTACAATTAAGGATTTATTCATTTTTTCAAATGTTTTTCGTTGAATTTAATTTGAAATTCCATGTAGACACGATTTGACATGTTGAATTCATATTTTCCATTCAAAGAATTAAAGAATGCGAGAAAGTAATTCAGTTCGAACTGAATTGCATCGAAATAACTCTCATTCAATAACTCTCTCAATTGAATGCCAACTTTGGTGAATCAATTCAATTTTTCAATTCAATACTCTCGAAATTTAACTTTCAGAGGTGATATTTGCGTACTTTCAGTCTTTAACATGCCTGGAATTGATTTGAAGCTGTCAAAATAGTAATAAAACACGAGACTGCCATGTATCATTGTAAAATTTGGCCCTAACTTTAAAATTTTATATGTGATGGATTATGTTTCAAGTCTGTTGATTTTAATGTAAATAGGCCCTCGTGAAGGGTTGACACCTTGCCGCGGTACGAGGGCTTAAGTCGATAGCCACAGGGCTGCGCTGCCCTTGTGATCATAGTGCCGCCGGTACTACATCACGAGAGAAGCCAAGCCTCTCTGGCGCGACGACTAAGATCTTCCCCCTCCCAATCCAGGGTGTTATGCGACCACGTGCCCATTGGACGTTTGCAGCCGGGAGGCAAATCGTGGCTGTAATCGAACGGAGCCTCTCTGATACCGGGCCGCCTCGGAGAGTAACTATGGCCTTACCGCGGCATGGGGCTCTGCCGCGGCGGACGACACATTCCCCATACTCTTCCTTTGACCCTAAACTGGCCTTGCCCGGCAAGGGGTCGTACGAACAAGATGAAAAAAAGTAATAAAAACCTTAAAAATAATGATACAACCATGTATACTGCCCAGCAGAGGAGGAAAATGCTGGAGCAAGCGAGAACGCAACGTCGGAGGACAAACTCCATTTCTTCATCAGCCGAGAGGTCGACAGCGATGGCAACTACGAGTCGATCAGCTCTGGATAATAAGGGGGCAATCCCCAAAGTAAGTACCGGTACAAACACGGTGAAGCCAACAACGGCTGATGCTAGAGCCCTAGTAAGTGCCGGTACCGAAACCAAGTCTTTAACGTCTGTGGCAGTGGTCTCACGACCTGGCCCCGAGATCCAAATAAGGGAACGACCGCAATGGCAACTACGGGTCGAAATTTACCCCAAAAGACATCTCCCAGTCGCTCTGAGTACTTGGACAAAAGAGCGGCCGCGAGGATACTGAAGAAATACGAGGGTATTTCACAAGAGACGCTATCGCCGAATGCTAGGAAGACGGTGGAGATGGCTGAAGCTATCTTACCGAACTTCCAAAGCGATTACGCGCCAAAGAAGGTTAATATAAATCCCTTCAAACGCCAGAGATCGGACGTGGATTTAAAACCTCACCCGAAGCGGCAGCAACACGCCCCCGTAATGGGTAAACTCAGCTTTGCTGAAGTGACTAAGGATAGGATCCTCATAGGCGTCATTGACCGAGGTAATGAAAACTGGGCCATCCCTAGGGACCAGTGGCGGTTCGTCCGGAACGCTATCGGTAATGCCCTTCTCGACATTATGGATGAGTCTCCGGGTGCCACTCCGATGGGTTCTGATGCGGGATGGCACCAGGGCCGAATCAAGGTATTCGCTTGCGAGGATGCAAAAACTGTTGCACTGTACAAGGCAGCAGCTGCAAGACTAGGTGAGATCTACCAAGGGGCAAGAATCGAGGTTGTCGACTGGAAGGACATCCCGGCTCGGCCAAGGGCAAGAGCGTGGATTCCTGCTATCCCTGCTGAACCTGAGAGAATTCTCAGGATGCTGAGGATCATGAACCCGTCTCTCCCGACGCAGGACTGGGGTGTAAATCTGGTCGAGGACGCGGTAGGGCCTGATAGGCAAGTGGTCTTCACCTTGAATAAGGAGGCACTCGAGCCCCTTAAACGGTGCAATGGACGAGTGCACTACGGCATGGGTCAGATCGTGATCCACGTATACCGCGGCGATGCACAGCGCGCTGCTATTTCGGCTGCACCGGAGGACTCGGACATCGCAGTGCCGGAAGGGGAGTCGGAGATGTCCGACTCGGAAAGTATGGTATCTGCCACGTCAAATGGCGAAGGAGCAGTGAACAGCTCGGAGATGGGAGACAGCCTGCTGGACGGGGAGGACCTCAACGTCACAGTGATAGCAGCTAGTCCTGAGCGCACCACAGTTGACACTGCCACAGTTAGGAGGATCTCTGCCACGCCAAACCGTGGTCTGAAGAAATCGTCGTTGAAAGATAAGCCTCCAGACGAGGTGGAACTCGACGATACGGCGGTGGCAGGGAAGTCTGAGCACTCTCATGTTGGTGGTGATTCAGATAAACCTGCACAAATCTAAAGCAGCCTCGGCTGCTTTAATCAGTCGTCTCTCTAAAGGCGACGTAGATGTGGTCCTCATCCAAGAACCCTGGGTCAACAGCTCAAGGATTTGCGGTTTGGGGACTAAGGGTTATAAGCTTATTCGAGCCAGCGAAGGGGGCCGGGTTAGAGCCTGTATTTTAGTTAAGTCTGAGCTGAATGCATTTCTCTTGCCCAACTATACCAATGGTGACGTTACAGCTGCCAGTTTAACAGTCGACAGTACCAGTCTGACGATTGCGTCGGTCTATATGCCCTACGACGCCGAAGAACCTCCGCCACAGAGGGAGGTAAAAGACCTGGTGGCAAATTTTTCCATGGGTCATCTTCTTATCGGAACTGACGCCAATGCTCATCACGTCCAGTGGGGAAGCTCCGATATCAATGCTAGAGGAGAGTCGTTGTTTGACTATTTGTTAACAACTAACCTGGTAGTTTGCAACGTGGGTAACGAACCTACGTTTATTACTAAAACCCGTAGGGAGGTAATAGATCTCACTATTTGCAGCGAAGGCGCTTATGAGTGGGTCAGAAAATGGCGCGTTCTCGATGAGCACTCATTCTCCGACCACCGGTACGTAGAAATAGTTCTAGACTTTTCTGTTGAGCAGCCGGTTATGAAACGCAACCCACGTAACACTAACTGGCAGCTACACAATGAAATACTATCTAGGGACTTACCAGCACTGCCCCCACAAGTCCCCTCATCAGTAGGGGAGTTGGAGGATCTGGTAAAGACCTTTACAACGGCGCTCTCGAATGCCTTAGAGCAGGCTTGCCCAGTGCCAAAACCACGTGGTAAACATAGGCCGCATTGGTGGTCCTACGACCTGGACTCGCTCCGAAAATCATGTAGGACACAATTTAATAAGGCCAAGAGCCTTGGCACGGAGACTCAATGGCTCGAATATAAAGTTAAACTCAGGGCCTACAAAAAAGCTCTGAGGCAGGCGAAGAGAGTATCGTGGAGAAATTTCTGCACTGGGGTCGAAAATGTCGACGATACAGCGAGACTTAGACGAGTGCTCTCAAAAACTCAAACAGCCACAAGCTATTTGCGCAAACCTGACGGATCCTGGACCAGCACGGAGAGGGAAACCCTAGAGCTGCTCTTGAATACGCACTTCCCAGGGAACTTGCATGAGGAACCCGTAGCACCTACAACAAACCTGGCTGTATACATACCCATTACGGAGGAAAAGGTTAGGTGGGCGGTTAAGAGCTTCGAACCGTTCAAGGCTGCTGGGCCAGACGGGATTATTCCCGCACAACTCATAAACACGCTGGAGACATCAGCCAAATGGCTGGTATTTCTCTATACAGCCTGCCTGGCTCTTAGCTACATTCCGTGCTCCTGGAGAAGTGCCACGGTAGTGTTTATTCCTAAGGCGGGGAAGGCGTCTCATTACGAGCCGAAGGACTACAGGCCGATCAGTCTCTCATCCTTTGTGCTCAAAACCTTCGAGAGGATAATAAATGACTACCTCTCCTCTACTATTGATAGCAACCTGATCTGTAGCTATCAGCATGCATACACCAAAGGGAAATCTACAGAAACTGCGCTTCACAGCCTAGTTTCTGTTATTGAAAAATCGCTGTATGAGAAGGAGTACTGTCTTGCGGCCTTTTTAGATATTGAAGGAGCCTTCAACAACATAAGCCCTGATGCTATAAACACCGCTTTAACAAGTCTGGGCATAAGCAGGTCTCTTATTGGACTTATTGATCAACTGCTAAGGGGTAGACGAATAGTTTCATCACTGGGCTCGGTTGACTTATCACGCTATGTTACAAGGGGAACGCCTCAGGGTGGTGTTCTCTCCCCGCTTCTATGGAACCTCACTGTCAACTCGATGCTGCGAGACACAAGCTGGGGGGGCGGGAAGGTAGTGGCATATGCAGACGACTTAGCTATAGTATATAGGGGCAAATTCCCACAGACCCTGTGCGACTTGATGCAAGCAGCACTGCGAGAGGTTTGCTCATGGTGCTCGCGCTGCGGACTGAGCATCAACCCGGGAAAAGTAGAACTGGTTCTTTTCACCAACCGCTATAAGATACCACCGCTAACACTACCAAAACTGAATGACGTGCACCTGAACCTGGCCGACAAAGCCAAGTTCTTAGGCACAGTTCTGGATAGGAAACTAACCTGGAAGGAGAATGTTCTTCAGCGCCAGAAGAAAGCGTGTATTGCACTCTACAGGTGCAAAAGAGCCATTGGAAAGAAATGGGGGCTCAGCCCCAAAATATGCAAATGGATCTACACCGCAATCATTCGACCAATCATGCTCTATGGAGTTGTGGTATGGTGGCCTGCGCTGAGCAAGGCAACAAACCTTAATCTGCTAGGTAAAGTACACAGATCTTGCATGATCTGTATAAGCGGTGCGTTAAGAACAACGCCCAATGAAGCACTCCAGGCCATTCTTGGCATTTTGCCACTCGATCTGGAAGGGCACCGGGTAGCAGCAGCATCGGCTCTACGTCTAAGGGAAACGTCCGGCTGGGGCGCAAGCACTACTGGACACGCCTGTATTTTGGGATCCTATAGCTTTCTTCCGCTGAGCACGGATCGTTGTGCGACCACAACAGTCGGAGATAGCTGTTTTAAAATCAACATTCCCAGCAGGGAAGAATGGGAGAGCACGGATCGGAGTCCCGCCACTCATGGCGGCACTTCCATTTATACTGATGGCTCGAAGTTAGACGGCAGAGTTGGAGGAGGGGTTTATTCAAAGGATCTGAACCTTGAGCTCTCCTTCAGACTACCTGATCACTGCAGTGTCTTCCAGGCTGAAGTTTCAGCAATCATGGACGCCGCGGCTTGGATAGGCCAACACACTATCGGACACGACATTTTTATATTCAGCGACAGCCAGGCGGCCATCAAATCCCTTGGCTCTTATTCGTTCAACTCTGAACTGACGCTCAGCTGTCGTCGATCTCTACAGGAGATGGCCCAACAGAATCGCGTGAACCTCACATTGGTCCCGGGGCATAGGGACATTGAGGGAAATTGTAGGGCAGACGAACTTGCGAGGCAGGGCACGACCAAGCAGGTTCTTCGGGATAAAGAGCGCTTAGGTATGCCGTTTGCCACTTGCAAGCTTATGCTGAAGGAGTACACACTCCGCCAAGCCAACGAAAGATGGCTGCAATCTCCAGGATGCCGGATATCCAAAGAAACCTGGCCGAAATGGGATCATAAAAGATCGAGACAAATTTATGCCCTAAGGAGAAGAGAAATCTCCATATTAATAGGCGTATTGACTGGGCACTGCCTCATTGGTAGGCACGCAGAAAGACTTGGTGTGCCCTACCGACGATGCTGTAGGAGTTGTAAGGATGATGAGGAGGAGGAAACGGTGGAGCACCTCATCTGCAACTGCCCGGCTTTAAGTGGCGCGAGAATGCGCTTTTTGGGAGTTCCCTTCCTGGTTAGCCTACGCCAGGTCACGGAGCTGGACATAAAGGACCTGATGGCCTTCATCAAGTCATCTAAATGGTTCGAGGAGGAGTAACGGTGTCGGTATAGGAACGTCAGTCCCGGGATTCTGCTATGTGGAGAATTCCGTTAATACCGGGATTTTCCATATGGCAGGGTCCCGGAACTGACTTTCCTAGTGTTGGTGGTATCACAACGGGCCTTTTAATACTGGCCTAGGTGTGCCTCTACGGTAGCCACTTGAACCTAACCTAACCTAATGTAAATAGGCCAAAATTTTATTGGAACCATTCAGAAACTGAAAGTTATATTTATATATTTGTTCAAAACTTATTTCGGCTATGATATTGTCTTCGGAAAATTGTTTTGAAACTATAAGCCCGAAAATTTGGTTCCGTTTTCTTTAGCTACGGCAACTCTTACTCAATGTTTTCATATATTTACATACATACATAAAATCTTAAGATTACGGCAAATTTTTCAAGAAGGTAAGTAGAAAATAATCGTCACATAAAAAAGGAACAACATGAAGTGCAGTTCCATCGTTTTATTACAGGGAAAGTGGAGAAAAACGCGTTTGAAAATTCGAAGCGGTAGACGTCAAAATGCAGCGCACAGTGTTCAAATTTAGATAAAAATGCAAACAAAATTCCGTGTTTTATCTACAGACCCGGAGTTGATGGACTCGTAAAGTATATAGCTTAAGGCTGCGAGGTTCTTGTTTAATGTATTTATTTTATCTTGTCATAATATAAACGTAGGAATAAATTTATTGAAACATTTGATTTAATTTAATTTTCACTTTTAATATTATTTCCCTCTGGAATATTTTAAGACATAGAAATTAAAATTACTGTCTACCGCCGCGGTATGATGACTGTGCGCTGACTTGCCATATTGAAAGTACCTGGTGCAAGTACCGAAACAGGTCACACCAAAAATTCTTTGAATAAGTTTTTCAAAACGAGGCCACCTTCGGCAGTGTTCGGCAACGCTCCGGGGGTTTTTCAGCCAAAATGAAAATGCCTTGCCAGATACTGTGTAAAGTTGGGCCAAAGAAATTGTAGGTCTCGCCAATGTGTACTAAAACTTAAACCACAAATTGGAAGACAGGCTGGACCTTATCCTCTTAGAAGGTATTTGTATTATTATTATTATTATTATGAGTATTCCACGATGTTTGGAATTTAATGGTGCTACGAATGATCTACAGAAAGCAGCTATTAAGATTTACATAGGCTAACTATAGACTCATACAATTCAACTCGAAGGTGAAATATGTACATTATTTTTTGATGTGATTAAATTACATATTTGGGGAGGTTTTATCAGTCCGCAAATATTATAATATAACGAAACCACAGATATGTCAGTAATCCCATCTGACTGAAGTAAATGCGCAAAATTCAACACATAGATGTTTCAAGTCAAACTATGGACGTGAGGTAACTTCTTTTTTTTTCAGGACAATTAAAACTCGAAATGTCGGTAAGGCAAATTCGAAAGCGAGGACCATATATGTATGTCATACATTTTACTTAGCTGCTAAATCTTTCAAAAAATCCCACCGATTCTGAGATAAATGAGAAAATAAAAAATTTGGATTTGTCGAAATTGCTACACTGTGAAGAGCGGCCATGTTTTTTTCGGTTTATAAACAAAACAAAAATTTGAAATATGAAAAGTAAAAATTTTTTAGAATTGACAAGACCTCAATGCAGAACCATGCCTAGCGGGAAATATATTATAATTAACATGTCGTTGCATCTTTGCCTCTGATCTTAAAAAAAAAAATAAAAATGTATTATTCTTTACCTAAAAGCTCATCCTAAGTCATGAATATTTCATGTATATACATAGTAATTATCATACAAAAATATAAACAAAGCGAAAAACACGTTCGTAAAAGCAAAAATGGCATATCAAGGAAAAGTCCATCGTTTGGAAAAATTGTAACATATTCCGATGTTGCTAAACATTTAGGTGACAGAGCAGGATAGGAAGAGGGTTTTGAAGCATCGAAGCGAATAACGTTCTAAGTTACAAAATCAGAATTTGTCAGGAGAGCAAAAAAACGCTAAAGTCATATATTTTGAATCTATTTTTCTCATCTGTCTCCCTTAACTTTTTCTTTTATATCTTTCATATTATGAGTTTTACACCTTTTTCATAATCTTCCAGTGCCGTTACGAATCACTTTCGACGCTTCAATGCAAAATAATGTATCTCACTTTAAATTACCCTACTATTTTTAAATGCATTTTTACAGTTTTGGTGTCAAATTTTAGAAAATTCGTTATCTGGAGAGCAATACAAAATGTTTTATGCAATGAAACTGGTTTTGAAAAATATTACACTTAGAACGTTATTCGCGATGATGCTTCAGCTGACAAGCACTGTATGATTGTTTAGTTCTTTTCCAGCATTTGGTTTACAACACTAATCACATGTCAAAAGCCATTAAAACTTTTCTGTGTATGTACTAATTAAAATTAGAAAAAATCCAAATTAGGCAATTCAAAATTTAAGACTGTCATATTTTCTTTGTTGTCATTTCTTATATAAAATTTGAATAGCACAATAAAATTAAGCAACCCAATGCGCAGGTGTGCTATTTTGCTTTTCCTTGTTTTTTCGTTTTCTCTAGTTTCAAAAGTAAAAGAGCCACGAACACAAAAATTCAATATTTTCTGACAAATTTGTATGAAAATTTAATTTAATGTATTCAGACACAACATTCAACTCATGTAGTGCTCTCAAGTGTTGTTTTGTTGAAATTGTACATAAAACTATAAAAGACCTTGTGAATTTCCTTAATAATAAACACTTAAGCTGTAGATGCAACACCGCAACGTAGATATATTGTGATAAGTCCTAATACTTATGTAAGATGTCAGAAACGTACCTCACTGTTACAATTTCCTACTGGTGCGCTTATTGTATCATGAAATGTTGTCATTATATATTTTTTCTTTGACATTTGAAGTCAATCCCGGGATTGTTTTTTATTAGTCCCGAAATCTCGAAAAGCAGTTAAAAAATCCCGAATGTTTAAAATAGCTAGTTTTTTACGAATAATATGACATTAAGTTGGATTAAGGCAGTTTTTTGAGCTTTTGGTTTTATATATAATCATAAAAGCAGGGTATAAAAATTAACACCTAATATTACAGCCCACTTATGAATGGAGAGAAATTTTATAAAATCCCTAACTTTTTCGCTTGTTGATTTGCATTAACTTCCAAAGCAGCTAGGAGAAACCGTAAGAAGATGTTTGGTTATTCCCGGTCTTGTAATAATATAAAAATATGTAAAGAAAAAGTTATAGGATATATTTAAACTCTACTTACATATTTTTTATATATATTTAAGCATCTTGTTGGTAATGAAAATAATATTGATGTACTGTCTTCAGTTTGTTTGTTAAAATGTATAAAATATCTAAATAATACATATTCGGGATCTCGAAACTTTTGGGCTCACAAAACTAAAATAGCTGCCATCCCTACTATGCCTTTAAGGTGCTGTAATTTTTATTAACCCGTTTCTTATCCGTGATAAAAAATGTCCTGAATTCGACACTATCACCGACCAGAACTCCGGTCACCCATTGAAGACTTGTAAAAAGGCGGGATACTACCAAACAGCCACGTCGATTGTAAAATCGCGGATTTATTGCTTTTATGAGCTTTTTTCAGGCACTTCAGTAATATGTACAGTTAGACACAAAATTAAAGATGTCTTTAAGAATTTGGACAAAGTTCAGGGGAGCTTAGCAAAATGGCCATCCAAATTTTCAACGTTTTTGGCAGATTTTTCTTAGTTTTGAAGGACAATCAATTTCAGTGGTATGATGTGAAAGTTAGAACTAATTTAAATATTTTCCTGATTTTTAAGAATTTTTTTCGATGAGGGTGTTAAGTAATATCTTTCATGCAACGCATGAACAAAATTTAATTTCGCATAAAAAATTACTCAACACCATCGACGAAAATCGTTCTTGAAAATCAGGAAAATATTTCAGCTAGTTCTAACTTGCATATAATTATACTGCTTGGTCTACCAAACTGAGTCCTCAAAAATTTCATACAAAATCTGCCGAAGAAGTTGAAAGTTTAGATGACCGTTTTACTCTCCTGAGCTTTGTGAAAATTTTAAAAGACATTTCAAATGGTTTCTGTTATACAATTAAATGGAAATTAATTCCACTACTAGTTATTGTTGACTAAAAAATCGAAATAAAATACTCATATTTGGAAAGAATTTCCATATTTCAAAGTATAAATCCAAAAAAAAGATTTCATTTTTTTTTTTTTCATTTTTCAAAACTGACGTATGTATATGACTAATAAAACCATGAAAGAGCTCCGAATTTTTTTATATTCATAAAAGGCATGAGTTTCAGCTGAACGTAATATTGTGTATTGCCTGTACAACTTGTAGATATGAGAGCAACGCAAATTCATATATGGTAATAGCAGGGCGAATTCGGCAATATTCGCTGTGCGTTGAAGATCTTTAAAAATACTGAAGCACTTTCGAAGTTGTTATTTAAACTTGACACTGCCAAATTTTCCAAAACTAAATATGCCAGCAAAAAATTCATTTGCTTTGCAAGTGCCGTTCGGAGTCGGCAAAAAACTGTAGGTCCTGCCAACTTCTAGGAAAACTCAAAAGCAACACACCACAAGTTGGAAAGAGAAGCACGGCTAAAAATCTCGTTAGAGGTTATGATAATAAAATAATTACACATTCATATTTATTTTTTATTTATGTGACAAAAGCTTATTAAATTAAATTCAATAATGTGCTCAGAGGGTTAATAAAATATGCCCGAAAAGCTTCATAACTAACACATCAGCAACACTAATAAGGCAGTTTATGTGAAGACCAGGCATGTTATACCTTTCAAAATCATACTTTTTTATGTTTTAACTTGAATTTTTTTAAATTCACATATTTCTTACACGCGAATAAGCTTTTTCCACTAATTTTATGTTATAGATTATTATAAAATGTAATGTAATTTTTTTTTTCAAATTCTTCTAGCGTGAAAGGAACTTGAAAACTTTTAGTACTATTTAAGGGAGTAAATTAGCATTTTTCCAAAAACTGATTCGTACTGAATTAGCGGAATTAACTCTCCAAAAGAATCAAATCAACTGAATGGCCTTTCTGAATTAAAGAGCTTTTCTTCGTAATTCTATTTGAATTCTTGTTGAATTGACACTTGGTGGATTTATAAATCATGATTTCTGTAAAGAATTGCTGAATGCGTAAATTGAAGTTAAATTCTTCAACGATGAAAAGAATTTCAAGTACTGAATGAACAAAAACTATGATTTCAAAGAGCAAAAGATTTAATTCTTTAACAGCTCTGCTTAGTATGAGAATAACAAAACGAAATGATCAGGGGGGTCACTCTGTATTGCGATGCGAAAGAAAATTTTTTCGCATTTGCCTTAGCGACACTCTGTAACTCAACTATCGCAACGGAAATTGACATTTTCGGATTTGTTTTTTCCCTTTTCGCATTCATTTTTTCCCTCTCGAATCGCGTACACTCTGTATCGCGAAAGTGAAATGTCAATTGCTTTGTACATTCGGATTTGTCTTCCTACAACAAAACGCAGTCGAACCGCTATCGCACCGCTAAACAATTTTGAATAAAATTAAATTTTTAAACATATTCTTGTAAATTATTGTAGAGCTATTAGTATACTTACCTTTCTTATCGAAAAACATGTTTATTTTGGCGCTTATTTCGCAAAATTAATAAAAAAAAATATTTTTTTTTTTTGAAAAATATTTTGTTTAACTTTTAAATTTACAAAATAATTACCAAAAATTTGTAAGAAAACTTCAATTAAACTAATAATATTATGTTTATACGGACGTGATTTTACATATGCACATGCATGCACACATATTTCAATACACTTATAAGGTATATATATAGGTACAAAATTCTTTTGCAAGGACAAGTGTTTGCAGCATAGCATACAGTTAGGCGCCAAATTAAAAGAAATGGTGTGGGTAAAAGCATAGGACAAGAGCCTTCACTTGAAGTATGCAATGAAAATTGTCAACTTGCGGTTAGTTTTACAACAGTGATGCCAACCCAAGCAAGAAAATAACCAAAGGCCGCAGAACGCAGCACTGTTAGCAAAGCTATAGCAATACAGAGTACCATTTGCTTATCGCAGCGCATTTCACTTTCGAATCGCATTGAATTTCGAATCGAAATATAGAGTGACCCCCCAGGTATTAAAAGCTTAAGATTATAACTAAAGTTCATGAGAAATTCGTGTTTTTATTTCTTTTGAAACACGTTCGTTTTACAGCTTGAAAAACACGATTTTTGACCTTTTACAAATTTCGAGATAATAATTTATCTATAAGGTGGTGTTTTTTTTGGATCGATGGATGAGCTAGTTTCTTTTAAAATGTGTACCCTTAATTTCTAAGAAATATTGAGTGGCTACTTAAAACGGGGTCGCCAGAGCCAGCTAAAATTGACAAAAAATACGTATTTTCAGTACCATGTTTCAATTTCAGGTACTCGTTATATAATTTATTATTTATTTTTAAACAAACTGCTATCTTTTCCCTTTGAAAAGTCATATCAAATGTAAGGATATCTCTAATAAAATCATTTTTATAGCTATAATAGGGTAAGCCTAAAAATTACGTTTTTCAAACTTTGAAATTCGACCGGTCCGAAACCAGTGGCTATAAAAATTTAATGTGTGTCAATTTGTTCCTTTAGGACCCTAAAGAATTGTCCCTAAAATTTTGAGGGAATCCGAGACTAGTAGATAAGCAACGAGTTTTGCTATTATTGGACGTTTTCATACATATATGTCATATACTAAATTTCATGCAAATATCTAGATTTTTACTCAAGTTATAGTGTATACGGATGGATAAACGGACGGACATCGTTGATTCAACCTAAGAACTTTCATATATGGAACTCTATATCTATCGCGATTGTTTTGTGCCGGCTGCCGTGGTGTAGAGGTTAAGTGTTCCGCCTTCTACACCAAGTCGTGGCGGATCAATGCCCGGCAAAAGTAACATCAAAAATTATTTAGAAAAAAAAAATTTTCTAAACGGGGTCGCCCCTCGGCAGAAGTTTGGCAAACTCTCCGGGTGTATTTCTGCTATGAGAAGCTTCTCAGCAAAAACTCATTTGTTTTGCAAGTGCACGGAAGGAAATCTATGGATGGAACATCCATAATTATTGATATCACATTAAATAAAAATTGATAATCCTGTCCCATCAATGAATATGGATGTTTCATCAATGCTTTTTTGATAAATCACTATTGAAATGGTATCCATATAAACTATTGATAAATTCTAAATAGTTTAAAAAAACAAAATTTTATATAATTTGACATCTGGTTTCAGTAAGATTCGAACCCTGCTCCTCTGGCACGTTAGCCCAGTATTCTACCATTCGGCTACGGCTTATTATAAAATTTTTAGAAAAATGTTCAATCATAAGAAATTCAAAAAATTTTGAATTAAAAAAAACGCTCCAACAAGTTGTAATATTGTTAGGAAATCCATAGTAAAAATTGTTGAACTATTATGATTATGCGTCCCAGAAAAATTTATATTTCGCCAGTATATATTAATGCGCTGTCTCTCCATTATTACTACGCAGTAAATATGGATATGGATATACCGACAATAGAAATTCTTATCACGACCATAGATATTGACGTGCCGTTCAAATATATTAGCATTCTATCCATAAATATAGAAAGTAGTACATCATATTGAAATGGTTGACATGTCATTTTAGTTTTCATTGGGAGCAAATAATATTTGATAACTCGCTCATTCTGAATGAATATTGCATCAAACTCGTCGCTATCAATAGCGATATTGTCACAACATTCAATGCATTTCTCTCAGTGTGCCGTTCGAAATCGGCAAAAAACTGTAGCTCCAGCCAACTTGTAGGAAAAAACTCAAAAGCAACACACCACAAGTTGGAAAGAGAAGCTCGGAAAAAATCTCGTTAGAGGTTATGATAACCTGTTGGCATATCGCCGCCATTAGTTTTTTTTTTTTCGTTTTTTACGTAGTACCGTTATGTGGACAAACCGAACAACAAAAAAACCCTGCGATTTCTACCAGTTTCATCAGGAATATTTCCTATATCACCATGAAACCTGCCAAATTTCATCATTTTACAATAATCAGTTTTAAAGTTATGACCAATCGAATTTTCAAAAATGCCCCTCATAAAAGTGGGCGTGACACCATCTAACAAAACCTATATTATAGAATGACCAAGGGGATTCACCTATAAAATTATATCATTTTAGCCATTTTAGCTTTCGAGATATGTCCATTTATGTGATTTTAGAAAATTTCGATATCGAAACCTAACATGGCCAAAAAGTAACCTGTATAGCAAATTTCATGAAAATATCTAAATTTTTACTCAAGTTATGTCAATTTATGTGATTTTCGAAATTTTCGATATCGAAAAAGGGGGCGCCTATCGTCCAATTGCGCCCATTTTCAATAGCAACATACCTTGGCCAGAAAGTAACCTGTATACCAAATTTCGTGGAAATATCTAAATTTGCAAATATCTAAATCTAAATTTTCGATATCGAAAAAGCGGGCGTGGTTATCATCCAATTTCGGCCATTTTCAATATCATTCTACCTTGGCCAGAAGTAACATGTATACCAAATTTCCTGCAAATATCTAAATTTTTACTCAAATTATCATGCACACGGACGAACAGACGGACATGCCTTATAGTACATTTACACTGCACCAAATTTGGCGAAAATAGCAAATTTGAAGCTTTTTTTTATACAAATCTCATTTTCCAAATTTGGAATTCCATCACATTTGAGCTCATTTGCCGAACAATACAATCCACAGTTCTTCAAAATATCAACCCTGCGAGTGGATTGCCCAGCAAGAACCTCAATGGGTAAGTAATTGACGTGCCCTATGCACAGCTTTAAATAACAAGTACAACTATTTTTTTTTTAAGAAAATGGGCCAATTCTACCAGGAAAAGGCAGATGTCTTCTTGACTCTTCTTGTATTATTACTCTACAGGTATTTAAATCATCACGGTAATGCATTTTCTTTCGGTGGCTTTTTGTCCTGGTAGAAGATTCTTGCAGGGAAAGTGAAGCCAAATGGAAATTTACCAATGTAAACGGTATCGAACTGACTCATTTGAATTCGCCAAATTTGGTGCAGTGTAAATGTACTATTAATCAACTCCTCTTTTCAACCTAAGAACTTTCATATATGGAACTCCTATATCCATCTCGATTATTTTGTGTCGTTACGTAGTACCGTTATGTGGACAAAATTATACTGTTTTAATAGTACTAATACGCTGGGTATGAAAATATTTGACACCTGGTAAATTGTAAAGATCATGATATAAATATTAGAGGGACATTCACTAACAATTTTTTGACGGATACAGGCATTTTTTATATTAAAATATTTGTTAACATTAAAAGCGGCGTTGCCACGTTTTTTGGGAGCAAATACAAATTAAGGAGTTTCGAGATACGAATTTCATCTGTTTTGAATGAGCCATTATACATACATCCTGTTAAAAATATTTATTTCTACGAGCATTCTTATATGTTCACCTCACGCGGCCAAAGTGAAAATAATCGACCACGATGCTCATATACACAAACGCAAGATAATTTTGACGAAGAGCTGCTCGAGGCCTCCCCCTTCCTCTGCTGCCGAATTCGGGTGACGATTGGAAAACCTTCTGGGCTGGAGCTTCTTTGTCCATTCGCATGACGTGACCCAGCCAGCGGAGCCTTTGGGCTTTAATTCGCTGGACTATGGTCAGATCTGCGTAAAGCTCGTACAGCTCATCGTTAAATCTCCTTCGATACTCGCCGTCGGCATCACGGGAAGGACCATAAACGGGAAGGACCAAAATAAAAGATGAATTTTCACCTACTCGGCAAATCAATAGTAAACGCCAAAGTACACCAGGCAACTCGCCACCGAGGCATAAGCCCAAAGGTGTGACCATCCGATCACCAATTGGTGATGAGCAGAAATGCAGGGGTGCGCATAATAGAAGTCCGGCGAGGCGGAATAAATCGCCAGAACAAAGTCCGCCACGTAAAAACATAAGACAGGCACGGTCACCTCATGGATTCAGAAAAGGATCTGCGGATCAGAGTCCAACGCGAAAGCTTAGCCGAGCTAATGTACAAAGCCCACCTTCTGCTTCCTCCAGATCTTCTAGCTCAGACCAAAGCCCACCTAGAATGCACAAACGAAAAAACTAAGAGTAAGAAGCTCAAAAAAAAAAAAACAAGTGTCTCACCTGTGAGAAAGAGTCGCTGGGATTTAAATAGCGAATCGCCGCGTTAATTGGATCACCTTTTTTGTATGAAATTGGACTCCCGTATTGGAATACTCTACAGATTATTGATAAGAGTACTTTGCCATATTTGCAGGGATTACTGCACTTGTTAAAATTAAAAATTCAGCAAATAATAATATTTTTGGACAAGGCTGTATAAAAGAGACAAACAAGCGTTGTTTATGATTTGAAAGAAACCCATACAAAAATGTAATTTGCTGGTTAAATAAAGATCATTTAAATTAACACACTAAACCAAAAACGTACATGTTTTTTAAGAAAAAAAGTTCAATAGAAGTTCAAGCTGTTATTTCTTAGAATAAAAGAAAAAAATCATAGATTCTATCAGATTCTATGAAATTTTTTTTACAATTTATGAATGAATTCATGCTTTCTGAGGATTTGTTTACATATTTTAAGAACAAGTACTTATATTCTAAGAAATATTCTTAAATATCTATGAAAACGTTCTTTGGAGTGGTTTTAATAAACAATTCTTAAAATCCATGTACTTTTTCCTTGGAAACATGAACTTTTTTGGTTCAGTGCATTTTTAGCTATTTTTCATCATTTACTATTCGGCTTTCGGCCTTTCGGTTTTTAAACTTTAATTTTCAAACTGGTTATATCGAAGATTATTAAAAATTATTATCATCTTTTTATTTTAGTTCGATGAATATCTACGCTCTCTATCATTATACACCGATGATCCCGATAGTATCATACTTATTTCCGATGGGCAGCTGCCAGTGCGACAATGCCTGCATCGCGAGGCAAGTACTAAGGATATCAGGCTACCAACTTATTACAACCACTTCTGTGATCTGCGTAAAGAATTCCTAAAATTCAAATCTGGAGATCTATCGCGAGCTCTTGTCCCAGTAAAGGACATTAAAAAAATACTCCAAATACCAGCTATACCTACGCCCCAAAGCATTGGTGAAATGATGAACGGTTAGATGCTAATACGAGTACATTTTTGTATTCTCGCGTTATCGATAGTAGTATAGTTAAAAATAAGTTAATCTTTTTTATTTTTCAGAGCTGAATATTATAAGCACTGAAGAGCCGCAGTTTTACCTAAAGGAATCTCGCGATATGGTCTCAGTTATACAGGTTATGCTCAAAGACGGTACGTATTGCGCCGTTATATTTACATTTAAATTTTGTTTTTAAATACATTTTTATTTTTAGGACATAAGTTCTTAGCGAACGAGGTAGTCACCCTAGTTCTTGAACCTGGAATTTGGTAAGTAGCGGTAACAAAAAGATGTATAGTTTTTGTGACTGCAATTAGTCCGGTCAAATCTATATATATAAACATGAAATGTACTCCGTAATACCGCGATGCCTGCCTAAACGGCTTAACCGATTTCTATTCTGTAGAAAGTACTTTCTTGGACCTCCTCTGTAGAAGGTCTGTAAAAAAAACGATTAAAAACCTTTTGTTTTGTTGTCGAAAAATGAAGAAAGCTGAGACGTCTAAATTTCACAATTTTGCATAGGTAATCTATACATATAAAAATGAAATGTACTCCGTAATACCTGAAGACAAAGTCGCTACTTTGTACGTGGCTTTGAAAGGGCTCTCTTGCAGACTATACCTGATGGAGAAAGGAATAACTACGACGCAATGATGGGCGCTGTTGAGAGGTGTTATGGCAACAAGCATTGGAAGCAGATATGTATACCAAATAGAGTTACAACACCGCTGTCAGAAGGTCAATGAGACATAACAGGAACTTGCGTCGGAAATTGAAAGATTGGCTCATCTGGCAAATGCGGATGCTGGAATACGTAGTGAATACGTAGTGAAAATTCAGAGTTTTATAAACGGTATACGTGATGTTTAAAGCAAGCGAGCTACATTCGCAAACCCAAAGCTAAAATTGGCAGAGACGGTATCACATGAACTGACGCAAGTAAGCCAGCGTACAAAGCTCATCGGGTAAAAGTAGAAATGCCAGACTGGGTCAACTTAATCTTGGAAACCATGAAAGGCACGCAGCAAAAGACCGGGGGGTCACTCTGTATTGCGATTCGAAATTCAATGCGAATCAAAAGTGAAATGCGATGCGATAAGCAAATGGTACTCTGTATTGCTATAGCATTGCTAACAGTGCTGCGTTCTGCGGCCTTTGGTTATTTTCTTGCTTGGGTTGGCATCACTGTGGTAAAACTAACCGCAAGTTGACAATTTTCATTGCATACTTCAAGTGAAGGCTCTTGTCCTATGCTTTTACCCATACCATTTCTTTTAATTTGGCGCCTAACTGTATGCTATGCTGCAAACACTTGTATTTGTGTATTGAAATATGTGTGCATGCGTGTGCATATGCAAAATCACGTCCGTATAAACATAATTTTATTAGTTTAATTGAAGTTCTCTTACAAATTTTTGGTAATTATTTTGAAAATTTAAAAGTTAAACAAAATATTTTTCAAAAAAAAAAATATTTTTTTTATTAATTTTGCGAAATAAGCGTCAAAATAAACATGTTTTTCGATAAGAAAGGTAAGTATACTAATAGCTCTACAATAATTTACAAGAATATGTTTAAAAATTTAATTTTATTCAAAATTGTTTAGCGGTGCGATAGTGGTTCGACTGCGTTTTGTTGTAGGAAGACAAATCCGAATGTACAAAGCAATTGACATTTCACTTTCGCGATACAGAGTGTACGCAATTCGAGAGGGAAAAAATGAATGCGAAAAGGGAAAAAACAAATCCGAAAATGTCAATTTCCGTTGCGATAGTTGAGTTACAGAGTGTCGCTAATACGGCTGATACATTAGCGCAAATTCCGAATTAACTTCGCTTTTGGGAGTTAGGTAGGTAGGTTCAAGTGGCTGCCGCAGAGGCACACTTAGGCCAGTTTTGAAGGCCCGTTGTGATACCACCAACACAAGGAAAGTCAGCCCCGGGACCCAGCTATATGGAAAATCCCTGAGTTGTTGGGATTTTCCACATAGCAGAATCCCGGGACTGACACTCCTAAACCGACACCGTTACTCCTCCTCGAACCACTTAGATGACTTTATGAAGCCCATCAAGTCCTTTATGTCCAGTTCCGCGATCTGGCTTAGACTATCTAGGAACGGAACTCCCAAAAAGCGCGTTCTCACGCCGCTTAAAGCCGGACAGTTGCAGATGAGGTGCTCCACCGTTTCCTCCTCCTCATCATCTTTGCAACTCCTGCAGCATCGTCGGTAGGGCACACTTAGCCTTTCTGCATGCCTACCAATGAGGCAGTGACCGGTTAATACCCCTATCAATATGCAGATTTCCCTCCTAGTTAGGGCATAAATGCGTCTAGACTTTTTAAGATCCCATTTTGGCCAGGTTTGTTTCGATATCCGACACCCTGGGGATTGCAGCCATCTTTCGTTGGCTTGACGGAGTGTGTGCTCCTTCAGCATTAGTTTGCATGTGGCAAACGGCATACCTAAGCGCTCTTTATCCCGAAGAACCTGCTTGGTCGTGCCCTGCCTGGCAAGCTCGTCAGCCTTACAGTTTCCCTCAATGTCCCTATGTCCCGGGACCCATATGAGGTTTACGCGGTTCTGTTGGGCCATCTCCTGAAGAGATCGACGACAGCTGAGCGTCAGTTCAGAGTTGAACGTGTATGAGCCAAGGGATTTGATTGCCGCCTGGCTATCGCTGAAAATAGTGATATCTCCTCCGATAACACGTTTGCTTAACTTTTGGGAGTTAACTTGAGCATAATCTTCATTATAAACTCCCAAAAATTAAGAATATTTGATCAGTTTTAAAAAATTTGCACTGGAAACACTCTGTACATAAATAGACAACAACACCAAGAAACACTAGGAAATTAAGGGTAGCTAACAGATAGGCGTCGCGCTGGTTTCTAAGATCCGACTGTCGACAGCTAGATGTCGCCAAGGTAGGTAAGAATATGGTGCAATAACAACCAAAGTAGTAATTCTCAATGCTGTTAATCTTCAATTTTGTGTGTATCAGGGTAAAATTTGGATCTGATTAAAGAAGATTGATTGGAGATAATCTCCGCGTGTGTATCCATAGCATAAGGCAAATGCGAAAAAATTTTATTTCGCATCGCAATACAGAGTGACCCCCCTGATGTTTCTATCAAATGTTTTAAGTGCAACAATTACTCCAGTAGCTTCAACAACGCAGGTGGGCGTAAGCCCAAGGCTGAAGGAAATGAGCAAGTCTTCAAATATAACCAACTGTTAAACTAAAGAGATTCAGCCGTAAGGGGCGTTGGCTGGCTCCCGCTATTGAATGCCCCATAATCTCTGTCTAACAAATCGGAAGGAAAGCGAGTAATGTTAAAGTTGGAGGATTTATTGTGAGACCATTACATGGAACAAGGCTGCGTACGGCGACTGGTGAGGATACCCAAGTCCTGGGCGAAGTAACATGTGAAATTGCAATTGGGAATGTCACCCTAATGCAAAATTTCATTTTCAGGCATTGTGGATGAGGTCATAATTGTCGTAGATTTCTTAAACGACCAAGGCATTAAGATCGACATGCAAAATAAGATTATGACCTATAAAATTTAATTTTGGTTATGAAAATAAGTACATCAGCAAGCGCTTACTCGTGGAGGATAGCCAACAAACTCCACCGTAGTCGGAAGTCATATGGGCAAGGATTAATGGAGATTATGGGCCAAACAAATTGTGGGCTGTAAAAGCAACGAACAAATCAAATACGGATTTATTAGTAGGAAAAACCCTGGCTATGGCAAAACAAGATGGACGTATACCGGTAAGAGTACTAAATGAATTCAAATCGCTGATCAAACTTTCCAAAGGAGCTATATTGGGACAATTTCCGGAGGTGGATGTGTTTATAAATTGTGAACAACTCCAGGAAGATGTTTGTACCAGCAATACTGATCTATCAAATGATATCATGGCATGGGCGGAGGAGCTCGGGAAAGACCACCAGAATAAGGCAAAGCAACTTCTGTATGGTTCTAAACCCGCTCGAACCAATGTTGTGAAGCATCAAATGGATACCGGTGATGCAAGAGTACGCCCCTAGAAGCGTACCGTTCACCAAACGGCAAGTGGTAAGCGAAATTATACAGGAAATGAGTGACAGCGGCGTGATCGAACCATCAGCTAGTCCATGAAAAATTAAATTCTGTGGGGATAACCGGAAGTTGAACGATTTTACGAAGAAGGACAGCTATCCATTGCCAAGAATTGATGATTCCTTTTATTCGCTTAAAAAGTGGCTACTGGCAAGTGTAAGTATAGAAAGAAGACTAGGACGTGGGTGATGATCTTTGGCAATTTACTGTGATGCCCTTCGGACTATGTAACGCTCCAGTAACCTTTGATAGACTCATGGATCAAGTATTGAAAGGACTACATTGGAAAACGTGTTGGTATACGATATCATCGTATTGGGAAAAAGTTTTGAGGAGCACTTAACGAATTTGGAAGAGGTTTTGCAGACAATAGCTTGTGCTGGTCTCAAGCTTAAAGCGAAAAAGTGTTTATTGTTCAAAAAGGTAGTCAGTTATTTGGGACATAAGGTAACGACGGAGGGAATTTGCACCGCTAATGAGAAGATATCAGCAGTTAAAGATTATCCAATACCGAGGAGCTTACATGAACAAAGTTTTCTTGGGCTGTGCAATGGGAATGCTGATGCGTTGTCTCGCCGACTTTGTAACTTGGAGTGTAAGCATTGCTCGAAAGCTGAGGCCAAGGAGGACATTAGGGATCGGGCTAATAACAACAACATCTGCGGACGAGTGGAATATGGAGCAATTAAGTAAGGGTCAGCAGGAAGATCCAGATCTTAAACGTGTGATACATGGCCTCGAGCAAAATTAACAACCAACTAGAGAAGAGATGGTAGCAGAAAACCTGTTGCGAAGTCATATTGGGCACAGTGGAACAGTTTACAACTGCTATCTGGTTGTCTACATCGAGTCTGGGAGAGTGAGGATGGAAAATGCACGCGCAAACTTATAGTAGTCCCAAGGCAGAAGATATTAGATGTTCTAAAGGAATTACATAATGTTCCAAGTGGAGGTCATCTTGGAATTACGAAGACCTTGGAGAAAATAAAGCAAAGATTTTATTGGATTGGTTGTCGTCAGTCTGTAGCAGAGTGCATTGCAAAATGTGATGTGTGTAATAAGACAAAGGAACCAAAAACCAGGAGTCGTGGACAGATGAAGCAGTACAACTCAGGTACTTCATTTGAGAGGATTGCCATGGATCTAGCTGGCCCATTTCCAACTAGCAAGCGCGGAAAAGAGTATGTATTAGTGGTTATGGATTGTTTAAGCGGATCAACGATGTCGTCTATCGCATACAAACTATTGGGAAACCGCAAAATAAAATGAAGGAAAGACGATCAGACTTAAAGGTGGAGCAGTGTGACGAAAATTAAATGTATAAGAATTATTTATATGGAAAATAGTGTGCTTTCTTCCACGCTTTTATTAGCTTCACTTATATGTTTGCTTGTTATATGAAGACATGTATGGATGAAAAAAGCATGCTGTTGCTCAGGACCCCAAGTAAACTTGTCCTGATTCGCTTTTGTTAGTAGCATGGTGATCGGATTTGATAATATGGAATAGTCTTTCACGAATTTCCTAAAGAAACCCGTGAGGCCCAAAAATCGTCTTACCTCAGTTACGTTGGTAGGTCTTTGGAAATTCCTTATAGCGTTTACCTTATGTGCGCCAGGTGTTAGTAGGGCACATTGAAAGAGGATATTTAGGCCCGTTTTCTCAAGCGAACTTTAAAATTCATCTGCTCGATTTTTTATGCAAAGAATATTTTAAACATGACAAAAATTTTCATATACAGTAGTCGCTCACAAATTAGAACTCTCAGTAACTAGAATTTCCAGAAATTAGAATCAACTTTTTGCATACATTACACGCTCTGAAATTAGAATCGAAAATTCTAATTTGCGAGCGTATTTTGTTTTTTGTTGCAAAATGAGATATAAAAAGGGGAATCCCCAATTTATTCATGTTACCCTCGGTAGTCGTTGGTTTTTCGTCGCTATCTGTACAGTTTTTGTCAGTTTTTGTTTGAATTCGATACGCGTGCACGTGTTTCGGCATTGTTTGCTTAAAAGTCAAAGTCGTTCGCTGAAATGCCAAATAAACGTCAGAAAAATACTTTGTCTTTGGAAACCAAAGTGCAGATCTTGGAAAAGCTTGACCAAGGTATTCAAGGGAAGCGTTTAGCCCTAGAATATGATGTGGCGCCATCTGCAATCACCTATATCAAATCTATGAAATCATCAATTTTAAGCGCTGTTTCTAATACCTATCAAGAGGCTAAAAAAAATCATTGCATATCGCTGAATATCCAAAAACGGAAGCAACTCTTTATGAGTGGTTTTTAAATCAACGCGAAAAAAGTGTACATTAACTGGGCCAATACTAAAGGAGAAAGCCAAACAAATATTTAAAGTGGAATATCCCGATAAAGATGAAAGTTCATTTGGCGTTTTAGCTACGAAGTTTTTGATTAATTTTTGGCTGTTTTAATGTATTTTTATCGATCTCTTATGTGTTTTTGACAAGGTCAGAAACCGATTAAAATAACGTTCCGGTTTCGGTTTCGGTTTTTGCAACGTGTTTCGGTTTCGGTTCCGGTTTCGTTCTACAAAATTTATTTCGGTTTCGGTTACGGTTTCGTTCCGGTTTCGGTTTCCAAATAAAAACACGAAAAAAAAATTTTACTACTAAAATACTCAAGTACCTATGTAGCTACGAAATAGGTCTGAATTTTCATAACTTTTTTCCTGCGGCCATGATGGGATTTCTCCAATATAATAATACATTTATTAACGCTATGCATGGATGAAATTTCTGCAAAACAAATTCCTAAAGTTAACTCTACTTTTTTATTAAAAATGGAAGCCAAATGAAATGTATAAATCGTGGCGCTTTCTGAGACAAGCCTGAACATTTCTTTTACAGATCTCGTAAATTTGTTTCGATCGCTTCATTCAACTATAGTCAAACTTCCTCTTTCAGAATTTTGAAAAACGTGGCTCGACAATCTTCCATGAAAACTTTCAGGGTACCTGTTTGTAAAAGGAACTACCTATGTGCCCACTCAAAGAAGTAAGGTATTGAGAAAATTCAAAACCGTTTGGAACCGGTTCCGGCTTTTGAAACGGTTTCGGTTTCGGTCTTTTCCAGATCAAAATAACGGTTACGGTTTCGGTTTCGGTTTTGAAAAATTAATCGGTTTTAATCGGTTACGGTTACGGTTTCGGTTTCGGTTTCAGTCCTTGGTTTTTGATAAAAGAAATATATTTACTGTAATTGGAGTTTTTGTTTTTTGGACCTTTTTTTGACTTAGCGCATAAATACATATATGTATATTGGATTTTTACCTTATGTTTTCTCGTTTTTATGAATAAAATTGAATAAGACAAAATTTCATTGTAGTTTTTCAATGCAAATTGACTTAAATTTTAAGGTTTTATTGAAATAAAAAAACGTCCAGGAATTAGAATTTTTCAGAAATTAGAATCACCCTAAAAACAAAGTGATTCTAATTTGTGAGCGTCTACTGTAATTTGATTCTAGCTAGGAAAACAACAACATTTATTTCGGTCAAAATTCAAATATTTGAGTTTTTGGAAAAAAACAAAGAACATCCGCAGCAAAGGTGCCCTGCTAGACAGTGCTATGACATTCAGTCAGCTTTGTAATGTTGCCTTTGAAAACGTGATGGGAAATCGTGATGTAAATATAAAACAGTTGTTCTCCTGTAGCCTTTAATTTTAAAGTTCACAATAAAGGTTACAAATGACGTTGCCGGTAAATTTACAGTGAACTTTAAAATTAAAGACTAGATGAGAAAACGGCCATTAAACAGAAAAAAGCTTAATTTTGAATTTGCATAACTTTTAAAAAAAAAATTATTATTTTTCCTTTGACAGAATTCGTTTAGTGAAAAAATTAAACTCTCCATAAAAATACATATAAATCGGAAGGGATCAGTTTCAAACATTTGATATTCGGGAGCCGATTAAAACATCGATTCATGGGAACATTTCAAACTTGTAGACTAAACTAGCTAAAACAGCTAGGAGTAAATTTTTCTGAACCCAACTGTACCTCTGCTTATAAAAAGAATACTCTAGTTAGCAAAAACTCATATGATTCAGGTTAAATGAAAAATGTTGAAGAAGAAGAATGTTTACTACATATGATAAAAATTTAGGAGAACACAGGTTCTGTTATTACTGACCAAGATGCCTGAAAAGAAGATCACAAGAATATCGAATGCTCGATAAACAAATTAACTGGGATATATCAGATATTTCGACGAAGATAGAATTCAATCGATTTCATCGAAATTCGGAAGTGAGTTTCGATAAAGTCGATGTGATCTCTATGGAATCTATTACAATTGTTCCCGCTAGGAGCTCCGCCGTAGTAGGTGATAGACCTCAAACAGAACTCAAATAGTATAGTTATAAATAAATAAGTTTATAAGCAACTTGCCAGCAAAAATTACATGAAGAATTACTATTTTATAGATAAATCTAATATTTTTAATTAATATTTTAATTTGAAATATAACAATTAAGAAAAAGTAAAGGACAAAGAAAAATGTGATATTTGAAGTGTCCCAAAATGGTTTAAACCATTATCAGATTTTTTTTTTTGTGTATAAGAAGACAACTAGTATGCATTTTAACAAAAAAAAGTATTGGAATTGTTCACATGTATGAACATGACTGGTGCGGATTTCTACTTTTGTAAAAAAACACAAAAAAAAAATAAATTTATATGAGCGCTAAACTTTCCTACATATATGTATACTACATACTCCGAATTGATACAATACTATACAATATACAAATATTTTATACTAAATATAATTAGGCAAAAATAGATATATGTTAATTATAAATGATCATGAACATTCCTTTTATATGCATGGAAAATAGTAAATTCGCTTAAGATATGAAAAATATGTTAAAAAAATATGTGTTAGAAAATTTTTTCAACGGAAAAGCAATCGGAAATGTTTAACTGCATATATTAGTACATATCTTATATGTAGTATAAAATCGTCAAATTAAAAGAATAGTCCTAATGTATTCTTTGAAGCTAAGGAATAAATAGATATAAAATTTTTTACTGCTTTTTAAACCAACCTAGGCATTATTTATGAATCTTGCCGCGAATATATTTTTTGTGATTTTCTTATTTTAATTTTTAGTATTATAATGTATTTATCAATACTATTTTGAAAATTACTGAAAATAACCAAAGTACGCATGTGGCGCTAGTCCTCCCCAAGGTGAATTCATTACAGGTGTGTTCGAGCGAATTCAGATCTACACGCACGCACACACTCCTTGTGCCTAAAAATGTCAGACAAAGCAACAACATAAGAAATTTGACAGCTACGATTGGATTTTCAAGGAAGAAGAAGAAGTCATATGGTGGGAAAAAGTCACCTGTAAATTTATTCGCCTTGGTCCTCCCTATCACAGTCGGAGAAAATTGGTCATTAAACAGCGTTTATTCTGTAAGAGCCGGAAAGTTCCGGCACCCGTGGCGACAAAAATATACATACACTTGGTCAAATAAGCGAACGCGACTTTAACGCGTTTCAGCTCCGTCACGAGTCATGTGTATATGTAAAGCTTGCGGAAAAAAGTTAAACGTAGACGGCACAGAAAACTGGGTACAGTGCGACCGGTGTGAACTGTGGTACCACTTCGAGTGCGTTGGCGTGGATGATAACGTAGAAGATCAATTCTGGAAATGCTCATCCTGTATTGAAAGAGCTAGTAGCGAAAACGTTGATAAAAATCCTGCGAACGCAATGTCGCAAACAGTCACACCTCTAGAGGCGGCTCATAAGTCAGTCAACACTCCTGGTTCGCACAATGAACATTAACGTGATATGGGCTTGAAATTAGACGAGCGTGGTCTAATACAAAGGGTCCTGAACTCAACACTATGGTGAAACAAACCTTCAGCAGCAACTTTCTCTGGCCATGCTAGAGGAGAAAAGGGCGGCTGAGGAGCGCTATATCGAGCAAAAATATAGGCTCCTCGCCAGTATGAATTCAACATCTATATCGGGGCTTCAAATTGCGGTAAGTGGCCCGGCCAGTTCCCAAATAGCCGCAAGACAAGCTATACCAAAAGACTTACCGACGTTCAGCGGAGACCCAGAGGAGTGGCCTATGCTCATAAGTACCTTCGACCACAGTACAGTAGTCGCAGATTTCAGCAACGTCGAAAATATGCTACGATTGCAGAGGTGCCTTAAAGGGAAAGCTCGTGAACTAGTCAAGGACAAGCTTCTCTTGCCAGATATGGTAGCCGATGTCATCTGCATCCTGAATACTTTCTTCGGGAGACCGGAGTATATTCTAGAAAGAATGATTGATAAGGTAAGAAAGTTGCCTCCACCTAAAGACAAATTAGAATCTCTAATCGGTTTTTCTTTGGCCGTACGCAACATATGCGCTACAATGGAGACATGCAAATTGAAGGCGCATCTCAACAACCCAATACTGGTTAAGGAGTTGGTGGACAAATTGCCAAACAACACAAATTTAACTGGGCTATGCATCCGCGGCGCGGCAACACAGCAACAATAAAAGAGTTCAGCGACCGGCTCTATCGAATGGCAGAGGCAGCGTCAACCGTCGTGTCGCCAGTCATAGTCTGTGCGCCGCACCAACTACCCCTTTCGGTGGAAAGCAAGTACTCCAAAGCCAACCTCTTCATCATCAGATATGGATAAACATACTAAGCGTCCAACAATGCAGTGCCTAGCGTGTGGAGAAGTTGAACACTGCGCTGCACAGTGTGAAAAATTTAAAGACATGTCGGGAAACCAGAGGTGGGAAACCGTAAAAAATGGTGGATACAGCCCTCGTAAACACGCACCATAGTAGCAGCACAAACCAGTATTTTCGAATAATGCCTGTGAACATTCATACAGAGACTAAGATTATCCAGACATACGCATTCCTGGATGAGGGGTCTTCAGTGTCCCTTATAGACGAATCGACATTTAACCAACTCGGCATCAAAGGAACGCCGATGCCTATATGTTTGCAGTGGACAAGCGAAATAACACGCAACGAAAGTTCATCCGTAAGGGCATCAATAAAAATATCAGCCTCGGGCGCCGTACTGGCTAAACAATGTACATACTATCAAAAATATTGCGCTACCAAGGCAAACCGTCGATGCAAACGAGCTACGTAGAAAGTATCCATATTTGAATGATATACCACTAGAATCGTATTACAACGCTCAGCCAGCGTTACTAATAGGTACCGATAATTGGAAGATCGCAGTCCCACGAAAGATTCGCGAAGGCAAAAGGGGCCAACCGCTAGCATCCAAATGCTTACTGGGATGGAGTGTACAAGGTACATCGACTTTATCTAACTATATATCTATGCACCACTGTGACTGTAGATGGCAAGAACTGCATGATGCGGTGAATGAAAGCTTTAGCCTGGAGGGAGTAAAACCTCACGACATGCAATCAGTCGACGACCGAAAAGCCATGGAAATTCTCAACAACACATGCTGGTCCTTTGTGGCGCAATAGCAATGATGTACTACCAGAGAGTTACAACAATGCTCTCAAGCGTCTAAAATGTCTTAAACAAAAAATTAAGCGAGAACCGGATTTGTACGATAAAATCTCGGAGCAAATTCGTAATCTTTTGGCAAAGGGCTATGCAGTTCAGCTAGCGGAAAATGATATCTCAAACCAACCCAATCGTACGTGGTACTTACCGATTTTTATCGCTTTGAACCCCAACAAGCCAAACAAAATAAAGCTAGTTTGGGATGCAGCAGCGAAGTCGCACGGGGTGTGTTTAAATGAGTTCCTACTGACCGGCCCAGACCTCTTAAATCTTCTTATCGATATTCTTATGGCATTCAGGGCTGGCCGGGTAGCAGTCTGGGGTGACACAGCGGAAATGTTTCACCGAATAAACATCCGCCCAGAGGACAGACATTCAAACCGCTTTCTGTGGTACAACAACATCAACCACGAGGTGAATGTCTACGTCATGCACGCAATGACTTTCGGCATAAGTTGTGCGCCATGCATTGCAAACCACGTACTGGTCAAGAATGCTGAGATGTTTCGTCAGCAGCATCCTCAGGCATATGAGGCTATCCATAAGGCTCATTACCTCGACGACTATATCGACAGCAAAGACAATGAGCAAGAGGCTCTCGAAGTGGCGAAACTAGTTCGGAAGGTTCACGCAGCGGGCGGATTTGAAATCCGCAATTGGACGCCAAATTCATCTCGAGTTCTCACGCAGCTACTTGAAGGCAACTCGGCTGGGCGTACACCAGTAGAATTCGGAGGCACAGAAAAGGTCTTAGGTATGCATTGGGACCTTCAACACGATCTTTTTAAATTTCATTTCAGGTTCGCTCGACTGCGCCGTGATGTCTTGACAGATGATCTTATTCCGACAAAACGGGAAGGTTTACAGTCCTAATGTCGTTTTTTGATCCCCTCGGGCTACTAGCATGCCATACAATCGGATTAAAGGTTCTTCTGCAACACGTATGGCGCGCCAACATAGGGTGGGATGAGGTGCTACCTGAGTCCTACGCGCCCGTTGGAATCAGTGGAAGCAACTTCTGTCGGAGATAGAACAGATCGAGGTACCGAGATGCTATTCTCCAAACCTAAGTCGATCTACCCTAGTGGAGCTCCATACATTCGTCGATGCGAGTGAGCATGCATTCGCCGCCGCTTCTTATCTCCGAATACAAAGTGAGAATGGGTTCGACGTAATATTAGTAGCTGCGAAAAGCAAAGTCGCACCGCTTAAACCCATGCCCATTCCACGAATGGAGCTCCAAGCTGCAGTAATGGGCGTGCGTTTGGCTCAAAAAATACTCTCCATACGAAAGTTGAAACCTTCATATACTGGTCCGACTGTCGAACGGTCTCACAGTGGCATAGAATGGACCCCCGTAATTTCCAATAGTTTGTGATGCATCGTGTCGGGGAGATCCTCGAGAGCTCCAACATCAATCAATGGCGGTGGGTACCCACGAAAGTGAATGTTGCAGACGGGGCGACTAAGGTAAGCAGTTCGATTGAAACTAAAAACTGGATTCATGGGCCGGACTACTTGAAATCGCACGAGGGCAAGTGGCCGGAAGTGCCAGAGCATACTGGGGAAACAGATATGACCGAGCTGAAGAAACACGTATACGTTAATCGAAAAAACGACGTCCTAATTTTAAACGTGGAATACTTCTCCAATTGGCACCGTCTTTATAGGGCATTAGCAACGTTTCTCTTGTATCTCGATAGACTAAACGCCAGGCGACTCAAACAGTTGGAACCGAATAAGGTCTGCCCGGAACTAATAGGCAAGGCCACCAATATACTTTTCCAACAAGCGCAAGCTGAAGCATACTCATCAGAGCTGAATTTACTACGTGCAAAGCTACCACCAGGTAAGAAAAGCAGATTAGCCGGATTAAACGTCTACCTCGACGACAACGGGATCATGGGAACTCAAGGCAGATCAGAGTCCATCAACTGCAGCAAAGACGCGATTGTCATGCCGCAAGAAAGCTACACAACATTTTTAATAGTGAGATCATATCATGTTCGCAATCTCCACATGGGCCACGAGACGATCATAACAATGTACATACCACGTCTGCGCGTTTTATACAAATCCGTCCGTCAGCCGTGCAAAAGAGTCAGATAAATAATGCGGCTCCCAGCCCACCTCAAATGGCACTGATTCCAGCTGCGAGACTGGCAAGCTTTGCAAAACCGTTTACATATGTAGGCGTGGATTACTTCGGACCCATACTTGTAAATGTGGGCCGACGCTTCGAGTTGGGCATTTCGAAATCGCATACAGCTTGGACACCAGCTCCTGTATCAGGTGCTTACGCAACTTCATGGCACGGCGCGGCACCCCGAGGGAAATATATTCGGACAATGGCACGAATTTCAGGGCCACTGAAAAGGCTGTTCGCGAAGAGGTAATAAAAATTGACTTTTCTAAACTATCCGTAAAGTACGACAGCATCAAATGGATATTCAATCCACCTGGGGATACCCACTTGGGCGCCGCATGGGAACGTCTCGTCCGAACCACTAAACAAGTTTTGAAAGGTATTTGTCCAAACTATTCATTCAACGATGAAAGCTTTCGTAGCGCATTGATGGAAGCAGAGTACGTTATCAATTCACGACCACTGACCTTCGTAAGTCTAGGCTCTTCGGACGACATAGCACTCCCCCCGAACCATTTGTTGCTGTGGTCACCAGATGGCTATAAACCTATTTGCGGTGATGAATTAGACTTGAGGCAACGCTGGAACCAAACACAACTTTTCGGGGATCGCTTTTGGAGCCGTTGGGTAAGCGAGTATGCGCCAGTGCTTACACGTCGGGTCAAGTGGTTCAACCCTTCAACGCTACTAGCCGTTGATGACATCGTGATCATCGTTGACGAAAACCTTCCACGAAATCTCTGGCCGAAAGGGCGAGTCATAAATGTAGTTGTCGCCAAAGACGGACAAGTCCGGCGGGCATCCGTTCAAAAGCAACACGGTGTTATGGTAAGACCGGCGACGAAGATAGTAAAACTAGATGTCGGCACAGATAAAAGTAAATCATCCTAAGCTAATTTACGAGAGGGGATGTTACCGCCTAATACCTCATCGCTAGATAATATTTAACACCATCGACCGATACCGGTTCCAATTATAATCGGTAAGACATACGGATCACACATCACGAACGAGAAGAAGATAGAAACGAAAGGAGCCACAACATTTTTTAAAGCTTATCTATTTTATTTGTAATAGTTTTCTGAGTTTAATTTAATAGTTAAATAGACTGCTAAAGAAACAAGTTCTCTTTTCATTTTCTCGTCAACAACTATAAACATGGCAGTTGCCACTTGGGGCGGTTCAAAGGGTTGCCACTTATCTATTTATTGTTTGTTTTAATATTGAGCAAGATATGCCTATATGGGTATCAAGTGAAAGGTATTTGCGACCGTGTTCTAAATATTTAAATTTCAAGCAGGCTTGTCACCTAGTCTTCCTATCTTTCTTCGTACAACTCTCTTTCCTGTCTACCTCCCTTTTGCTCTTCATTGCCCTATTTCCATCTACCACGCCCCTCTACCTCTATATCCCATTCGTCTTGGCCCCTGTTAATTTAGGCCTAATTCTACCCATGTACCAATTTTTAAGGAAAACGCACCATATATAAGATATTTTCGAATAGATCGTTTCCCTGATCCACTTCCCGGAAGTAAGATATTGTGAATCTAAACCATTCTCGAATACATCTTATTCATATTTCGTTATTTCTGAACTTGAGTTTTTTATGTATTTTTTCGGTGTCAATTGGCGTAGTCCCAAGTGATTTCATACGCTAAATACGGTGGTTAATTCAGTTTTTTGAAAAAATTTATTTAATGGAGTTTTTGAAGAATTTTGGTCGAAAAAAATCAATTTTTTTAGATTTTTCATTGGCTCAATTTTATAGACGGAGAGCTGCCAACATAAAAATCTGGGTCGCTCGAGGCAAGGCCACTTTCCACATTTACGGGCTCGTTTGTTCAGACTTGACGTCAGAAGACAAGGGCGTGTTAGGGGGAGTGCGCTCCCCTTTTAAAAAACTGTAAGTGAACCAACCTGATTTTCTGAGTATGAGGTTTCCTAGAAGTTTTTCCGTAGAATCTTCAACTATTCTTAAAATTATTATATCGAACTTAGTTCTCCCATAATCCGCGCTTAAAACTCAAAATACCTATTTGTTTGAACCTCGGTAACTCTGTAGTTAGAAGCAATCTTTGGATCAAAGTACACGATGTTCTGAAAGCCTGAATGTTTCTCTTTATCACACAATAGCGCTTTACTATCGCCAATTCATAGCAGACAAGCACGAGCAGATTTTATTGCACACCTTTCGACGAATTCGACTTTTTGCTCATTTTTCTAAGTCCATAAGTCTACAAGTAAATGAGATATAAGTCTTTGGAAGACTGAATATGATAGCACAAACATTTGTCTTTACCTTGGTCAAAGAGTTATTTGGCAGTTGCTAAGGAAAATTGGGGTAAGCTCAAGCATAAAAAACAATAAAAATAATAAAAAAAATTGTATTTGGAATCATCTACGTAAACTTGCCTAACTTCTTATTAGTATTATTATTATCTATTATATTAATAGGCTAACAAATTTTACGTATAAATATTTGCCAAGCTTAAACCCATACTAAATATGCATAAATATTTATGAAATGCATATGGATTTGTTGGCATACCTCTAAGGCAGTGCACAATTATCTAATATATAACTAATCCTGCTTCATTTATCTGTAATAAGCGAATGAAAATTTCTCATGCCACTTGAATTGGTTATCTGACAATCAATTTGTACATAAAGCGATAGCCCAGTGGGAAGCGTCGGGGGTAGTGGTCGAGCGGTTAATGGTTCAAGTACAGCTATCGGCCAATTTTTTTTTTTTTGTCATTGAAAATTGTTTTTTATTTTTTTTCAATATATAAAAATTTCTTATCTTGACTTTTTTAAAAATTTTATGTTTGTGATATCTATTTTCGAGAAAAAAATTGCTGAATATTTTTAGTTGACGGAAAGCACCCTGAGAGAAATGCATTGAATGTTGTGACAATATCGCTATTGATAGCGACGAGTTTGATGCAATATTCATTCAGAATGAGCGAGTTATCAAATATTATTTGCTCCCAATAAAAAGTAAAATGACATGTCAACCATTTCGATATGATGTACTATTTTCTATATTTATCGATAGAATGCTAATATATTTGAACGGCACGTCAATATCTATGGTCGTGATATGAATTTCCATTGTCGCTATATCCATATCCATATTTACTGCATAGTAATAATGGTAGAGACAGCGCATTAATATATATTGGCGAAATATAAATTTTTCTGGGACGCATAATCATAATAGTTCAACAATTTTTACTATGGATTTCCTAACAATATTACAACTTGTTGGAGCGTTTTTTTAAATTCAAAATTTTTTGAATTTCTTATGATTGAACATTTTTCTAAAAATTGTATAATATGCCGTAGCCGAATGGTAGAATACTGGGCTAACGTGCCAGAGGAGCAGGGGTCGAATCTTACTGATTACGAATTATATAAAATTTTGTTTTTTTAAACTATTTAGAATTTATCAATAGTTTATATGGATACCATTTCAATAGTGATTTATCAAAAAAGAATTCATGAAACATCCATATTCATTGATGGGACAGGATTATCAATTTTTATTTAATATGATATCAATAATTATGGATGTTCCATCCATAGATTTCCCTCCGTGCATATGCATACATAACACCATTATAGAAATGCGATAACCGCTTATTCAATTTGGGTTTTTTTGTCTAATTTTTGATGATATAAGATCGAAGTTGCGAAATTTTTTCAAACACAGTAGTCTATTTATCGGATTTCGGTAGATTACTTCTATAAATTTTAGTGATTTCTACCGTTTGAGACAAAACGATCGCATAAATTAGTGGCTATTTGTTAAGCACAATCTCATCATCCGATTATTCAAGTGCAACATAAAATCTCGAAAACCGAATATTTGCATGGCATTTGCCATAAATAATTTTGAAAAGGGCTGCTGTAATTTAATATTTTTATTATATAATAACAGCCGCTATTTTTTAAATTCTTTGATGGCCTCATTTTGCCTATAGATGAGTTTTTAATGTATACATTTAAGTTGGTCGAGGTTCGGCCACGGGTCCTAAAGGCAGCTATTGACAAAAAGTTGATCAGATGTTTGAATAAGTTGAACTATTTTAAATTGGTCGAATTTCGACCACGGGATATACTAGTTATTATTATTATAAGGCCTTATTACCCCGCGACCATTTACACGATCTATTGTGTGACCTTTCAGCTTATCGCTGTATGCGGAGGCTCTTTATAAATTTGAGCACCTCCTCACTCAGAGAAAAATACAACTCTAAAATTAAGAAAAAAAAACCGCGTGTAGCCAGTACACGTGAAAGAAGTTCTCAAGTTCAGAAATAACGAAATATGAATAAGATGTATTCGAGGATGGTTTAGATTCACAATATTTTACTTCCGGGAAGTGGACCAGGGAAACGATCCATTCGAAAATATCTTATATATGGTGCGTTTTCCTTAAAATTTGGTACATGGGTTGATTGAGAGAGAGAAGAGAGTTGTACGAAGAAAGATAGGAAGACTAGGTGGCAAGCCTGCTTGAAATTTAAATATTTGGAACACGGTCGCAAATACCTTTCACCTGATACCCATATAGGCATACATATCTTGCTCAATATTAAAACCAACAAAAAATAGATTGAACCGCTCCAAGTGGCAACGGCCATGTATATAGTTGTTGACGATAAAATTAAAGAGAACTTGTTTCTTTAGCAGTCTATTTAATTATTAAATTAAACTCAGAAAAATATTACAAATAAAATAGATAAGCTTTAAAAAGTTGTGTGGCTCCTTTCGTTTCTATCTTCTTCTCGTTCGTGATGTGTCATCCGTACGTCTTACCGATTATAATTGGAACCGGTATCGGTCGATGGTGTTAAATGTTATCTAGCGATGGGGAATTCGGCGGTAACATCCCCCTCTCGTAAATTAGCTTGGGATGATTTACTTTTATCTGAGCCGACATCTACACAGAGCCAAAAATGCCTAATAAAATTAATAAGATTGTCTTTATGAGCGGTTTTTAGGCTCAGGGGTAGTCGAAACGACGGAAACGAAAAAAAAAACTATACGAAAATCTATTTGGTTTAATGAGGAAATTCTTATAGATATTATTAAGTGTAATTTCTTCTTATTTATTTTCGATTTCTTTTTATATGCGTTATTAATAAGAAAATCTTTTCAAGATTTCCTTAAAAATATGAAAAAAAAGATGAAAGAGAAAAAACTTCTTATTTTAATAAGATGATCTTAGGGTTCCTAACAAGAAGATTTTACTTATTAATGTTTTCAAAGGGAAATCTTGCAGAAAACGAACTGATTTCTTAGGGCTCCTAAGAAGAAGATCTGACTTTTTAATCTTTTCAAAGGGAAATCTTGCAGAAAACTAACTGATTTCTTAGGGTTCCTAACAAGAAGATGTGACTTATTAACTGATTTCCGCATAATTGTATGTATTAATAAGATGATCTTAGGGTTTCTAACAAGAAGATGTGACTTATTAACTGATTTCCGCATAATTGTATGTATTAATAAGATGATCTTAGGGTTCCTAACAAGAGGATGTGACTTATTAACTGATTTCCGCATAATTGTATGTATTAATAAGATAATCTTAGGGTTCCTAACAAGAAAATGTGACTTATTAACTGATTTCCGCATAATTGTATGTATTAATAGATTATCTTAGGGTTCCTTACAAGAAGATGTGACTTATTAACTGATTTCCGCATAATTGTATGTATTAATAAGATGATATTATGATACATTTACACTGCACCAAATGCGTCGCATTTGGCGAAGTTATTTCGAGAATGTTTGTCCGCAGAATGAATTTGTTTGCCAAATTAGACGAATTTAATTTAATTTAATTTGTCTTGATGTGGTGATTAAATTCAATCTCCGAATGAACGGTCTCGAAAAAACTTGGCCAAAAGTGACGCATTTGGTGCAGTGTAAATGTAGCTTTAGGGTTCCTAACAAGAAGATGTGACTTATTAACTGATTTCCGCATAATTGTATGTGTTAATAAGATGATCTTTGGGTTCCTAACAAGAAGATTTGACTTATTAATGTTTTCAAAGGGAAATCTTGCATCATCATCAGCACACATCATGTAGAACAATTAGACGCTGGGAAGCAGAAGTACCCGATGGCTCGATGGTAAGCACCTGTGTTCAGCATTCAATATGTGGTTAGTTCGATTCGCGGTGGAGGCAATATGGCAAGTGTGGTAGGCAATGTAATGAAGAGGGCGGTGAGATGGCTTGAAGGCAATATAAAAAGGCAACACAAGAAAAATCTAAAATTTAAATGTAACTGATAATCTGAAGTTCTCGAAGACAATATAAGAACTGTGAAACATAATTTTTATTTTGTTTTATTTGAAATATTAAAAAGAACATCTTAATAATATCCCTACTAGACACATATCAGTCATTTGAATAGTCAAATGTCGGGTATGGCTGAATGAAATCTATTTCAGGCCGTAGTGCAAAGTTTCATTCAGGTTGCCAAGAGCGACATTACAATCCTGAATGAACAATTTGTATACGTGTATGATTTTGCGTCTCTTTCTTACTAATTGAATACTGCATAAGGCTCTCCTTATCTTTGTCCGGGCCCTTTTCCTTCATTCGTGACATAGATGTCAGTCAGGCAGAAGTAAACAAAGCTGAACAACAACAACAAGAACAACAAGAAACCCGCATCAACAACAACAAGAACAACAGGAAACCTACAACAACAACAAGAAACCTATATCACCTATATTAATGAAATCGGACCAGATTTAAAATGATGCTATTTATTTTTACTATTTTTATACCCAGCTGTACTTGTACACAGGGTATTATAACTTTGTTAGGATAACGGTTGGTTGTACAGGTATAAAGGAATCGAGATAGATATAGACTTCCATATATCAATATGATCAGGATCGAAAAAAAATTTGATTGAGCCATGTCCGTCCGTCCGTCCGTCCGTCCGTCCGTCCGTCCGTCTGTCCGTTAACACGATAACTTGAGCAAATAATGAGATATCTTCACCAAATTTGGCATGCGTACTTATTTGGGTTCAGAATAGATTGCTATTGAAAATGGGTAAAATCGGACCATAACCACGCCCCTTTTTCGATATCGAAAATTTCGAAAAACGTATAAAATGGGTTAATTCAATATTAGAAGCAGCTACAATGATAAAATTTGCAATATGTATTGATTTAGATGTTCTAAGGCCGATTTTATAAAAATTTTTTAAAAGGGGGCGTGGTACCGCCCACGTATCTTTGAAGAAATTTTAAAATTTTGACTCTTAATAACTTCAGAACAGTTTATGCTAGTATAACGAAATTTCGTAGAGGACATACTATTGTTGTGGTAAATTCAGCTATAGAAAATAAACGAAATCGCTTCGCGACCACGCCTACTTTTTCATAAAAGTTATATTGAAAGGAGGTGGAAATATTGAAAAGTCCATATCTAATTAACTGATTTCGCTATAATAATATAATTTGGTACATACATCAACTTTCATATTCTTTACATAATTTTTTCAAAATTTTGGAAAGTGGGCGTGGCACCGCCCACTTATGAGTCAAGCAATTTTTAAATTCGACTGCTAACAACTTCAGAACGGTGTGAGATAGATTTACGAAACTAGGTACCAGGCATGTTATGTTTATGTAGAGTACTACCACAGAAAATAAGAAAAATCGGTGAACGATCACGCCCACTTTATGTGCACAGCTGGGTATGTAATGTTCGTTTTCACCCGAACTTAGACTTCCTTACTTGTTTAAATTAAAATTATATAATACAAAACACTTTTATAATAAAAAATGTGGGAATTTGTAAAAGTTATACAACTAACTAGTTTTAAGCTCTATCCACCAATTGTATGGCTGCCGTTGCAGTTGGTGTAGTTTCTTCCACGGAAATGTCCTTAAGGCTTTTGTCCTTCACGTGGCAGTAGTCATGCGAGGATGCTGGTGGCAATTTCAGTGGAAATATATTTGGGCGACTCCGCATTTGAACATTTGGATGTTTATGCAGTCGGAGAAGGCACAATTTGCTGATATTTCCTAGAAACTTTCACAAAAAACTTTTTGAATTTAAATTCTGCATTTTTATATCCAGCTGTACTTGTACACAGGGTATTATAACTTTGTTAGGATAACGGTTGGTTGTACAGGTATAAAGGAATCGAGATAGATATAGACTTCCATATATCAATATGATCAGGATCGAAAAAAAATTTGATTGAGCCATGTCCGTCCGTCTGTCCGTCCGTCTGTCCGTTAACACGATAACTTGAGCAAATAATGAGATATCTTCACCAAATTTGGCATGCGTACTTATTTGTGTTCAGAATAGATTGCTATTGAAAATGGGTAAAATCGGACCATAACCACGCCCCTTTTTCGATATCGAAAATTTCGAAAAACGTATAAAATGGGTTAATTCAATATTAGAAGCAGCTACAATGATAAAATTTGCAATATGTTTTGATTTAGATGTTCTAAGGCCGATTTTATAAAAAATTTTGAAAAGGGGGCGTGGTACCGCCCACGTATATTTGAAGAAATTTTAAAATTTTGTCTCTTAATAACTTCAGAACAGTTTATGCTAGTATAACGAAATTTCGTAGAGGGCATACTATTGTTGTGGTAAATTCAGCTATAGAAAATAAACGAAATCGCTTCGCGACCACGCCTACTTTTTCATAAAAGTTATATTGAAAGGAGGTGGAAATATTGAAAAGTCCATATCTAATTAACTGATTTCGCTAAAATAATATAATTTGGTACATACATCAACTTTCATATTCTTTACATAATTTTTTCAAAATTTTGGAAAGTGGGCGTGGCACCGCCCACTTATGAGTCAAGCAATTTTTAAATTCGACTGCTAACAACTTCAGAACGGTGTGAGATAGATTTACGAAACTAGGTACCAGGCATGTTATGTTTATGTAGAGTACTACCACAGAAAATAAGAAAAATCGGTGAACGATCACGCCCACTTTATGTGCACAGCTGGGTATGTAATGTTCGGTTTCACCCGAACTTAGACTTCCTTACTTGTTTGCTTTGCATTTGAGAGCAAACACACAAAAAATAGGAACAAAATTTAATTTTTAAAATTTTTGAAAAATTAAATTTTAGAAAAAACTCGAATAATTTTTTTTCTTCTGACAGGAAAAGTCAAACTAAAACGAAACAGAAGAAAATTATTTGTCATTGTGTAGGTGTTGTCAAAAATGTTGTAAGTGTCAAAATGTATTCAACAAAGTGTGCTTGACAGTTAAATATTTTCTCTTGTAAGGGGCTATAATGTCAAACGAATATAAACAAATGAATTAATCCTTTATGGTGCACCACATGTAAATTGGGTATCATTTTCTCTTCTTTAATATTATCAATAATTTACTCTTATACCATCCGCGATTTTTGTAAAAAATGTTTGGTTACAGTTTTCTTACCTTAGCTTACAAAACATTTGAATTCCAAACGTTCTTCACTGGCACCGAAGTTTTTTTCACTACCAATAAAATACTTCTAAATTTGCTTCCGAATATTCTTTCGTATTGCTTATTTGAATTAAAGGTAAAATATAAATATTGAAAATTTAAAACAAAAGTTAATTTACAAATTTTTTCCTAAAAGTTTATAAACGGAAAAAAAAATTTTCAACTGGGTTAAAATATTTTTCTGTTTGACATTATACCCTGGTTCCGATTGAGAGCAACGTCAAATTCAAGCACACTTTGTTGAATACGTTTTGGTACAAAGTATATTAAACAAAGTAATAGTGATCTTGACAGTTCTCTCTTTTCTGTAGGAGTTTTCCCGTCAAATGAAAAAAATTATTAACCCGTTGTGCTTGAAAATTTGTTATTTTTACTATCGGTTTCTCGTGTTTATAACAATGAAAAGATCAAAAACCGTTACGCGTTGAGTAGTTTGTGGCGATGCTAAGGATATAGCAGTTGTTCGGTGCTTTAAGGCGCCTAATTGTGACGAAAGGCGTCGACGGTGGGAAATTAGTTGTGGCGTCGCTTTAAAAAACACTTCGCATGTATGCGAGCAACATTTTAAGTTGAGCGACTTTATTGAATGTCCAAGTCAAACTAATTTTTTTAAGAAGGCACGTTTGTTTCCTGGAGCGGTACCTACACAATTGCAGCCGCAAGTGTTTGAAGAGCAGAAACTGCTTCTCAATGAGGAACCGTTTCATGCTAAAGGACAGTGTCGGCATGTAGACGCGCAGACGCAGACAGAGTAAGCAAAAACAATTGAACTTAACAAGTTTCAAGCTTATATTACGCAGTGTATTTATTTTTATTCAGGGACGATTCAAGTGAATGTAGCTTTAGAGCTGAAATATATTTACTCGGTCAAAAAATGAAAAACTTGGAAGCGAGTCTTGCTAAACTCAGCGCGAAGCTAACAGATGCAAAAACTTTGAGGGCATCAGTGGAGAAATTGTTTACAGAGGGTCAAATGAAGAAACTCCTTTATCCTCATAAAAAAGTTATTTGGGAATGGGAAGATATTTCCGCGGCTATATGTCTACATTCTGCTGGGCCCAGAGCATATAGGCATCTATATGCAAACATGGGCGCGTAAAATAAGTATTGAGGAGGGTATTTTAAAGTTTTCTTTAGACTGCCTTAAGTATCGAAATGATATTCCGGAAGATGAACGAGTTTCTATGCTTTGTTTTGATGAAATGAAGGTTTCAAAATTATACGAGTACGATCCGACAAATAAGATGGTTAAAAAGCCGAGTAATAATGTTCAAGTTGTAATGGCTAGGGGGTTAAAGGGTGCATGGAAGATACCTATATACTACGCTTTTGACTGCAAAATCACGAAGAGCGTGATACACGCCATTATAGTTTGCCTACAAAAAGTAGGATATCCTGTTGTAGGAATAGTTTCGGACATGGGCACTACTAATACAGCTTTTTGGAAACAACTTTGAGTAACACCAGGTATTTGGCCTTTTGCATAAATTTTTGTTGCCTCTAGGTCGAGACGCCCTACTATTTTAACGGTGTTTCCAAATATCTTAGAAAAGCCATGGTTTACTCATCCATCTGACGACTCAGCTAAGGTCTTTACATTTGCTGATATTCCGCATATGCTGAAGTTAATAAGAGGTCATTACCTGGATTCCGGATTGGTCATTGAGGGAAAAATTCTAACAGCGCAAACTATTAAGCAAGTAACAAATATTGTATCCAAATCTGACGTTTCAATTTTATATAAAGTAAACGACGAACATCTTACTGTGAGTGGCGCAGGTAACTCAGGAAAATGTTTATATTTCATATCAATATCCTCAACATCCCGTGGTAGTGATCCTGAGCTAACATGTAAATACAACAACAATTTTGACATCCGGATCACATTTTTGTTCCATTTACATTTTAAGTTGAGCAAGATCCGGATCGATATAGCTTACGGGATGTCGCCTTTTCTTGTACTGTAGTCAGGAACGCCGGAACAGGGGCCAACCCGTATGACAATATATGACCATATGCAACACAACGAAATATACATATGTACATACTAACTATTTCGATATTTGCGTTTGCCGCACAAGAAAAATTTCGTTCCGACGTCCCTGACTGTTAGCTGAGATAACCAAAAGTCAGGCCTAATTTAAAATCTGTATCTATTCTTAGCAAGACAAAAGGTTAAGACGGCGGCCCAACTATTTTCTGGTACCACAGCAGCAGCCATAGAATGGTGTTATACCTTAGGCAAAGAATTATATCTTCCCTTAGAGACGGCAGACTTTTTTAAATTAGTAAATGATTGGTTTGACGTGCACAACGCAAAAATGTCTACCTTCAATATACCAGGAAAAAAGCCCTATGGCAGGGATCTGCACCATCAGCTGCAAACTTTACAGCGAATGAATACCATCATGTCAAAACCCCTAATTTTGGGCACTAAACAGAAGGGTACACAAATAACGACATACGTAAAATCAGTTCCTTTTCAAAGCGGAATTGTTATGTCCAATAATGCTCTAAGATATCTTTACGAGTACGTGAATGTTCGATTTGGTATCGATTATATAGTTACTAACCGACTAACGCAAGATGTTCTTGAACATTTCTTCGGCACGATCCGCAGTAAGGGGGGGTTGAACGACCATCCAACACCGATGGAGTTCACAAATAGACTCCGTAAATACATGTTGGGTTAGTATATTCCCATTTCGCTATGCAACTTTGTTCATATTTTCACTTTACATACACTTTAAATGACTGTTTTTTCTATGTGTGTTAAAAAATACATACGTAGATATTAGGATGCTGCTTATTGCCACTCCAAAAACAGCCAAAAAATTGTACTTGTTATGAAGTTGTTCTAAGACTCTCTTATTTTTATCTTAGCAAGAAAGTGGTTAAGTGCGCCCTCGGTCAGTTCTGACCTGTGTTCACAAAATTACGACAAGGCAATAGAGGAACTTTTTCCAGAAGTGGATGAAACAGAGTGGTTAAGTCTGCTCTCAGCCAGTACTGACATAAATTCACAAAATTCTGACGAGGCAATAGATGAAATTTTTACAGAAGTGGAAGAAGACCGTTTTGTTGATATAGATGAAATGCATGAAGATGGCCTGGCCTACATTGCTGGATATATGTATAATCCAAAAACTTAATCTTAAGCAGCATGAAGAAGAAAATCCGGCTTCTTACAGCTGGATAGATAAGAGAGAATATGCTAGCCTTAGAAGGCCCAACGATGCATTTTTAAATAAAACTAAATGTTTAGAGATAGTTTTCGCTGAATACAATGGTGAAAAAATATCTCACCAAAAAAACTTAATGTCAAATTTGCTAGAGATTTGCAAAGATATACAATTGGAAGAAAATGTAAAACAGTTTTTTTTTTAGATGCCGAATATTTTTTAGAATAAAACATTTAAACAAAAAATTGAGGATGGAAAAACATAGGAAAATCGCAGCTAAAAATAAAAAAATGGCAAAGACTATTGTATAAAAAAATAACGTTGTTTTAATCATTGTCATAATGCTAAAATCTAAATAGGTACATATTTCCCAAACTAGTTCTTGGTGGCAAAAGTGACTCTGTTAGATTTCTAGTTTGGGGCTTAGAAATTATTGTTCAGCCAAGAGTCTCTTGCCTGACCCAAACACTGGGCTAAAGCCTCAAAAAGGTAGATTCTAAAGTAGCACTGGGTGACAAAAATCACTCCATTAGATTTCTAGGTTGCAGTTTTTTTAGTTTAAATTAGTCTTTGGCCAAGAATCGTCCCGGTTTGGTCATTTTGCGCCTTCAGAATATGCGATATAATTTTTTAACAAGACAATTGTTTGGGGGTTCAAATATTGTGCTTGGCCCGCAAAGGGTTAATACGCTTGTTTACATTTATTTGAAGTTAAAACTCCTACAAAAACAAAATATTTCAGTTGTCAATTCTACCTTGTTTAATTTGCCTTGGTTTTGGTAAGTGTGTTGGGGCTTCCTACCGCATGCTTTAGCAGGGATGTGATTTAATTTTGAAAACATTATAAAAGTCAAATCTTCTTGTTAGGAACCATAAGATATCAATTCGTTTTCTGCAAGATTTCTCTTTGAAAACATTAATAAGTCAAATCTTCTTGTTAGAAACCCTAAGATCATATTATTAATACATACAATTATGCGGAAATCAGTTAATAAGTCAAATCTTCTTGTTAGGAACCCTAAGATCATCTTATTAATACATACAATTATGCGGAAATCAGTGAATAAGTCAAATCTTCTTGTTAGGAACCCTAAGAAATCAATTCGTTTTCTGCAAGATTTCTCTTTAAAAACATTAATAAGTCAAATCTTCTTGTTAGGAACCCTAAGATCATCTTATTAATACATACAATTATGCGGAAGTCAGTCAAAGCATCTTGTTAGGAACCCTAATAAATCAATTCGTTTTCTGCAAGATTTCCCTTTGTAAACATTAATAAGATTTTCTCTTCAAATATGAAAAGAACTTCTTCTTGAAGAAAATCTATAGAGATATCATATGACTTTTGTTCTATTTTATTAGGCATTGTTGGCTCTGTGTAGTTTTGCTATCTTCGTCGCCGGTCTTACCATAACACCGTGTTGCGTTTGAACACAGAGCCAAAGGTACCTAATAAAATGGAACAAAAATGATAAGATATCTGTATAGTTTTTCTTCAAGAAGATGTGCTTCTTATTATTGTAGAGACAGTCTTTTTAATGTTATTAAGAAGATTTTCTTTTTAATATTTTAAATGAAAAATAAAATGATATTGCCCTCACCGAGAATCGAACTTACAATTTTCGGAATGATAAACACAGCTGTTAACCATCAGGCCATCGCTCACTTTTGATTGCTAGCGTCTAATTACTGACATGTGTATAGTTGTCAATGTTTCAAAAGAAAATCACATAAATATAATTGAGAATATTTCTTTTTAACATTTATAATTAGGAAAAAAAGAGAGAGAATCGAACTTACAATTTTTGGAATGCTAAACCCAGCTGCTAACCATCCGGCCATCGTATACTAATAATTGCCAGAGTTTAACTACACCTTTGTACTAAATGTATAGTTTTTTTAATAAGAATTTCTTCTTAAAACCAAAGAGATTTCCCTATAGTTTTTTCTTCGTTTCTACCGTTGCGACTACCCCTTTGCCTAAAAACTGATCATGAAGACAATCTTATTAATTTTATTAATCATTTTTGGCTCTCTGAACGGATGCCCGCCGGACTTGTCCGTCTTTGACTACAATTACATTTATGACTCGCCCTTTCGGCCAGAGATTTCGTGGAAGGTTTTAGTCAACGATGATCACGATGTCATCAACGGCTAGTGACGTTGAAGGGCTGAACCACTTGACCCGCACAGAGCCAACAATGCCTAATAAAATAGAACAAAAGTCATAAGATATCTCTATAGATTTTCTTCAAGAAGATGCGCTTCTTATTATTGTAGAGACAGTCTTTTTAATTTTATTAAGAATATTTTCTTTTTAATATTTTAAATGAAAAATAAAATGATATCGCCCTCACCGAGAATCGAACTTACAATTTTCGGAATGATAAACCCAGCTGTTAACCATCAGGCCATCGCTCACTTTTGATTGCTAGCGTCTAATTACTGACATGTGTATAGTTGTTAATGTTGAGAATATTTCTTTTTAACATTTATAATTAGGAAAAAAAGAGAGAGAATCGAACTTACAATTTTTGGAATGCTAAACCCAGCTGCTAACCATCCGGCCATCGTATACTAATAATTGCCAGAGTTTAACTACACCTTTGTACTAAATGTATAGTTTTTTAATAAGAATTTCTTCTTAAAACCAAAAAGATTTCCCTACAGTTTTTTCTTCGTTTGCACCGTTGCGACTACCCCTTTGCCCAAAAGCTGATCATGAAGACAATCTTATTAATTTTATTAGGAATTTTTGGCTCTGTGCGCCGTGTAAGCACTGGCGCATACTCGCCAAAAGCGATCCCCGAAAAGTTGTGTTTGGTTCCAGCGTTGCCTCAAGTCTAATTCATCACCGCAAATAGGTTTATAGCCATCTGGTGACCCCAGCAACAAATGGTTCGGGGTGAGTGCTATGTCGTCCGAAGAGTCAAGACATACGAAGGTCAGTGGTCGTGAATTGATAACGTACTCTGCTTCCATCAATGCGCTACGAAAGCTTTTATCGTTGAATGAATAGTTTGGGCAAATACCTTTCAAAACTTGTTTAGTGGTTCGGACGAGACGTTCCCACGCGCCGCCCATGTGGGAGGCCCCAGGTGGATTGAGTCGCCATTTGATGCTGTCGTACTTTACGGCTAGTTTAGAAAAGTCAATTTTTATTACCTTTTCGCGAACAGCCTTTCCAGTGGCCCTGAAATTCGTGCCATTGTCCGAATATATTTCCCTCGGGGTGCCGCGCCGTGCCATGCAATTGCGTAAGCACATGATACAGGAGCTGGTGTCCAAGCTGTATGCGATTTCGAAGTGCACAGCTTGAAGCGTCAGGCATGTGAAAAGTACGCCCCATCTTTTCTCTTTGTGTCGGCCCAAATTTACAAGTATGGGTCCGAAGTAATACACGCCTACATATGTAAATGGTTTTGCAAAGCTTGCCAGTCTCGCAGCTGGAATCGGTGCCATTTGTGGTGGGCTGGGAGCCGCATTATTTATCTGACTATTTTGTACGGCTGACGGACGGATTTGTATAAAACGCGCAGACGTGGTATGTACATTGTTATGATCGTCTCGTGGCCCATGTGAAGATTGCGAACATGATATGATGTCACTATTAAAAATGTTGTGTACACGGAGGGAAATCTATGGATGGAACATCCATAATTATTGATATCACATTAAATAAAAATTGATAATCCTGTCCCATCAATGAATATGGATGTTTCATCAATGCTTTTTTGATAGATCACTATTGAAATGGTATCCATATAAACTATTGATAAATTCTAAATAGTTTAAAAAAACCAAATTTTATATAATTTGACATCTGGTTTCAGTAAGATTCGAACCCTGCTCCTCTGGCACGTTACCCAGTATTCTACCATTCGGCTACGGCATATTATAAAATTTTTAGAAAAATGTTCAATCATAAGAAATTCAAAAAATTTTGAATTAAAAAAAACGCTCCAACAAGTTGTAATATTGTTAGGAAATCCATAGTAAAAATTGTTGAACTATTATGATTATGCGTCCCAGAAAAATTTATATTTCGCCAGTATATATTAATGCGCTGTCTCTCCATTATTACTACGCAGTAAATATGGATATGGATATACCGACAATAGAAATTCTTATCACGACCATAGATATTGACGTGCCGTTCAAATATATTAGCATTCTATCCATAAATATAGAAAATAGTACATCATATCGAAATGGTTGGCATGTCATTTTACTTTTTATTGGGAGCAAATAATATTTGATAACTCGCTCATTCTGAATGAATATTGCATCAAACTCGTCGCTATCAATAGCGATATTGTCACAACATTCAATGCATTTCTCTCAGTGTGCCGTTCGAAATCGGCAAAAAACTGTAGCTCCAGCCAACTTGTAGGAAAAAACTCAAAAGCAACACACCACAAGTTGGAAAGAGAAGCTCGGAAAAATGTTCAATCATAAAAAATTCAAAAAATTTTGAATTTAAAAAAGCGCTCCAACAAGTTGTAATATTGTTAGGAAATTCATAGTAAAAATTATTGAACTATTATGATTATGCGTCCCAGAAAAATTTACATTTCGCCAATATATATTAATGCGCTATCTATACCATTATTACTATGCAGTAAATATGGATATGGATATACCGACAATAGAAATTCATATCACGACCATAGATATTGACGTGCCGTTCAAATATATTAGCATTCTATCCATAAATATAGAAAATAGGACATCATATCGAAATGGTTGGCATGTCATTTTACTTTTTATTGGGAGCAAATAATATTTGATAACTCGCTCATTCTGAATGAATATTGCATCAAACTCATCGCTATCAATAGCGATATTGTCACAACATTCAATGCATTTCTCTCAGTGTAGCTTTCTTGCGGCATGACAATCGCGTCTTTGCTGCAGTTGATGGACTCTGATCTGCCTTGAGTTCTCATGACCCCGTTGTCGTCGAGGTAGACGTTTAATCCGGCTAATCTGCTTTGCTTACCTGGTGGTAGCTTTGTACGTAGTAAATTGAGCTCTGATGAACATGCTTCAGCTTGCGCTTGTTTGAAAAGTATATTGGTGGCCTTGCCTATTAGTTCCAGGCTGACCTTCTTCGGTTCCAACTGTTTGAGTCGCCTGGCGTTTAGTCTATCGAGATACAAGAGAAACGTTGCTAATGCCATATAAAGACGGTGCCAATTGGAGAAGTATTCCACGTTCAACCTTAGGAAGTCGTTTTTTCGATTAACGTATACGTGTTTCTTCAGCTGGGTCATATCTGTCTCCCCAGTATGCTCTGGCACTTCCGGCCACTTGCCCTCGTGCGATTTCAAGAAGTCCGGCCCATGAATCTAGTGTTTAGTTTCAATCGAACTGTTTACCTTAGTCGCCCCGTCTGCTACGTTCACTTTCGTGGGTACCCACCGCCATTGATTGCTGTTGGAGCTCTCGAGGATCTCCCCGATACGATGCATCACAAACTGTTGGAAATTACGGGGGTCCATTCTATGCCACTATAAGACCGTTCGAGAGTCCGAGAGTGTATGACGGTTTCGATTTTCAACTTTCGTATGGACAGTATTTTTTGAGCCAAACGCACACCCATTACTGCAGCTTGGATCTTCATTCGTGGAATGGACATGGGTTTAAGCGGTGCGACTTTGCTTTTCGCAGCTACTACAGTCGAACCCATCCTCACTTTGTTGTATCAATTCGGAGTATGTAGTATACATATATGTAGGAAAGTTTAGCGCTTATATTATTATTTTTTTTTTTTTTTTGTGTTTTATTACAAAAGTAGAAATCCGCACCAGTCATGTTCATACATGTGAACAATTCCTATACTTTTTATGCCTTTCATGAACATGAAATGGTATTATAACTTTGGTCCGATGTTTGTAAGTATGAGAAGAAGAAGAGATAGACCCACTAATAAGTATATCGTTATGATCAGGACGATGAGTTGATTCGATTTAGCAATGTCCGTCTGTCCGTCCGTCCGTCTGTCCGTCTGTTTGTACGCAAACTAGTCCCTCAATTTTAGAGACATCTCGATGAAATTTATTTTATATGAGAAAAATCATTCGTCGGAACCAGCAAGATCGGACCAAAACTGCACATAGCTCCCATACAATCGATTGTTCCGATAAACGGATTTCGGGCTATAACTTCTGTAATTAAAGAGCTAGTAACGTGAAATTTTGTAAGTACTGCTGTTTTTATATGTGAAATATAGGTGTTGAAAATCATTGAGATGGGATAAATATTTCATATAGCTACCATACAATCGATTGTTCCGATAAACGGATTTTGGGCTATAACTCCTGTAATTATAAATCTAGGAACGTGAAGTTTTGTAAGTATTGCTATTTTTATATGTGAAATATCGATGTCGAAAACAATTGAGATGAGATAAATATTTCACATAGCCCCCATACAATCGATTGTTCCGATAAACGGATTTTGTGCTATAACTCCTGTAATTACATAAGTAGGGCCGTGAAATTTCGTAACTTTTGCTCTGTTAGAATGTGGAATGTCGATGCTAAAAATCAATGAGATTGGACCAATAAAACACATCGCCCCCATATAATCCATAGTTCCGATAATTTCGGTATAAGCTAAAGTTAAATTCAGACAGGCTGTACTGGGAATCGAACAGTGAAAATCGTGACGCTTATTCATGAAAGGTATATAGCCTTCGGCACAGTCGACGACAGCTTTCCTTACTTGTTTTTTGTTAAATTGTATACAAAAAAAAACTGATCATGGTTTAAACCATTTTGGGACACTTCAAATATCACATTTTTCTTTGTCCTTTACTTTTCCTAAATTTTTATATTTCAAATTAATATATTAATTAAAAATATTAGATATATCTATAAAATAGTAATTCTTCATGTAATTTTTGCTGGCAAGTTGCTTATAAACTTATTTATTTATAACTATGCTATTTGAGTTCTGTTTGAGGTCTATCACCTACTACGGCGGAGCTCCTAGCGGGAACAATTGTAATAGATTCCATAGAGATCACATCGACTTTATCGAAACTCACTCCCGAATTTCGATGAAATCAATTGAATTCTCTCTTCGTCGGAATATCTGATAGATCCCAGTTAATTTGTTTATCGAGCATTCGATATTCTTGTGATCTTCTTTTCAGGCATCTTCTGTTCTGTTCCCATGAATCGATTTTTAATTATAGGGGAACATTTTTTAACTATAATTTAATAATGAAATTCCTTTAAATATAGTAACTTTAAGAGCCGGTAGTACCTCTATTCAAATAGATAGTTGCGATATTATAGTTATGTATGTATATTCACTTGTGCGTATATTGAAATTATATATGTACGATTATAACTATTCGAAAATTAAATGAAAAATTATATAGTAAACTGCTAGCTGGTGCCCGCGACTTCGTATGCGTATAATTTCTGTTTTAATGTTTGTCTGCTCGATAAACCCAAATTGCGGTCACAAAAAATGTTTTCATCGTACTGATAAAGCTTAAAGTTTAACAAAAAACGACCCTAAACCCATGCGATTTAATAACATCGCATATTACAGCACCCATTGACACCTTTCGTTAGACACCCATTTTGAACTAAGACATTTTTTGCCACCCCTGGTCCAAATTTTGGACGATAACTCCAAAACCGGTTGAGATATCGCAAAATAGTATCTTAAACTTTTTATTTCCTATAGGGTTAGAAAATAGTAAATTTCCCTTAATAGCCATATTAAGCGTTTTGGTATTAAGAACCCTGCAGTCAACTTAACTAGTTTTATACTAATCAAATACCAGTCAGCTAGGCGGCTTCAACTAGTTCGAGTTCTGTAATTTTTCCATATTAGCAACTGGTATTTTTAACACGGCGATGTCCTACGAGATGGCAATTGTCCTTCTCTGCATCAGCACCATACCAATTGGCTGACTAGTCAGCCTCTGCATCAGGAATATACCAGTTGATATACTCGTTATTATACACATCAGTATCATACCATTTAAGATACTACTTCGTATATACGTCAGGATCGTACCAGTTGAAAGAATAGTTCATATATACATCAGAATCATACCAGTTGGCAGACTAGTTCATATATACATCAGAATCATACCAGTTGAAAGACTAGTTCATATATGCATCAGAATCATACCAGTTGACAGACTAGATCATATATGCATCAGAATCATACCAGTTGGCAGGCTAGTTCATATATGCATCAGAATCATACCAGTTGACAGACTAGTTAAAAATCTCATCGGAATCATACCAGTTGTCATACTAGTTCATATATGCGTCAGAATCATACCAGTTGATATAGTAGTTCATTTATGCATCAGAATCATACCAGTTGACATACCAGTTCATTTATGCATCATAATCATATCAGTTGACATACTAGTTCAAATTTGCATCAGAAATATACCATTTGACATACTAGTTCATACATGCATCAGAATCTTACCAGTTGACATACTGCTCAGTCTATGCGGCAGGACATACTAATCATTATGCCCATTCAGATCGTACCACTTGTCATACTAGTCCACGAATTTGACATTCATTCCAGTTGGTATACTAGTCGGTCTATGCACCAGTATCATAGTCAGCCTCTACATCAGCAATATACCAGTTTATTCTTTAGAAAGCAGCGACTATTTGTATTTACCCAAACACGAAAAAGCATCTGTGAATTACAAGGTAAAAAAGAAGCAGTTACAAGAGAAAAGCAATTGTCCTCTTCTGCATCAGCACCATACCAATTGGTATACTAGTCAGCCTCTGCATCAGCATTATACCAGTTGATATACTAGTTCATACACAGCCAAAAATGAGCTAAAGGCTCTGAGTTCGATTCTCGGTAAAGTTAACACAAGTTTTTTTTTCTATATTTTTTAAATTATGTTGTTTATTGTATTTTTAATTTAATTATTGAATTCTACTTGCAATGGCTCCTTTCAAATTCCGCGTTCGTCAAGTTTGATTATATAGGTGAAGGCCCAATTGCATTTAACTTTGTAGGATCCACTTTCATACAAAGTTTTTTAAACGTAAAGCGAAGCGAAATTTTTGCAAATGCTCAAAAACGAGGCGCGCATTTGTCAAAGTTTTATGTAATTGGGGCTTTGGGGTTGTATTTTTAGGTAAGGTAAATTAAGGTTAAGTTAGTCGTCCACTGCGGAGTTCCGGACCCACATATGATATATAGATAAAATTAAGTCTTATTTTTACATCAAAAAGAGTCAAAGTAAGACTGCTTTCATGCTGGGCCATACACTCGAGTTAAAGAAGCATTGGTAGAGTTAATTTATATTGTTGTTGTCAATATACTCAAGTTTATGCCGCAACGTAAAAAAAAATGGCGGTTATATACCAACAGGTTGTCATAACCTCTAACGAGACTTTTGCCGAACTTCTCTTCCAACTTATAGTGTGCTGCTTTGATTTTTTCCCTATGAGTTGGCGGGACCTAGTTTTTTTTTTTAAATTTAAAAATCTGTGACTGTTCAAACAGTTGAATGCAGTTAGGTTAGGTTAGGTTAGTGGCTGCCGCAGAGGCACACTTAGGCCAGTTTTGAAAAGCCCGTTGCGATACCACCAGCACTAGGAAAGTCAGTCCCGGGACCCGGCCATTTGGAAAATCCCAGCGGTCTGGTTTAGACTATCCAGGAAGGGAACTCCCAAAAAGCGCGTTCCCGCGCCGCTTAAGGCCGGGCAGTTGCAGATGAGGTGCTTCGCCGTTTCCTCTTCCTCATCATCTTTGCAGCTCCTACAGCATCGTCGATAGGGCACCCCTTCTGCGTGCCTACCAATAAGGCAGTGCCCAGTTAGAACACCTATTAATATTAAGATTTCTCTCCTTCTTAGGGCGTGAATGCCTCTAGATCTTTTATGATCCCATTTCGGCCAGGTTTGTTTGGATGTCCGGCAACTTGGGGATTGTTGCCACCTTTCGTTGGCTTGGAGTACACACTCCGCCAAGCCAACGAAAAGTAGCAACAATCCCCAGGGTGCCGGACATCCAAACAAACCTGGCCAAAATGGGATCATAAAAGATCTAGAGGGATCATAAAAGATCTGAATGCAGTTACAGAATCTCCATTTGATTTTCAGAAAAATACAATTGACATTCAGAAAATTACAATTGATATTCAGAAAACTTTCTGAATATAAACTGAAAAAGGTGTAGTATGATTTCAACCCGAGTTTCATACATACTTGCATACTAGTACGAACCAGGATTTTTCTGACTAGTATTATTTCGCCCAGCAAATTATAGTTGTATACTAGTATGTTTTCTGATTAGATTGGCATTGATTGGTTTAAGGGTAATCAGCAAAGAACTAGTATAAAAACATCCATAAAATGTATAGTAAACGAGCTAGGTGTCTGCTGAGTAGTTTGGAATTGATTAGTTTGAAGGTAGTCAGAAATTAACTAGTATGAATACACCACAAAATGTATAGTCAATGAACTATATTGTTTGCTGAGTAGTTTGGCCTTGACTGGTTTGAAGCTAATCAGCAATGAACTAGTATAAATACACCACAAATTGTATAGTCAATGAACTATATTGTTAGCTGAGTAGTTGGACATTGACTGGTTTAAAGGTGATCAGCAATGAACTAGTATGAATACACCACAAAATGTATAGTCAATGAACTATATTGTTTGCTGAGTAGTTCGACATTGACTGGTTTAAAGGTGATCAGAAATGAACTAGTATGAATACACCACAAAATGTATAGTCAATGAACTATATTGCTTGCTGAGTAGTTTGGCCTTGACTGGTTTGAAGCTAATCAGCAATGAACTAGTATAAATACACCACAAAATGTATAGTCAATGAACTATATTCTTTGCTGAGTAGTTGGACATTGACTGGTTTAAAGGTGATCAGAAATGAACTAGTATGAATACACCACAAAATGTATCGTCATTGAACTATATTGTTTGCTGAGTAGTTCGACATTGACTGGTTTAAAGGTGATCAGAAGTGAGCTAGTATGAATACACCACAAAATGTATAGTCATTGAACTATATTGTTTGCTGAGTAGTTTGGCCTTGACTGGTTTGAAGCTAATCAGCAATGAACTAGTATAAATACACCACAAAATGTATAGTCAATGAACTATATTGTTTGCTGAGTAGTTTGGCATTGACTGGTTTAACGCTAATCAGCAATGAACTAGTATGCATACGCCACAAAATGTATAGTCAATGAACTAGAATTTTCGCTGAGTAGTTTGGCATTGACTGCTTTTAAAACTAATCAACAACGAACTGGTAGGCATATGCCACAAAATGGTTAGTCAATGAACTAGTATGTTTGCTGAGTAGTTCAGAATTTGACTGCAGGGAAGGTTCATACTTTATGAGATATCTAAGGGGTAGCTTAGGTATTGAAATTAATCAAATGGTTTATGACGGCATTCATAAACACCTTTTGTTTGATACCCATAATGCATTAAACATTTTTGTGGAAATATTCGTCTATACCTCCGAAACCGGTCGAGCTATCGAAATTTCAAGATATCTCCCAAACCACTTCAGATATTTCAATGAATCACATCGCATATTATAGCACTCATTGACACCTTTCGTTTGACACCCATATTGTACTAAGGCATTTTTGGTCGTCCCTGGTCCACATATTGGGCGATAACCCCAAAACCCGTTGAGATATTGAAAAAAGTAATGTCTTAAATTTTAAGTTGAGCGTCGAGCAACCCAACTAAAAAAGTTTCATTCAATTCCATTCATTACTTTCACAGTGATACGGCCACAAACATACGGACAGACAGACACACACAAGTTTTGATTGTTGATTTGTTGATTTAGATTCTACTCGCTTAATAATGCTTCCCCCAATCAATTTTTTGTTGATATCTGCCATGTACAGACATCGACCTGTTACAATTTTTTATATGTAGAGATGAATAACTATTTTAAAGAAATTCTGCGGGTATCTTCTGCCAATCGATCCAAAACTTTCTCTTCAATTTGGGGCATATTCTCTTTCACATATTTTCGATGTACGCTTAATGAGCACAGACCTAAGAATTCGTTTTTTTAATTAATATACAATATTACGAAAACAACATAATTCGTTACATTACCTCACAACTGCTAAAACTCGTCCAAAAATACGAGTTTTAACCTTGATTTTAATAATCTGAAAACGGAAATTTGATTTTTTATTTCTGTCAAGAGAAATTTGCAAACAAATCGAATTGTTTTTGAATTTTTTTCTCACTCTTGGAAAGAGTTTCCAGAATTTAGGGGGAGGCAGCTTCAAGTCAGTTCAAGTCATCCTCCACCTGTTGTTTCCATCTCAGTCGAGGTCTCCCCCTTCCTCTGCTGCCGAATTCGGGTGTCGATAGGAAAACTTTCTGTGCTGGTGGTTCTTTGTCCATTCGCATAACATGACCCAGCCAGCGGAGCCTTTGGGCTTTAATCCGCTGAACTATGGTCAGGTCTGCGTAAAGCTCGTACAGCTCATCGTTAAATTTCCTTCGATACTCGCCGTTGGCATCACGGGAAGGACCATAAATCTTCCGGAGAACTTTTCTCTCAAATACTCCAAGGGCCACCTCATCTTCTCTTGACACTGTCCACGATTCCGAGCCGTACATCAGGACTGGTATGATGTCGACATTACCTTTGGTGACAAGACAATAAATGACCCCAGGAAATGTGCACAGGCTTTTTGTCGACAATATGTCCCACACCCTGCGCAAGACAGGGCTAGACGTGGAATCTTCAGGCGTGCGCATAAACACAAAAACTATGCCCCCGTTCCCATCACCGCTACAGAGGTTCAAGAGGCCATCCGGAAGGCCAAAAACTCCAAAGCCATCGGCCCTGATGGCATAGCCATGGTGCATCTAAAACACATCGGCCTAGCGGGAGTCAAATATTTAACGGCCGTCTTCAATTTGTCTCTGATCACAGCTGTCATACCCGACAAATGGAAGCAGGCAACTGTGATCCCACTACTAAAGCCTGGCAAGCCAGCTAACGTTGGGGAGTCATATCGCCCGATATCACTCCTCTCGCCAGTAGTAAAGACACTTGAGGTGGTCCTACTCCCGCTCTACACATCACACTTGATGTTAGCCGAGCACCAACATGGCTCCAGGAAAGGTAGGAGCACAACATCTGCTCTAAATGTCATAAACACTCAGATAACTGACGGTCTTAATCAAAAGAGGCCTAATGACAGGACGGTTCTAGTTGCACTTGATTTGAGTCAAGCTTTTGACACAGTAAATCATGGGCAACTTGTAGCTGATTTGGAAGACTCGTCACTCCCCCTGTCTAAAGCGTTGGACCGCCAATTATCTCAGTGGTCGTCGGTCGTCTGTTGTATTTAGAAATAAAAAATCTAAAGCCAGGAAGATAAAACAAGGGGTACCACAGGGTGGTGTCCTCTCCCCGTTATTGTTTAACTTCTATATTTCGAAGCTTCCTCCTCCACCAGAAGAAGTTACGATTGTTTCTTACGCAGACGATTGCACGATATTGGCAACTGGTACTTCCGTTGATGAGCTGTGCTCCAAAATAAATGGTTATCTCCCCTCTCTAGTCGAGTTCTTCACTGGCCGAACCTTGACATTGTCGCCAACAAAGTCTTCGGCGACCTTATTCACGACGTGGACGGCGCAGGTTGGCATGGAATTAGAAATCTATGTAGGTGATCATAAAATACCTACTGTCGCTCACCCAAAAATTTTAGGAGTGACTTTTGACACCATGCACACTTTCGCTGCCCATTCAATGCAATTGTCTCAAAATTACAGAGCCGCAACAAAATCCTCAAGTCACTAGCCGGCAGTACTTGGGGTAAAGACAAAGAAACGTTGTTGGTAACGTACAAGGCAATTGGTCGGCCGATACTGAACTATGCGTCGCCGATATGGTCGCCGGGGCTTGCAGACGTTCACTGGAATCAGCTTCAGGCCTGTCAAAACACCGCGCTCAGAACCGCTACGGGGTGCGTCCTTATGTCACCTATATCTCATATACATAATGAGGTGGAAATGCTTCCAGTTAGGGAGCATAATGAAATGCTAAACAAGCACTACCTACTGAACTGCTGTAAACCACAGCATCCCGGTAGACAACTGCTTGAACTCATTCCGCCTCCTAGGACCATAAGGTCGCATCTACGTAAACATTTTGATGAGATCCGTCACTATATAACAACGCCGTTTGATCTACAGGTGCACAAACAGGCTTTGGGGCATATCCATACAACGTCTGTTGGCCATTACTCTGCGCTCTGTCCGCTAAACAATGTCTTACATGCCGCAACACCTGGCATTTCTGAAGAGGAGCGTCATCTTCCTCGAGAGACAAGGGTCACTCTGGCTCAATTACGCTCTGGATATTGTAGTAGGTTAAACTCCTAGATATCTAGACTGAACCCTGATGTGCCGAATGTATGTCCGGCATGCGGCTCGTCCCCCCACAATACCAATCACTTATTTTCTTGCTCATTTGAGCCCACTCTTCTAACACCCATCTCTCTTTGGTCCAATCCTATTGAAACTGCTAGTTTCCTTGGACTCCCGTTAGAAGATATTGATGACAATTAGGTTAAGGAAAAATACGCGTTGTTTTGTTGTTTTTGAGCCGGGATATAGCTATCCTCACTTCATCATAGTCAGGTGGTGGGACGACTTTTCCATCGTCAGGGATTGGGGTATCGGGTTCGACGTCTCCCTCGCAATTTAGCAGTGAGGAGAAGTGCTCCCTGCATAATTTAAGTACATTCTGTACGTCGGTTACCAGGTCGCCGTTATTGTCCTTGCCCCGGTCTTTAAACCTTCCGTCATCTGCCGGATCTTTTCATATAATTTTCGGGCATCATTCCTGTCAGCCAGCATCTCAAGCTCCTCACACTCACGCCTTTCGGCTTCACGTTTCTTTTTTCTGAAAAGGCGCCTCACTTCCTTCCTCGCCTCACTATAGCGTTGCAATACACTGCGGGTTGCGCCCGTTCGCAACGCCTCCCTGTATGCAGCGTCCTTTTTGTCCGGGGCAGTGCTATATTCCTCATCGTACCAGTTTTTCTTGCGGGCTCGCTGAAACCCTATAGTGGCCTCAGCGGCGGTACGCAATGAGTGAGAGATATCCTTCCATTGCTCGGTTACATCGTTAGGTCGAGGATTGCCCTCTGATAGCAGGTGTGAGAGTCGAGTGGAGAAATTATCAGCTGTCTGTGTCATGCGCAGCTTCTCGACGTCAAACTTTCCTTCCGTTACTGTGCGCACTTTCTTCGCTGCACAGAGGCGTGTGCGTATCTTGGCTGCAACAAGATAATGGTCCGAGTCGATATTGGGACCACGTAGGGTACGCACGTCCAGAACGGTGGAGCTGTGTCTGCCGTCGATCATGACATGATCAATCTGGTTTTTAGTTCTTTGATCAGGGGACAGCCATGTGGCTTGGTGTATTCGCTTATGCTGGAACCTGGTACGACTGATGACCATATTGCGAGCAGCGGCGAAGTCAATCAACCTAGTGCCGTTGGGGGATGTTATATCGTGGAGACTGAATTTTCCAACTGTAGGACGAAAGACTCCTTCCTTGCCCACCTTGGCATTAAAGTCGCCGAGCACGATTTTGATATCAGGCTGGGGGCAGCGATCATAAGTCTGTTCAAGTTTATCGTAGAAGGAGTCCTTCTCTGAGTCGTCCGTCTCCTCAGTCGCCTTGATGCGGATCGCAGCGAGACGCTCGTCCACAGGAGTGAACACTAATACTTGGCGGCGAAGTCTCTTTCCCACCACGAATACTACACCACGCGCTTTGCCGATAATGATACACTGATAAAAATGATTTCCTAAAAGTAAGGAAACCTCCATACAAATTCAAGTAAATGAAGGGAACAATATTGCACTAAGGCCGCACTGCCTTAAAAGAAAGAAGTTGTTATACTTAAATTTACTTTTAAGTAGGGCTTGTACTTAAATGGTAGTTAAGTAATTTTAAACTTAAAAAAAAAATTATTTTACACAGTTCTTATATTGCCTTCAACGAGAATCGAACTCACAACTTTTCGAATGGTAAACTCAGATGTCTACCATGAAGCTATTGAATACTTACGCTTGACAGCGTCTAATTACACCTTTGTTCTGTTTATGGAATTTCACCACTCTTACTCACGTTGCCTCCCAACATAAGGAAATATTGACTTATTTTGAATTTTTAGGATATTTGTATACTTAAATGTAATAAAATTCCTTAAAAATTACGCGGGCAGAACTTTTTTGGCGGCGACAGCGAAAATAAGTAAATATGGTCCTAAATTAAGTTAAACACTGCCTTGATATCACTGGAAAAAATGTCTTCAGCATAAGGAAATATTTACTTATTTTGAACTTAAGGACAGTTTTATACTTAATAAACTTGTAAATTGATTGAAACTAGTAAAAATGTCTTTAATACTGAAATGAGTACATTGATTTACTTATGGCAAGTAGAAATGTTCCTTTAAACTAAGTAGATTTGTCCCTGAAACAGAGTTTTTTCCTTAAAAATAGGAAAAATATTTTTTTTTAAGCCAAGTAGTACGTTTCCTCAATTTGAGGACAATTATTTTTTTCAGTGTAGAAACAAGAAATATTGGAATAAATGTAGGATATTTGGTTTTACGGCAACTTATTAAGCTTTCAAGGGATTGTGACACGCCAGAAGACTGATGTTATGAGGGTTTATTCCATAATTTTACAAACTACCTTATAGAATATGTAATTGAAATTGAGGGGATATATATATAGGGTTCTTTCATAAACCGTTGTATTATATCAAGTCACTTTAAAACTTTCCGATTAGTTGACTGATGACATCAAGTTGTACTACTTTTGTGTTTTCACCCATATAGAGAGAAATAAATAAAATGCGGTTAGGTGGCAACCCTGATTGTGATTTACAAATTTGGAATACGGCCGAAAATACCTTTCATTTGATACCCATATTGGCATATCTGCTCTATATTTAAAAAAAAAATTAGATAGGTGGCAACCCTGTGAACCGCCCCAAGTGGTAACACCCACGCATATAACCTTAGAACGAATCATACTATCTATAATGCCAAACTTCATCCACATCGGTCAAGCGGTTCCCGAGATATCAATAAAAAATAAATAAAATGCGGTTAGGTGGCAACCCTAAGTTGCAGCCCTGCTTGAGATTTACATATTTGGAATACGGTCGAAAATACCTTTCATTTGATACCCATATTGGCATATCTTGCTCAATATCTAAATTTTTTTTAGAAAGGTGGCAACCCTGTGAACCACCCCAAGTGGCAACACCAATGCATATAATCATAGAATGAATCATGCTATCTACAGTGCCAAATTTTATCCACATCGGTCAAGCGGTTCCCGAGATATCAATTAAAATAAATAAAATGTGGTTAGGTGGCAACCCAGCTTGAGATTTAAATATTTGGAATACGGTCGATAATAATTTTCATTTGATACCCATTTTGGCATATCTTGCTCAATATTAAAAAAAATTGAGAAAGGTGTCAACCCTGTGAACCGCCCCAAGTGGCAACATTCACGCATATAATCTTAGAATGAATCATACTATCTATAATGTCAAACTTTATTCAAATCGGTGGAGCGGTTCCCGAGATATAGAGCAAAATATATAAAATGCGGTTAGGTGGCAACCCTATGTGACAACCCTGCTTGAGATTTATATATTTGGTATACGGTCGAAAATACCTTTCATTTGATACCAATATTGGCATATCTTGCTCAATATTTAAAAAAAATTGAGAAAAGTGGCAACCCTGTGAACTGCCCCAAGTGGCAACACCCACGCATATAATCTTAGAATGAATCATACTATCTATAATGCCAAATTTTATCCAAATCGGTTGAGCGGTACCCGAGATATAAGAAAACCGCCTACGCCTGAAAATCTGCAACATTGTCATTTAAAACAAAGCTGTAATTAGACGCTGGAGAGCAAAAGTAAACGATGGTATTGTAGTAGACACCTTGGTTGAGCGTTCGAGGGACCTGAGTTCGATTATCGGTCAATATAAAAAGTCTGAAAATAATTTTTTTTTTTTTTGTTATATTATGTTGACTTTACCGAGAATCGAACTCACAACCCCTTTAAAATGAAAACAAAACGTTCTTGGAATAAGAATAACAAACTTATCCTAAGAATATATTATTCTTGAAATAGCCCCGAACGTTCTTAAATTCGGACAAAATTATTCTTGAGATAAGAATATTCGGTATTACCATACTTTCGTTTACAAAATTCTTGATTTGGGCTTGATTTGTACTTAAATTCTATATATATATAAATATTCTTGTTTTTTTCTGAGTGTTCAGGTTTTTTATTCCATATCACGAACGGATTGAGAGTGACCCCACCTAGTTAGCAAACCGTATTTCTTGCTAACGCAACGCATTCGCAGAGTATATGAACTGACACATAACTTTTTGAGCTTTGGCAGTAAAGAAAAATGTTTTTTTAATTATTAAAATGTTTTTATTAGGTCGCTTTCGTCGTTCTTGTGCCCGGATTTTTGCATTCGATTTTGAACCAACTTCCTGTTGGGCTAGGGTCTTGAAATCTTCACCGCAGTTCAGGTCGCGATGACAATGCAATATTATTATATTAAAAAAAAAAAAAAATTCCGATAGGTGGCGCGTGGGTCGCTATTTTTTCAAAAATCGCATTTATGGTCCGATTTGGCTGAGATTCGGAACATGTATTACTACTATGAAAAGAAATATTTTCCTTAAAAAAATTCCGCTAGGTGGAGCTGAGATCGTTTTAATAAAAACTGAGAATCCTAATTATGGACCGATTTAGCTGCGAAGGTCCTGTTTTCGGTGTCGATTAATTTGTTTTTCAACGAACTTCCCGTTGAGGTAGAATCTTGAAATTTTCATCGTCGTTTAGTTTTCTGGCCCCACGTAATATAACAAAAAAATAATTCCGATAGGTGGCGCACGGGTAGAGATATTTGAAAAGTTTAATTTCCAGAGATTTTGCTTTGGATTTTGAACTAACTTCCCATTGAGCTGGGGTTTTGAAATTTTCACCATCGTTCAGGTTTCGCTGACAATGCATTACAACAAAAAAAATCCAAAATATTGCTATAATTGCAAAAGTCCCATTTATCGGCCTATCTTCCTTATTGCTATCTGAATATTTCGAACAAATGCTATAATGCGCATGCTATAATGCGTTTTCAGCGCCATAAACAGCATCGAAATTTCGAATATTTCAATTTCACTTATTCGAACATGCAATCTTCAACGACATCTGCATACATTTAGGCGCAGTCACTGTTGCACAAAGGAAAGAATAATTTTATTCATGTAACCATAGGCACACCGCCTTAAGCGTGTAAACGTAGAAAATTGCCGAATGCGTAAATGAACTGTAAAAATTTTTATGGAACGAAGTTTACACAAATTCGGTAAACTTCCGCGAGGAGTTTAGTGTGTAAACACCTTGAAAAATTAAATTAATGGGAATTTCAAAATAAAAAGTATTCACATAAATTTATCTATATCGTTCATCAAACTGAGCTGTTAAATGTATATATGTACGCTTTCGTTAAGTTATATTGTTACATGAGTACCACTAATATGACACAGAATATCCAATTACAATCTTAGAAATTTTCACAGACTCACAACTAAAAAGTATAAAATAAAAAATAGAATAAAAAAATATTATTAATTTAAAATGTTTTTAAAATGAACTAAAAACTGGAAAATAATTTTCCCTCTGCCTACATAGATTCTTCACCACGTAAAGCCTATCTGGAACATTTGTGAGTGGAAATTCTTATAGGTATTAAATAGTACTTGGAGTTTGAAATGAATAAAAACATTTGGCGCTCAGTGACCGGTTATTACCCCTATCAATATGGAGATTTCCCTCCTAGTTAGGGCATAAATGCGTCTAGACCTTTTAAGATCCCATTTTAGCCAGGTTTGTTTCGATATCCGGCACCCTGGGGATTGCAGCCATCTTTCGTTGGCTTGACGGAGTTTGTGCTCCTTCAGCATTAGTTTGCATGTGGCAAACGGCATCCCTAAGCGCTCTTTATCCTGAAGAACCTGCTTGGTCGTACCCTGCCTGACAAGCTCGTCTGCCTTACAGTTTCCCTCAATGTCCATATGTCCCGGAACCCATATGAGGTTTACGCGGTTCTGTTGGGCCATCTCCTGAAGAGATCGACGACAGCTGATCGTCAGTTCAGAGTTGAACGTGTATGAGCCAAGGGATTTGATGGCCGCTTGGCTATCGCTGAAAATAGCGATATCTTCTCCGATAACATGTTTGCTTATCCAGGCCGCGGCGTCCAGGATTGCCGAGACTTCGGCCTGGAAGACGCTACAATGATCAGGTAGCCTGAAGGAGAGATCAAGCTCCAAATCCCTTGAATAAACCCCTCCTCCAACTCTGTCGTCCAACTTCGAGCCGGTGTATATGGAAGTGCCACCATTTGTTTCGGGACACTAATCCGTCCTCTCCCAGTCTTGTCTGCTGGAAATGTTTATTTTAAAACAGCTATCCCCGACTGTAGTGGTCGCACAACGGTCTGTGCTTAGAGGGAGAAAGCTGTAAGATTCCAGAATACTGGAGTGTCCAATAGTACCCGCACCCCAACTGGAGGTTTCCCTTAGGCGCAGAGGTGATGCCGCCGCTGACCGAAACCCTTCCAGATCAAGTGGCAAAATGCCCAGAATGACCTGGAGGGCTTCGTTGGGCGTTGTCCTTAGCGCATCGCTTATACAGATCATATTGGATCTATGGATTTTCCGCAACAGATTAAGGTATGTTGCCTTGCTCAGCGCAGGGCACCATACGATGACTCCATACAGCACGATTGGGCAATGATCGCCGTGTAGATCCAACTGCATACTCTAGGGCTGAGCCCCCATTTTTCGCCAATGGCTCCTGTGCATGTGTAAAGAGCGATGCCAGCTTTCTTCTGGCGCTGAAGAACATTCTCCTCCCAATTCAATTTCCTGTCCAGAACTATGCCTAGAAACTTGGCTTTATCCGACAAGCCCAGGCGCGTGCCATCTAGTTCTGGTAGGCTTAGTGGCGGTATTTTGTACCGGTTGGTGAAGAGGACTAGTTCCACTTTCCCCGGGTTGATACTAAGTCCGCAGCGAGAGGACCACGTCGAAACTTCTCGCAGTGCTACTTGCATCAGGTCACACAGAGTTTGTGGGAACTTGCCTCTGAATGCAATAGCTAAATCGTCTGCGTATGCCACTATCTTCCCGCCCCCCAGCTTGTGTCACGTAGCAACGAGTTGACTGTGAGGTTCCATAAAAGCGGGGAAAGAACACCACCTTGGGGCGTTCCCCTTGTGACATAGCGTGATAACTCAACCGTACCAAGTGAAGAAGCTATTCCCCTTAGAAGTTGGTCAATTCAACCAGTTAGAGGTCTATCTACGCCCAGATTAGTTAGAGCGGAGTTGATAGCCTCCGGGCTTATATTGTTGAAAGCCCCCTCAATGTCTAGGAAGGCCACAAGACAGTAGTCCTTTTCACACAGCGATTTCTCAATGACAGTTACTAGGCTGTGCAGAGCAGTTTCTGTTGATTTACCCTTGGTGTATGCATGCTGATAGCTAGAGATAAGGTTGCTATCAATAGTCGTTGAGAGGTAGTCGCTTAGTATCCTCTCAAAGGTTTTGAGTACAAAGGACTGTGTCGTCGACATTTTCAACGCCAGTGCAGAAATTTCTCCACGAAGTTCTCTTCGCCTGTCTCAGAGCTTTTTTGTAGGCCCTTAGTTTAGCTTTGTATTCGTGCCAATGAGGCTCAGAGCCGAGGCTCTTGGCCTTGTTAAATTGTTTCCGGCATGATTTGCGGAGCGAGTCCAAATCGTAGGACCACCAATGTGGCCTGTGTTTACCACGTGGTTTTGGCACTGGACAAGCCTGACCTAGAGCATTTGAGAGCGCCGATGTAAATGTAGTAACAAGATCGTCCAGCTCCTCTACTGATGAGGGGGTGCCCGATATGGCGGGAGTCCTGCTGTCTGTAGCGTTAGATGTTAATCGCTCAGCGTTGGCTGCTACCACCGTGACGTCGAGGACTTCCTCGTCCTGTAGGCTGTCCTCCATCTCCGAGTTGATCACAGCACTATCGGCAAGGGACGTGGCGGATAACATGCTTTCCCCATCGGAATCCTCCGCTTCCTCTTCCGTTATTTCGGATACCACGATATACGTGGATAACGATCTGGCCTACGCTGTAGTGTACTAGGCCATTGCACCTTTTAAGGGGCTCGATTGACTCTTTATTCATTGTGAACACCACCTGTCTATCTGGCCCTACCGCATCCCTGACCAGATTGACACTCCAGTCATGCGTTGGGAGGGACGGATTCATTAGCCGTTGCATCCCGAGAATTCTCTCGGTTCGTCAGGGATGGCCGGAATCCATGCCCTTGCCCTTGGACGAGCTGGAATGTCCTTCTAGTCGACGATCTCGATCTTTGCTCCTTTGTAGACTTCAGTTTAGCAGCTGCTGCCTTGTACAGTGCTACAGTTTTTGCATCCTCGCATGCGAGTAATTTAATCTGACCCTGGTGCCAACCCGCATCCGTTACTCGCGCCGAACTACCCAGAAACTCCGGAGCAACGTTGAGAAGAATGTTGCCGAGTTCATTTCGCACGTAACGCCACTGGTCCTTGGGGATGGCCAGACGGTCATTGCCTCGGTCAAGGACTCCTATAAGGATCCTGTCCTTGGGTACCTCAGCAAAGCTTAGTTTGCTCGCTCCAGGGGTATTCTGATGCCGCTTGGGAGGGGGACTTAACTCCAGGTCCGATCTCTGGCGTTTAAAAGGGTTAACTTTTAACCTCTTTGGCATGTGAGTATTTTGGAAATCAGGTATCACAGCTTTCGCTAGCTCTACCGATTTTCTGGAATTCGGCGACAGCGATTCCTGCGGTACCCCTTCATACCTCTTCAGGATCTTTGCAGCCAATCTTTTCTCGTGGTATGTGAAGCGGCGGGGAGATGTTTCCCGGGAGTGCGGACCCGTAGTTGCCATCGCGGTCGCTCCCTTCGTCGAAAGGTGTGCAATAAAATTTGCTCGTGCTTGTCTGCTATGAATCAGCGATAGTAAAGCGGTATTGTATGATAAAGAGAAACGTTCAGGCTTTCAGAATCATGTATGTACTTTGATCCAAATATTGCATCTAATTATAGAGTTACAGAAGTCCAAAAAAATTAGTCTTTTGACCTTCAAGCGCGGATTGTGGGAGAACTTAGCTTAATATAAAAATTCTAAGGATAGTTTAAGATTCTACGTAAGAACCTCTAAGAACCCTCATACTCAGAAAATCGGTTTGGTTCACTTGCAGTTTTTTTTAAGAGGAGGTGGCTCCCCCTAACACGCCCTTTTGTTCCAGTAGGAGTTCTGCCGGCCGGGCTGACGTCAAGTCGGTAACAAACGAGCCCGTAAATGTGGAAATTAACCTTGCCTCGAGTGACCCAGTTTTTTATATTGGCAGCTCTCCGTCTATAAAATTGAGCCTTTTTCGACCAAAATTTTTCAAACACTCCATTAAATAAATTTTTTTCAAATAACTGAATTAATCACCATCTTTAGCGCATGAATTCACTTGAGACTACGCCAATTGACACCGAAAAACATACATAACAAATGATTTGGAATGAAAAAGAAATGCATAAAAAATCGAAAAAGTAGATATTTCGACCAAACTTCAAAAAACTGTTATCGCCAACCTTTTTAGCGCATAACTTTGAGTGGGACAGGATATATGAGACAAATTCGTTTTCATAGAAATCATGTTTGCATGTATGCTGATAAAAAATAAAAAGCGAAAGGGTTGATTTCTTGACCAAAACATTCCCCAAAACCCAAAATATATTGGGTTTTTTTCAAAAAACTGTTATCGCCAACGGTTTTGGCGGACATTTTTGGGTTGGACAGGGTATACACGAAAATTTTAAAATCAAATGAAAGTTTGTTTACTAGGTCAAGAAAAATCCTTAAAAATCAAAGTCGAAGAAAATTAAAAAAAATGAAATTTTCTCCGACTACCCTTTTTCTAGTATTCTAGCCTCAAACATTGCCATGTTTTTTTCATTTCCCGATTTTGGTTTGAAAATTTGCCAAAACAGCAAAAATCAGCATGGAATAATGCTAAATACATATTCTTTAGAAAAATTGACTGCTGAATCCGAATCCGAGATCAGAATTCGACAACAGTCCCGGTGCTCGGCCCCAGCCTCACAAAAAAGACCAATATAACTATTTTTTTATGTTTTTGGTTACTATATTGATCATATAATGATTATAATCATATAGAATATTAATAAACAAAGTTTAGTAAACAAATTTTTTGTACATAGATATTTGCATTTTTGATAATTATTGAAAGAAGAAACGGGAATTCAAAAGACATGCTACTTTTCGGAGTTTTAAACAATGGTTTCTCGTTTTTATACCAAATAAGAGGTTGAGTCTGTAAAACCTAAACTAGCGATGATAGACCTCAAGAATTTAATTTAAAGATCTGTAATTTTTACAGTAATTGTTTTCACCTTTCTGAAAAATAAAATCAGTATAATTTCTTAAAAAAAAAAAAGAATTGTCTATTAATTGGCCCAGTGCTCATGGTGCTCGCACTGCACCCGGGAAAAGTCGAACTTGTCCTTTTCACCAAACCGGTATAAGATGCCACCGTTAAACCTACAAAAACTGAATGGCGTGCGCCTGAACTTGGCTGACAAAGCCAAGTTCCTAGGCACAGTTCTGGAGAGGAAACTCACCTGGAAGGAGAATGTTCTTCAGCGCCAGAAGAAAGCGTGTATTGCACTCTACACGTGCAAAAGAGCCATTGGAAAAAAATGGGAGGTATAGGTATAGTTATAGGTATAAGGATAGGGATAGGGATAGGGATGTGGGGATAAGAATGCAGGCAGACTAATTTTTGGCAGACAAAGCCAAGTTCCTAGGCACAGTTCTGGAGAGGAAACTCACCTGGAAGGAGAATGTTCTTCAGCGCCAGAAGAAAGCGTGTATTGCACTCTACACGTGCAAAAGAGCCATTGGCAAAAAATGGGAGGTATAGGTATAGTTATAGGTATAAGGATAGGGATAGGGATAGGGATTTGGGGATAAGAATGCCGGCAGACTAATTTTTGGCAGAACAACGTCTGCCGGGTCTGCTAGTATTTTATAATATAAAGGAGCGTTTTATCATCTAAAAAAAATTTTGTATGAAAAAATTAACATAAATTTTAAAGTTTACTTTAGAAAACGGCTCCAATTTCATAACAATAAGAAAGTTTCGTATACAGATGCTTTGCATCCGAATATACAGAGCTATAATAAACATAAATAAAGCTTACATTTATATTTGTTATATCCAGGAGCGTATTCAGGGACACCCCGGAATGCGCAAGTTTATGCAAAGGTGAACATTTAGGGTTTTACGAATTTTTCTCGTAAACGGTAATTTTTTCGAAAAATTACCTTCGACCAAGCTGTACACCTGAAAATTCACTATATAAATCGTCCTAGCATTTTTCAAAATTAAGCTGTCCCGGCAGACGTTGTATCTCCATCCCGATCCATATCGCTGTCTACATATGTATGGGGTAAAATTCCTCCGTAGGTGGTCCGAAAAATTCGATTTGAATGAAATTTGGTGAAAGTGATCTGCAATGTAAGAACAAAATAACACCAAAGTTCTCGTAAAAATATTGGATGGTTACCGAGATGTACGGGGTTGAATTCGCAATTTTTTGTGTGTAAGCATTTTTTCTTTAAATTATAAGACATGTAATTGACATGCTAAGAAGGAACATACAAACCGTTTTCTAAAGTATTTTTTCCGTTCTTTTCGAATATAACTTAAAAAAATGTTATTAAAAAAATTTAGTAAAAATTTGATTAAAAAGGAATTTTATAAATTTTTTTCAATTTTGGGAATTTTTAATTTTTACGTAAGAAATGTTCTTTCAAAACACACTTTTTTTTTTTTTGTTTTCTGTAGGCTTTGGTTCACGTCTGCACTAGTAACAAAATTAAGCTTTAGCTAAGTCATTTCCATTTTCCAGTCAAAATGGTTATTATGAAAAAAATTGGATCCACCCCGAAAATATTTTCTGGATACGCGCTATATCTATTACATAGATGTGACTTATATAAAAGGTACAAAGAGCAAAATTTTAAGCAGAGCTCACTGCTTTAAAAATAATTCACTTAATGCAAAGTCGCAATAAAATACTTTCATGACATAAAATGAAAAAAAAAAAAATAAAGAACTGTTCACCCAAAATTGGAACACATTTAAGAGATTCCTAAAAGGCCATTTGTATCGGGTACCAACAAAATTTTATAAATTTTAGTAGGCCATGACCGCACCGTTATATGATTAAAATTTGCTTTGATTTGCTTGTCAGTTATTAATTTTACACGCGATGGAATTACCTGTTCGAAAAACGATTGTGAACAAATTTTTGGAAAATCCAACTTGGTCAGGAAATAAAATAGCGAAAGCTATAAGGTATCAAAAAGCAACTGTTTGTAGGGTATTAAAACGTTATAAAGAAACTCTAAGCTTTGACGTTTTTGCAAACAAAAAGTGATTATTTGGCAAGTAATATGCGGTTTTGGCCTTAAAACTCGATCGTACGAAACATCAACAACAATGACCACTGAATTGTATCTGAAAGAGTGTCTACAGAATTGCAAATTGCCGTTTATACGTCATCACCGGTATGCAGTAAAGTTTTGGCCAGACTTAGCGAGCTTCCATTACTCGAGGGCAGTCCTTGGTTGAAATGTTGGTACAAACAAGAAATTTGCGATATAGTGCCAAAGGAATTGAACCCGCCGAATTGTCCGCAACTCCGCTCAATCGAAAAATATTGGGCAATTGGTACATACAAATTAAGGAGGAGTGGAGGCTTAATCAATAAAGCTGAATCAATGCGTCTTAAGTGGAACAAATTTGATGCCAAAGTGACCACACCGTATGTTCAACGTTTGATGTCGTCCATCAAGCGGCATGCTCGAAATTTCATATATAGCAATGAAATATAAAATTTATATTCACTTTTTTTATAGCTTAAGAATCGCTCTTTTAATTAAAGTATTAACCATTTTCCCGCGAATATTGGTTTTAATGATATAAGATGTCTTGCGTGTACGAATTTGGGTTGAACAGTTCTTTATTAATAATGTGAGAAAAATGTAATGTAAAATGCTTTGTTGTTTTTGAGCCGGGATATAACTATTCTCCCTTCATCATAATCAGGTGGTGGGACGACTTTTCCATCGTTAGGGATTGGGGTATCGGGTTCGTCGTCTCCCTCGCAATTTAGCAGGGAGGAGTGCTCCCTCCATAATTTAAGTACATTCTGTACGTCGGTTACCAGGTCGCCATTATTGTCCTTACAGGAACTTGCCCCGGTCTTAAAACCTTCCGTCGTCCGCCGGATCTTTTCATAAAATTTTCGGGCATCATTCCAGCATCTCAAGCTCCTCACACTTACGTCTTTCGGCCTCACGTTTCTTTTTTTTGAAAAGGCGTCTCTCTTCCTTCTTCGCCTCACGATAGCGTTGCGGGTTGCGCCCGTTCGCAACGTCTCCCTGTATGCAGCGTCCTTTTTGTCCGAGCCGCTGCATTTCTCATCGTACCAGTTGTTCTTGCGGGCTCGCTGAAACCCTATAGTTTCCTCAGCGGCGGTACGTAATGAATGAGAGATATGCTTCCATTCCTCGGTTACATCGTCAGTTCGAGGATTGCTCTCCGATAGCAGGTGTGAGAGTCGAGTGGAGAAATTATCAGCTTAGGAAAGTTCGACGTCGAGAAGCTGCACGCGACACAGAAGAAGGAGTCCTTCTCTGCGTCGTCCGTCTCCTCAGTCGGCGCCTAGGCGCAGATAAATGTTATGTTGAAAAACCTCGCCGTGATGCGGATCGCAGCGAGACGCTCGCCCACAGGAGTGAACGCTAGTACTTGGCGGTGAAGTCTCTTTCCCACCACAAATCCTACACCACGCGCTTTGCCGCGTGCCTGGGCACTGTAGTATACGTCACAAGGACCGATGGTCGTCTTTCCTTGGCCCGTTCATCGCATTTCCTGCAGGGCGGTGATGCCAGCCTTTGCGTTCACGAGGACACCAACCAGTCGGGCAGCGGTATGCTCCCTAGAAAGGGTCCGGACATTCCACGTACATGCCATAATATCCTTCTCGTAGTTCATAATTCGTTTTTCTGGGTCGTCAACCTTAAAGGGGGTTCTCATCCGAGGCTTTGGTTTTTTTCTTTTCATTGGAATTAGGATTTTTACGTGGCGGGTCCCAAACCCAGCGCACAACCCCTTTCGGGGTTTTTGGAAAACATGTACACATTTATATAGCGAGCCGCTTGCTTCAAGTCAGACGCCCGCTTGCAGCCGCACCTCATGGTGAACAGACGCTGCGCAAAAGACCTCGGTAAGCCCTTAAACCAAGTATGTCAGAGTGGCCCCACCGGGGCTCCCTATCTTTCTGCCGCGAGCCTAGATAGCTCACGTTGCCCAGAGTGTATGAACGAGGACGCAAGAGACGGGATTGGGCAAGGTCACACTGCAACCACACCCCATTAAACTCCACCCCATTACTGACACACACAAAATTGAAGATTAACAATCGGCGCCATCTAGTTCTTTGGTTACTTGCGGTTTAAAACTAGATGTCGCTGAGGATTGTTTATTTTTTGGTGACTCTAGTGTCCAGTAGCGGTAAAATCGTAATTTTGGTAGTTTTCCTTGCCATTTTTGTTTATTTATCGGTGACAGTAGCGGTCAAATCGTTATTTCGTTTCCTGAAATCTGCTCAAATCTTTTTCATTTTTGGGAGTTTATAATGAAGATTATGCTCAAGTTAACTCCCAAAAGCGGAGTTAATTCGTAATTTGCGATAATGTATCAGCCCTATTAGAAGCACTCCCTGTTAAACCCCCTCACCAACACCTCATATTTCACGTGTCCATACATTTTTCTCCATCAAAAACACACTTAAAAAAATCTTCAACAGAGAAGGTTCAAGAAAGAACTTTTACAGAGTAGCCGTAGCTACCCCAGAATACAGTTTTCGTGATTTCTCAGGAGACGCTTTTGAATGTTTAAAATACAAAAAGCCTCAATTGTATGGCATACGACCAAATGCATGCTGAAAATCTGAGAAGTTATAGGCTTTAGAAACAAACTGATAAGGCCATTGGAAAGAGATCACGTAGCCGGCTATGAATATGTAATAACCCCGAAATGCCCAAAATTCACAAACGACATTCGTATTCTGTGGTAGCGATGCATAGATTATGCAAACTTGTGAAATTTAGACGTCTTAGCTTTCTTCATTTTTCGGCAACAAAACACAAGGTTTTTAATCGTTTTTTTTTTTTTACAGACCTTCTACAGAGGAGGTCCAAGCAAGTACTTTCTACAGAATAGAAATCGGTTAAGCCGTAAAGGCAGGCATCGCAGGGATACGAAGAACATCTCATTTCTATATAACAACTAGCTGAGCCCGCGAACTTCGTATCGCCGATAATACGTTAGAAATACCGGAAATACTTTTCAAACTTTGTTGTATACTTACCTCTGATTCAAGCAATCAATTTATACAAAAACTAATCGAATAATGTCCGTTATTTTGGGTATGTGTGCACAGGTGATCTCGGTATAGTGAGACTTCGCCACGCACGTATTTTTATTTTATTTTATTGAAGCTTAGTACAAATTATTAAGAAGAATTAATGAAATGTTGTAGAACATCATCATCAGCAATTGTTTTAAACAAATCACTGCAATGCTCTGTGATAAACAACGTTTTTTGTTTTTGCGTCTTGAGGGAGAACGAATAAAGCAGAAGGCTTTCCAACTCTTGAACATCCAACATAAAGCTGTCCATGGGAAAAAACTGGATATTCTAAATCTAATCCACAGATTTGGAAAGATTGGCCTTGCGCTTTATTAATTGTGATTGCAAAAGCAAGTCGCACGGGAAATTGGAGGCGCTTAAATTCAAATGGCATATCTGTTGGTATCATTGGAATGCGTGGTATAAGTACATTTTCACCTTTGTACTTGCCGGTTAAAATTGTGGCTTCAATTATATTGCTCATGAGCCTTTTGACTGCAAGTCTGGTACCATTACATAGTCGTGGTTGATTTATGTTTCGAAGCATTATAATAGGTACCCCAATCTTCAGTTCTAGATTATGTAAGGGCAGTCCCGGCACATCGAGTGAATTTAAAAATTCTGTTGGATAATTCACAACATCTTCTTGGTGGATGACGGTGTCTACTGACTTGTATGAAACCAAGTCACTAATTATTTGCGATTGAATATGTAGCGACCGTAACCGCACATGTTAAGTTTCATGACAGTTGGCAACCTTAATAATTAGAAATAAGTTGGCAGCATGGTTCTCTTACATTTTCTTTTATTCATATACTTACTGCTTTTATAGATACAGAATAACGTTGAATATAAATTGTCCTTGGTTAAATAAAAGTAGTGTTTAAGCATAAATCGTATTATCATTTATATTGGCATACATCGACACTACAACTGGTGACCCCGCAAAGAACACAAAATGAGTACCGACCAAGAGGACGATTTCCAAGACGCAATAGCTTTGCCACAACTTGCACGACTTGCCGTCAAACCGCCGCCATTTTGGAACCCCGATCCCAGACTTTGGTTTGCACAGGTGGAGGCGCAATTTGCACGCACAGGCATTACTTCGGATGCAACGAAATTCTATACTGTAGTTGCCGAGGTTGATTCAGCAATTCTTTCCCACGCAACTGATATAATCTCTGCACCCCCTGCCGATGGAAAATATGAATTGTTGAAGGAACGACTAATCAAAGATTTTGGCGAATCCAACGAGGCACGCCTCCAGCGTTTATTTGAAACTTGCGAATTAGGTGACAAAAAGCCTACAGCACTGCTCCGCGAAATGAAAGAACTAGCAAATCAGCGTCTAGAAGGGGAGATACTTAAGTCATTGTGGTTACGCCGTTTACCAGTTCACATACGACAAATTTTGTCAACGCTGGAGGGCGACGTTGAGGCATTGGCAACGAAAGCAGACAATATCATGAACGTTACTCCGATGCAAAAGATAAGCGCAGTCGCGCAGCAGAGGCTGCAGGTAAGTCTTTATCTGATTTAGTAAACAGAATCGAAAGGTTGGAATGCTCCACCGAAATCAATCGCATTGACCATAACACGCGCCCGAACGCGATACGTCCAAAATCAACAACTGGACCACGACAAGAACCAGCAAATACTTTATGTTGGTATCACCAAAAATTCGGCAGTCGAGCAACGAAGTGTCGTCAGCCTTGCACATATACAACACCGAGGTCGGAAAACTAGTAAGTCCTCCGTTTCGAGCGGCTAAATCGGAGTACATAAATTCATGCCGCCTGTACATTCTCGACAAGACGACAGCTTTAAGATTTTTAATCGATACCGGGGCTGAAGTATCAGTCATACCCAAAAAATTTAGCAAGAACGCCGAACTTACGCCTATGAAATTGGCCGCAGCAAATAATAGTCAAATAAATACGTATGGAAGAAAGCTTCTGACAGTAGACCTAGGGTTAGCCAAAAAGTTCAACTGGGTATTTATAGTAGCTGATGTCTCGCAGCCAATCATAGAGGCAGATTTTTTGCATAATTTTGATATTTTAGTAGACATTAAAAATAAATGTTTGGTCGATCAAAAAACCAAATTTCGCACAGTTTGCCATATTACAAGGTTACCGCAAAATACTTCTTCGCTCAAATCGCAAGATAATTTTCACAAGCTAATCACGCTTTACGCCGATTTGACAGATGGTTCAAAGAAATCGACATGTAAAGCCACAACAATTCAGCATTTCATTGAAACGAAGGGCGCACCTATAACGCAAAAAGTACGGCGGTTGTCCCCCGAAAAGCTGGAGATTGCAAAAAAAGAATTCGATTATCTTTTGGAGAGGGGGATTTGTCAGAGGTCAAAATGTCAATGGGCAAGTCCATTACACATGGTCAAAAAATTAAATGGCTCTTGGCGGCCTTGTGGAGACTACAGGCGTTTGAATGCCCATACCATCGCCGACAGCTACCCCGTACGTCACATACAAGATTTTGCATCCCAGTTACATGGAAAAACAATATTTTCCGTTATTGATTGTAAAAAAGCCTATCATCAAATTCCAGTGAACCCAGCGGACATTCCTAAAACAGCAATTATAACCCCCTTCGGATTATTCGAATTCAAATACATGACGTTTGGACTTCGAAACGCGGCACAAACGTTCCAAAGGTTCATTGACGAGGTTGTTAAAGGTTTGCCATTTACCTTTCCTTACTTAGATGATGTACTGATCGCGTCCACGTCGACTGAAGAGCACGAAACACACCTCCAACAGTTATTTCAGCGTTATAGGGAATTCGGCATCGTCATAAACATCGATAAGTGCCAAATCGCTCAATCTGAAGTTGAGTTTCTAGGCCATCTGGTGACACGAAAGGGCATAAAACCCCTGCCACGAAAGGTCAAGGGCATTCTGGATTGCAAACAGCCGAAAGAAGTTCACGAGCTTCGCAGTTTTTTGGGGGCTGTAAACTTTTATAGGCGGTTTTTGCCACATGCCGCCACTGTTGAGGCACCGCTACAAAGAATGATGGGCCCATGTAAGAAGAAAGATCGCACGAAGCTTAATTGGACACCGGAAACGACCAATGCGTTTCAACAACTAAAGACGCAACTGGCCAACGCAGCAAGCATTGCCTATCCCGTGGCCGGGGCCACTATCGCGTTAATGACGGACGCCTCGGGTTTCGCCATGGGGGCAGTTTTGCAACAATTGGTAGATGGCGCGTGGCAACCATTGGGTTTCTTTTTGCAGAAATTTTCAACGACAGAGCAACGGTATAGCGCTTACGATCGTGAGCTATTGGCAATATATAAGGCAATTCGACATTTTCGATACTTTTTGGAAGGAGCTAGTTTTATTATATTTACTGACCACAAACCGTTGGTTCACGCATTTGACCAAAAATGGGAAAAGCTCTCACCACGTCAAACACGCCATCTCAACTTTATTAGTCAATTTTCATCTGATATACGACACGTCAGCGGGGCAGAAAACTTCGTTGCAGACATTCTATCAAGGATTGAAACATTTACGACACCTTCCCAGTAGATTTGAGTTTGCTTGAAGAAGAGCAAAAGAAAAGCGAAGAGCTTAAAAAGATCCTAACTGGAAGCACCTCGTTGAAAATAGTTAAACACACGCCGCCAGGTACGAGTTTAGAAATTATTTGCGACAACTCGACCGGCAACTTACGCCCATACGTTCCGGCACCATTACGCCAAGTCATCTTCAACGCGATACATGGCTTGGCACACCCAGGCGCAAGATCGACAGCGAAGCTCATATCCAAGAACTTCGTTTGGAAAGGACTGAATTCCGACATACGTGCACGAGTACGACAGTGTCCTGCCTGCCAAAGATGCAAAGTTTCAAGGCACACAAAGAGCGAGCTGGAGACCTTCGCTGTACCCAATAGACGCTTCGAACATATAAATATTGATATCGTTGGGCCTTTACCATCATCGAATGGTTATACGTACTGTCTAACGTGTGTTGACAGATTTTCACGATGGATGGAAGCTATTCCTTTGACGGACATGACGGCTGAGACCGTAGCCAGAGAGTTACTTAAAGGGTGGATAAGCAGATTCGGGGTCCCCAAAGTCATCACGACGGACCAAGGCCGACAATTTGAGAGCAGCCTTTTCCAACAACTGATGAAGCTATTGGGATCTAAGCACATCCACACAACGAGTTACCATCCCCAGGCAAACGGGTTGATAGAAAGATGGCATCGAGTTTTAAAAGCGGCGTTGAAATGTCACGGGAATAGCTCAAACTGGACGGACACGTTACCTATAGTCCTCCTGGGTTTGCGAACGGCGGTCAAAGAGGACCTGGGAGCCTCAGTGGCAGAAATGTTATACGGTCAGGCAATCCGCTTACCAAGCGCCATCCTAGACGACGCTGGTGATGTATCTTCAGACATGCATACGTTCATACAGGGACTGCGGCAACACTTTGAACAATGAAACCAACGAAAACATCGCAGCATAAAACAACTTCGGTATTTATTCCGAAAGATTTGCGAGTTTGTAGTCATGTTTTTCTCAGAGACGATACGATACGATCACCGTTGAAAGCACCATATGAAGGTCCGTACCTGGTTATGAACAGATATCCGAAGACGTACACCATTTTGATAGGAACGAAACCAGTCACCGTTTCGATAGACAGATTGAAGCCCGCGTATTTCCCAGCAGAGGAGGAGTGAACATAATCTTTAAAATTTTTTTGGTTGAGGACGAAGTTTTTGGAAGAGGAGTGATGTAGCGACCGTAACCGCACATGTTAAGTTTCATGACAGTTGGCAACCTTAATAATTAGAAATAAGTTGGCAGCATGGTTCTCTTACATTTTCTTTTATTCATATACTTACTGCTTTTATAGATACAGAATAACGTTGAATATAAATTGTCCTTGGTTAAATAAAAGTAGTGTTTAAGCATAAATCGTATTATCATTTATATTGGCATACATCGACACTACAAATATTTGTATTCATTTCGTTAACATCTTTTTTTTTCCTGCCAAAATAGCGCTTTCACTTAACCAAACGTGATTTTTGTACTGTTCACTCAAATTAGGAAATACCTTCGCAATTAATTCCTCTTTGGTTTGAGTAAACTGACAAAAGCTTTGGGGTAATGTTATCAATCCCATGTTATCGATAGGAATTTTACCATCTCCAATATCTAGCAACTGTTTGGAAAATAAGGCAGCTGTTGGTTCCCTTTGCAGTTGAATGCGAACATTAGTTTTGAGTTTAAGTGTTTTTACAAACTTCCAAAAGGTTTTAATCGTTTTTTTTTATAAACCTGCTACAGAGAAGGTCCAAGAAAGTAAATTTTACAGAATAGAAATCGGTTCAGCCGTTTAGACAGCCGCCGCGGTCATACAGAGTACATTTCATTTTTAAAATGTTTTTATTGGGTCGCTTTCGTCGTTCTTGTGCCCGAATTTTTGCATTCGATTTTGAACCAACTTCCTGTTGTGCTAGGGTCTTGAAATTTTCACCACAGTTCAGGTCGCGATGACAATGCAATATTATGAAAAAAAAAAAAAAAATCCGATAGGTGGCGCGTGGGTCGCTATAATTTCAAAAATCGCATTTATGGTCCGATTTGGCTGAAATTCGGAACATGTTAATACATGTACTATGAAAAGAAATATTTTCCTAAAAAAAAATTCCGCTAGGTGGAGCTGAGATCGTTGTAATAAAAACTGAAAATCCTAATTATGGACCGATTTAGCTGATATTGAGCGTGTGTATTACTTAATCAATTTCCAAATGTTCAAAAAAAATTGGACCCGCAAGGTGGCGCGTGAGTCGCTCTATTTAAGATATGCGAAGGTCTGTTTTCGGTGTCGATTAATTTGTTTTTCAACGAACTTCCCGTTGAGGTAGAATCTTGAAATTTTCATCGTCGTTTAGTTTTCTGGCCCCACGCAATATAACAAAAAAATAATGCCGATAGGTGGCGCACGGGTGGAGATATTTGAAAAGTTTAATTTCCAGAGATTTTGCTTTGGATTTTGAACTAACTTCCCATTTAGCTGGGGTTTTGAAATTTTCACCATCGTTCAGGTTTCGATGACAATGCATTATACAAAAAAAATCCAAAATATTGCTTTAATTGCAAAAGTCCCATTTATCGGCCTACCTTCCTTATTGCTATCTGAATATTTCGTACACATGCTATAATGCGCATGCTATAATGCGTTTTCAGCGCCATAAACAGCATCGAAATTTCGAATATTTGAATTTCACTTATTCGAACATGCAATCTTCAACGTCATCTGCATACATTTAGGCGCAGTCACTGTTGCACAAAGGAAAGATAATGTCTTTTATAATGCTTAAAAAATAATAATTTTATTCATGTAACCATAGAAACACCGAGTAAAGCGTGTAAACGTAGAAAATTGCCGAATGCGTAAATGAACTGTCAAAATTTTTATGGAACGAAGTTTACACAAATTCGGTAAACTTCCGCGAGGAGTTTAGTGTGTAAACACCTTGAAAAATTACCCAATTCGATTACGTTGTTCGACATGCAGTTTTTCAAAGCAGTCAATGCACACTAGACAAAAATAGAAGAATATGCTAAAAAATGGGTCAAAAATTAAATTAATGGGAATTTCAAAATAAAAAGTATTCACATAAATTTATCTATATCGTTCATCTAACTGAGCTGTTAAATGTATATATGTACGCTTTCGTTAAGTTATATGGTTACATGAGTACCACTAATATGACACAGAATATCCAATTACAATCTTAGAAATTTTCACAGACTCACAACTAAAAAGTATAAAATAAAAAATAGAATAAAAAAATATTTTTAATTTAAAATGTTTTTAAAATGAACTAAAACTGGAAAATAATTTCCCCTCTGCTTACATAGATTCTTCACCACGTAAAGCTTATCTGGAACATTTGTGAGTGGGAATTCTTATAGGTATTTAATAGTACTTGAAGTTTGAAATGTATAAAAACACTAGCTGACCCGGCAGACGTTGTCCTGCCACAAATTTATTTCCCTTCTACAGATATGGACTATGAAGTAGTTTATTCGTATGGGAGGTGCCACGCCCCCTTTATCGTTAACTCCAGTTTTTTGGGAGGTATTAGGGATCGATCACATATAAACCCTCACCAAATTTCAGTCGTCTAACATAAATACTTGCAGAGATATGGGCTATGAAATGTTTCCTTCATATAGGAGAAACCACGCCCCCTTTTTCCTTATCACCAGAGATATCGACTATGAAGTATTTCATTCGTATGGGAGGTGCCACGCCCCCTTTTTTGTTAACCCCCAGTTTTATGGGTGAGAATGGTGTTGTTATCCTATAGGTCTGTACCGATTTCCAGGTCCCTACCTTAAACCCCTTTAGAGATATTCACCTTGAAGAAAAATGTTTGTATGGGAGGTGCCACGCCCCCCTAATATTTTGTTCTGATTTTATAACATGATCTGCGCGTGGTAATAACAAACAAACCCCCTAAAGGAAGTATATGATTTGGTTCAGCCGTTTTCGAGTTTTAGCGTAACGACTGAACACCATTTCATTTTTATATATATAGATTGTATGGGAGGTACCACGCCCCCTTTTTCGATAACTCCAAGTTTTATGGGTGAGAATGGTGTTGTTATCCTATAGCTCTATACCAATTTTCATGTTCCTACCTTTAACACTTTTGAAGATATTCACCTTGAAAAATTCAGTTTGTATGGGAGGTGCCACGCCCCTTTTTCCGATTACCCCTTCTGTTATGTGTAAGAAGGCTTGTGATACCATATAGGACTATACCAATTTTCAGGTCCCTACCTTGAACCCTTTCACAGATATTCTGCTTAAAAAATTTAGTTTGTATGGGAGGTACCACGGCCCCTTATTGGATAACCCCCGGTTTTATAGGTGAGAGTGGTGCTGTTATCTTGTAGCTCTGTACCAATTTTCATGTTCCTACCTTAAACACTTTAGAAGATATTCAACTTGAAAAATTCAGTTTGTATGGGAGGTGCCACGCCCCCTTAATATTTTGTTCTGATTTTAAGACATGACCTGCGCGTGGTAATAACAAACAAATCCCCCAAAGGAAGTATTTCATTTGGTTCAGCCGTTTTCGAGTTTTAGCGATACAATTATACACCATTTCATTTTTATATATATAGATTGGCGCTTGCTATATCGTGAAAAGATGTTTTTTTTTTTTTAGAAAAGCTCATATCGGTAATAAGATTGTTAGAAATTAATGCGAACCATCTTTAGCGTGCGCCAATGTTTTTACCACGCTTTTATTAGGTTCACTTGTATGTTTGTTTGTTTGCTTGCTTGCTTGTATGTATGTAACTCTCGTTCGGTTTAAGTCCCAGTTGCCCAAAAACCGTAAAATGTCCCTAAAATATGGGTATCAAACGAAAGGGGAACGCCCCAGGTCTCTTTTGGACATCGACATATTTCCATAAATTTATCGATAACTGAGTTATCGGTCAAAATATGATTGCCCAAAAACCTTAAAAATTCCCTACTATATGGGTATCAAACGAAAGGGGAACGCCCCAGGTCTCTTTTGGACATCGATAAATTTATCGATAACTGAGTTATCGGTCAAAATATGATTGCCCAAAAACCTAAAAACTTCCCTACTATATGGGTATCAAACGAAAGGTGAAGGCCCCAGGTTTCATTTGGACTTCGATATATTTCGATAAATTGATCGATAACTGAGATATCGGTCAAAATGTGGTTGCCCGAAAACCTTAAAATTTCCCTACAATATGGGTATCAAACGAAAGGTGAAGGCCCCAGGTTTCATTTGGACATCGACATATTTCGATAAATTGATCTATAAATGAGTTATCGGTCAAAATATGATTGCCCAAAAACCTAAAAAATTCCATACAATATGGGTATCAAACGAAAGGTGAAGGCCCCAGGTTTCATTTGGACTTCGATAAATTTATCGATAACTGAGTTATCGGTCAAAATATGATTGCCCAAAAACCTAAAAACTTCCCTACTATATGGGTATCAAACGAAAGGTGAATGCCCCAGGTTTCATTTGGACTTCGATATATTTCGATAAATTTATCGATAACTGAGTTATCGGTCAAAATGTGGTTGCCCGAAAACCTTAAAATTTCCCTACAATATGGGTATCAAACGAAAGGTGAAGGCCCCAGGTTTCATTTGGACATCGACATATTTCGATAAATTTATCGATAAATGAGTTATCGGTCAAAATATGATTGCCCAAAACCCTAGAAAATTCCATACAATATGGGTATCAAACGAAAGGTGAAGGCCCCAGGTTTCATTTGGACTTCGATATATTTCGATAAATTTACCGATAACTGAGTTATCGGTCAAAATATGATTGCCCAAAAACCTAAAAACTTCCCTACTATATGGGTATCAAACGAAAGGTGAAGGCCCCAGGTTTCATTTGGACTTCGATATATTTCGATAAATTTATCGATAACTGAGTTATCGATCAAAATGTGGTTGCCCGAAAACCTAAAATTTCCCTACAATATGGGTATCAAACGAAAGGTGAAAGCCCCAGGCTTCACTTGTACATCGACATAATTCGATAAATTTATCGATAACTGAGTTATCGGTCAAAATGTGGTTGCCCGAAAACCTTAAAATTTCCATACAATATGGGTATCAAACGAAAGGGGAAGACCCCAGGTTTCATTTGGACATCGACATATTTCGATAAATTTATCGATAACTGAGTTATCGGCCAAAACGTGGTTGCCCGAAAACCTAAAAAAAATCCCTACAATATGGGTATCAAACGAAAGGGGAAGGCCCCAGGTTTCACTTGGATATCGACATATTTCGATAAATTTATCGATAACTGAGTTATCGGTCAAAATGTGGTTGCCCGAAAACTTTAAAATTTCCATACAATATGGGTATCAAACGAAAGGTGAAGGCCCCAGGTTTCATTTGGACTTCGATATATTTCGATAAATTTATCGATAACTGAGTTATCGGTCAAAATGTGGTTGCCCGAAAACCAAAAAAAATCCCTACAATATGGGTATCAAACGAAAGGGGAAGGCCCCAGGTTTCACTTGTACATCGACATAATTCGATAAATTTATCGATAACTGAGTTATCGGTCAAAATGTGGTTGCCCGAAAACCTTAAAATTTGCATACAATAAGGGTATCAAACGAAAGGTGAAGGCCCCAGGTTTCATTTGGACTTCGATATATTTCGATAAATTTATCGATAACTGAGTTATCGGTCAATATGTGGTTGCCCGATAACCTTAAAACTTCGCTACAATATGGGTATCAAACGAAAGGGGAAGGCTCCAGGTTTCATTTGGACTTCGATATATTTCGATAAATTTATCGATAACTGAGTTATCGGTCAAAATATGTGTGACGAATTCGATGATTCCTTGATTATTTTCCCTGAGTTCGATCACTGTACGTTAAATAAAACACTCAGTTTCTGCTTAATAAATAGTACGCTTTATTTAGTACTAAAAACCGTAGTACAATATCGCGGGTTAACTCACTGTTCAGTACTTCACTGTACAACACTTGAAAATAAACTGATTGATTTGCGTTGTCTTTGCGCGGTTTATATACCCTAGCAAACAGCAGCTTCACAACCTAGAAATGTCTACACATTTCTGGTTTAATCGCGCAACCGTGTTCTCGAAACGTTTATCTATCGTCATCTCCTCTTTGTGCCACATTCGCAAACCTGCCTCTCGCGCTCACAGCTAATGATGGAAATACGCTAGAGTTGGGAGATGAGCGATTCTTGAGAACATTCGCCACATATGATTGCCCAAAAACCTAAAAAATTCCCTACAATATGGGTATCAAACGAAAGCTGAAGGCCTCAGGTCTCTTTTGGACATTGACATATTTCGATAAATTTATCGATAACTGAGTTATCGGTCAAAATGTGGTTGCCCGAAAACCTTAAAATTTCCCTACAATATCTATGGGTATCAAACGAAAGGTGAAGGCCCCAGGTCTCTTTGCACATCGACATATTTCGATAAATTTATCGATAACTGAGTTATCGGTCAATATGTGGTTGCCCGAAAACCTTAAAATTTCCCTACAATATGGATATCAAACGAAAGGTGAAGGCCCCAGGTCTCTTTGGACATCGACATATTTCGATAAATTTATCGATAACTGAGTTATCGGTCAAAATGTGGTAGCCCGTAAACCTTAAAATTTCCCTACAGTATGGGTATCAAACGAAAGGGCAAGGCCCCAGGTTTCATTTGGACTTCGATATATTTCGATAAATTTATCGATAATTTCATAGGACATTTGACTAAAAAGTAAAAAATAAATATAGTTTAAAAAAACTAAAACTCACGCTTTTAGACTGTATTGAACTAAAAATTTGAAAATAATTTTAAAACCCCTACACAGTAGTATTGTGGAAAAAGCGTGGCCCGCTTTGTCCCATAATTTTGGTATATCGAGCGCAAGACGCTTTTCCCACATAATGCTAGTTTTTCTACTACGCTTTCATTAGCTTTACTTGTACATATGTATGTACATTCATATGTATGTTTGCTTGCTTGTATGTAGCTCCACTTCAGTCTGTCGTTTGGACTTCAGACTGTCCGAAAAACCTTGAAATATGCCTTCAATATGTGTATCAAACGAAAGGGAAGGTCCACAGGTTTCTATTGGACTTTGGAATATTTCGATATATTTATCGATAACTGAGTTATCGGTCAAAATGAGATTGTACAATAATATTGAAAATTGCCTACAATATGGGTATCAAACGCAAGTGGAGGCCCAGAGGTTTCGTTTTGACTGCGGTATACTTCGATATATTTATCGATTACTTCATAACACATTTAACTAAAAAGTAAAAAATAAATATAGGTTAAAAAGCGAAAACACACGCTTTTAAAGAATATAGCACTAAAAAGGTAAAAATAAATTAAATAAAAAACGAAGATTATGGAACAAAGCGGACCTCGGTTTTTCCACAATGTGTAGGGGTTTTAAAATTATTTTCAACTTTTTAGTTCAATACACTCTAAAAGCTTGAGTTTTAGTTTTTTTAAACTATATTTCAAACTCCAAGTACTATTTGAAGACATGCATGGATGAAGGGGGTATGTCGCATTTTGAGTGAAACGAGAAAATCGGCTTTAAAGTTTTGCTTAAACATTTGAGGTTTTTTCGAATCTTTATGGAAAACTGACAAAAAAATTATGCAAAGCCATAAAAGACGTTGTTTTATATGAAAAAATCGGAACATACCCCCTTCTTCCACAATTCATATTGAAAAGTTGTGTACATAACCCCTTCATCCATGAATTATCTTCTACAATTTTCACGATAGGCAGATTCTGAGAAGACAGAAATATAGATCTGCATAAACACTATTCACCAATGCCAAAAACAGAAATTGAGTGAGAATGCGACATACCCCCTTCATCCATGCATGTCTTCATTTAATACCTATAAGAATTCCCACTCACAAATGTTCCAGATAAGCTTTACGTGGTGAAGAATCTATGTAGGCAGAGGGGAAATTATTTTCCAGTTTTTAGTTCATTTTAAAAACATTTTAAATTAAAAATATTTTTTTATTCTATTTTTTATTATATATATAGATTACCTATACCTATTTCCTATAGAAAATTGTGAAATTTAGACGTCTCCGCTTTCTTCATTTTTCGGCTTAAAAACAAAAGGTTTTTAATCGTTTTTTTATTATAAACCTGCTACAGAGAAGGTCCAAGAAAGTAAATTTTACAGAATAGAAATCGATTCAGCTGTTTAGACAGCCGCCGCGGTCATACAGAGTACATTTCATTTTTATATATATAGATTACCTATTTCCTATACAAAATTGTGAAATTTAGACGTCTCAGCTTTCTTCATTTTTCGGCAACAAAACACAAGGTTTTTATTCGGGTTGTTTTTATAAACCTGCTACAGAGAAGGTTCAAGAAAGTACATTTTACAGAATAGAAATCGGTTCAGCCGTTTAGACAGAAACCCCGGTCATACGGAGGACTTTTCATTTTTAAGTACATATCGTTACCTTAATTCACAAAGGCCCTAATTGACACATTTTTCGAAAATTACTTTTTTACATATTTAAGTATAATGTTCGTCTAATAACTGTAGTTTTCCGCCATACCTTCCAAATTTACTTGACCATCCAGGTGCTATCTTAATTACGGTTAACATCCAGCATCTAAAAAGACAAAACTTTATTTTTCTTTTTCCCCAAAACATTCAAATTTGGAATTACATCGGTTTACTATGATTCAAGACTTTCAATATAACGGCGACCGCCGTGGTGTAGCGGTTAAGTGTTCGGCCTTCTACACCAAGTCGTGGCGGATCAATGCCCGGCAAAAGTAACATCAAAAATTATTTAGAAAAAGAATTTTTCTAAACGGGCTCCCCACTCGGCAGTAGTTTGGCAAACTGTCCGGGTGTATTTCTGGCATGAGAAGCTTCTCAGCAAAAACTCATTTGCTTTGCAAGTGCCGTTCGGAGTCGGCAAAAAACTGTAGGTCCCGCCAACTTGTAGGCAAAAACTCAAAAGCAACACATCACAAGTTGGAAAGAGAAGCTCGGCAAAAACCTCGTTATAGGTTATGATAACCTGTTGGTATATCGTTTTTTTTTTACTGGTAAAACTTGTTGATGGGAATAAGGATAGCATATAGTTCAAAGTTTAAATCGATAAAATGAGATGTATAAATTTCCAACGCAATGTTTACCAAAATGGGGTTTTTATATTTTCAACGATATCTCAGAAACTAGATCTGCCACAGGAAAATAGTTATGATATTCGAAATCAGGAGAATATTTAATTTTTGGTTTTTTTTTGTCGACTTGTGTTGCTCCTTTGTTTAATTAGAAAGAAAATTCCACTATGAAACATAAAAAAAAATGTATTTGATTGACGAAGGGGTGGGAAAAAACCGTTCTCGCATTTCAAAAATAAAGCTTTTCGCCCCAAAGAAGGAGATTTGGTTTGTTTCGGTTCGAACTTGGTTAGAGCCTTTAAAACAATCTTAATAGGGATATTCAAGTGCATTAAACAAGCAAACTTACAAAAGTTAAACGCTCTGGACAACCTTTTAATAAAGCCAAATAAATAAATCAGTGTCTCAAACAAATACTGCCTTTCATTGAACTAATACAGAAATACTTCAAATCGCTCAACTCAGTCGTTTATACCTATTGTGACTCAATTCTCTCTCTAAATACTCGAAGATATTTCGATACTTCAAGCGTTTAACTAAAAGTCGAAGTGTCCGAAAAAACACAAGCAGTCACACTTTTAATCCAGACGTGATAAGGTAAACATCTCGTACTCGCTCAAGTCAAAGTGACCGTATCGTGTAATCTGATCCGATTGGCAGTCAGCACATAGAAAGGCTTATCCAGTGAACTACTTGATCTTAGTGCGTATTATACATACATGTGTAATTTTTCTGTTTGCATGTGTGTATGCATATGGCCTATGAAACAGAAAATGCTCCATATATTTGCATTTGGAACAAAAAAGTGAAAAAATGTAGTGTATCATATTATCAGATCGAAAATAAAATTAAAGAAAAGGAATGAAAAAAATTTCCACATAAGAAAATGTAGAGAATTATTTATTGGAAATACTCACAAACGGGGCAAATTCATTTATATGATAATAGCAGAGCGAATTCGGCAATATTCGCCTCGATTCGTTCCAAGTTTATGTACATTAGAATGTCAGAGTGAAAAAGAGTTTGAAACGACGACGACCGATTGCTTATTTATTTCTTTCATTTTCTGACATTCTTCTGTACACGGTATGCTAAAAACGAGAAGAAGAAGAAGTCAGGTGTTCACTTGTGGTTACTATATAGTGAATTTGCCTTGCTCACAAACAAGCAAATATTAGGGAAATTCATCAAACCATATAAGTTTATGAAATGCGTAAATTTAATAATTTACCAGTTCAGTTATGTGAGCGTCCTAGAATAATTTATGTGTACTTGATGTCAAACAAAAACTTTTTATTTCGAAAAAAGTAGTTTTTGACAATTTTTTAAGCATATTCTTCCATTTTTGTATAGCGTGCATTGAATCCATTAATGCAGCGTCATTGAATTTTACAAATTTGTGTAAACTTCGTTTCATACAAATTTTGACAGTTCATTTACACACTTGATAAATTTATACGTTTACACGCTTTATAAGGTGTTTATAAGGTTTGATGAATCGTCCTATTGTAAAACGCTCAGCGTCAGTTCAAAAAAGAGTCGAAGTTGTATCATTACCTAAAGAGCTTCCTTCACAATTTTATGTAGAACTTTAAAAAAACTGGGAATAAAATTATGCATTCGTACAAATGTGTGTTAATAATTTATACCTCAAAAGTATTTTGCTGAAGACAGCATAAATTTAATGCATACATGTGTAAATATGTACATACATACCCTGCAGTCAACTTAACTAGTTTTATACTAATCAAATACCAGTCAGCCAGGCGCCTCAACTAGTTCGAGTTCTGTAATTTTTCCATATTAGCAACTGGTATTTTTAACACGGCGATGTCCTACGAGATGGCAATTGTCCTTCTCTGCATCAGCACCATACCAATTGGCTGACTAGTCAGCCTCTGCATCAGGAATATACCAGTTGATATACTTGTTATTATACACATCAGTATCATACCATTTAAGATACTAGTTCGTATATACGTCAGGATCGTACCAGTTGGCAGACTAGTTCATATATACATCAGAATAATACCAGTTGGCAGACTAGTTCATATATACATCAGAAGCATACTAGTTGAAAGACTAGTTCATATATGCATCAGAATCATACCAGTTGACAGACTAGTTCATATATGCATCAGAATCATAACAGTTGGCAGACTAGTTCATATATGCATCAGAATCATACCTGTTGACAGACTATTTCTTATTTGCATCAGAATCATACCAGTTGACAGACTAGTTCATATATGCATCAGAATCATACCAATTAACAGACTAGTTAAAAAAATCATCGGAATCATACCAGTTGTCATACTAGTTCATATATGCGTCAGAATCATACCAGTTGATATAGTAGTTCATTTATGCATCAGAATCATACCAGTTCACATACCAGTTCACTTATGCATCATAATCGTATCAGTTGACATACTATTTCAAATTTGCATCAGAAACATCCCATTTGACATACTAGTTCATAAATGCATCAGAATATTACCAGTTGATATACTAGTTCATATATACATCAGAATCATACCAGTTGACATACTGCTCAGTCTATGCGGCAGGACATACTAATCATTATGCCCATTCAGATCGTACCACTTGTCATACTAGTCCACGAATTTGACATTCATTCCAGTTGGTATACTAGTCGGTTTATGCACCAGTATCATAGTCAGCCTCTACATCAGCAATATACCAGTTTATTCTTTAGAAAGCAGCGACTATTTGTACCCTGCAGTCAAATTCCGAACTACTCAGCAAACATACTAGTTCATTGACTAACCATTTTGTGGCATATGCATACCAGTTCATTGTTGATTAGTTTTAAAACCAGTCAATGCCAAACTACTCAGCAAACAATATAGTTCATTGACTATACATTTTGTGGTGTATTTATACTAGTTCATTGCTGATTAGCTTCAAACCAGTCAAGGCCAAACTACTCAGCAAACAATATAGTTCATTGACTATACATTTTGTGGTGTATTCATACTAGTTCATTTCTGATCACCTTTAACCCAGTCAATGTCGAACTACTCAGCAAATAATATAGTTCATTGACCATACATTTTGTGGTGTATTCATACTAGTTCATTTCTGATCACCTTTAAACCAGTCAATGTCGAACTACTCAGCAAATAATATAGTTCATTGACCATACATTTTGTGGTGTATTCATACTAGTTCATTTCTGATCACCTTTAAATCAGTCAATGCATACCAGTTTATTGTTGATTAGCTTTAAACCATTCAATGCCAAACTACTCAGCGAAAATTCTAGTTCATTGACTATGCATTTTGTGGTGTATTCATACTAGTTCATTTCAGATTTCCTTTACGCCAGTCATTGCCAAACTACTCGGCAAACAATGTAGTTCATTGATTGTACATTTTGTGGTGTATTCATACTAGTTCATTTCTGATTAGCTTTAAACCAGTCAATGCCAAACTACTCAGCAACATTATAGTTCTACGCCTAAACATTTTGTGGTGTATTCATACTAGTTAATTTCTGGCTAATCAATTCCAAACTAATCAATTCCAAACTACTCAGCAGAAACCTAGCTCGTTTACTATACATTTTATGGATATTTTTATACTAGTTCTTTGCTGATTACCCTTAAACCAATAAATGCCAATCTAATCAGAAAACATACTAGTCTACAACTATAATTTGCTGGGCGAAATCATACTAGTCACAAAAATCCTGGTTCGTACTAGTATGCAAGTATGTATGAATCTCGGGTTGAAATTATACTACATCTTTTTCAGTTTATATTCAGAAAGTTTTCTGAATATGAATTGTAATTTCTGAATGTCAATTGTATTTTTCTGAATATCAAATGGAAATCCTGAATATGAATTGTAATTTTCTAAATATAAATTGTTACTTTCTGAATATAAACTGAAAAAGGTGTAGTCAGAAAAAGCCTAATCTATTTTAGAAAAATACTAATTCGAAAAATTCCATTTCATACTACATTATTATTATAAGGCCTTATTACACCGCAACCATTAGTACGATCTATTGTAGTACATGGTACTATGCAAACATTATTTGAAATTTTTGGTTTGCTTCTTTTTTTATCTTGTAATTCACAGATGCTTTCTCGTGTTTGGCTAAATACAAATATGATGCTGATGTATATATGATCTAGTATGTCAACTGCTATATTTCTTGTGTATATACACAGAAAAAAGGCACTGGTAAAATCTACAATCTCGTGCTGTTATCCTGAAGTTGACCAAATTTTGGTTGTTTGAACGGTATTTTTTGTTGAAGTAACTGTATTCAGATCTTTTATGATCCCTCTAGATCTTTTATAATCCCATTTTGGCCAGGTTTGTTTGGATGTCCGGCACCCTTGGGATTGTTGCTACCTTTCGTTGGCTTGACGGAGTGTGTACTCCAAGCCAACGAAATGTGGCAAGAATCCCCAAGGTGCCGGACATCCAAACAAACCTGGCCTAAGAAGGAGAGAAATCTCCATATTAATAGGTGTTCTAACTGGGCACTGTGCCCTACCGACGATGCTGTAGGAGCTGCAAAGATGATGAGGAAGAGGAAACGGTGAAGCACCTCATCTGCAACTGCCCGGTCTTAAACGGCGCGAGAACGCGCTTTTTGGGAGTTCCCTTCCTGGATAGCCTAAACCAGACCGCTGAACTGGACATAAAGGACTTGATGGCCTTCATAAAGTCATCTAAGTGGTTCGAGGAGGAGTAACGGTGTCGGTTTAGGAGTGTCAGTCCCGGGATACTACTATGTGGAAAATCCCAACAAAAATCAAAGCAGCACACTATTAGTTGGAAGAGAAGTTCGGCAAAAGTCTCGTTATGACAACCTGTTGGTATATAACCGCCATTTTTTTATGTTGCGGCATAAACTTGAGTATATTGACAACAACAATATAAATTGACTCTAGCAATGCTCCTTTAACTCGAGTGTATGGCCCAGCATGAAAGCAGTCTTACTTTGACTCTTTTTGATGTAAAAATAAGACTTACTTTTATCTATATATACATATGTTGGACCGGAACTCCGCAGTGGACGACAAACCTAACCTTGAGTAACCTTAATTTACCTTACCTAAAAATATAACTCCAAAGCCCCAATTACATAAAACTTTGACAAATGCGCGCCTCGTTTTTGAGCATTTGCAAAAATTTCGCTTCGCTTTACGTTTAAAAAACTTTGAATGAAAGTGGATCCTACAAAGTTGAATGCAATTGGGCCTTCACCTATATAATCAAACTTGACGAACGCGGAATTTGAAAGGAGCCATTGCAAGTTGAATTCAATAATTAAATTAAAAATACAATAATCAACATAATTTAAAAAATATAGAAAAAAAAAACTTGTGTCAACTTTACCGAGAATCGAACTCAGAGCCTTTAGCTAATTTTTGGCTGTGTATGAACTAGTATATAAACTGGTATAATGCTGATGCTGAGGCTGACTAGTATACCAATTGGTATGGTGCTGATGCAGAAGAGGACAATTGCTTTTCTTTTTCTCTTGTAACTGCTTCTTTTTTACCTTGTAATTCACAGATGCTTTTTCGTGTTTGGGTAAATAGTTTATACTAATCAAATACCAGTCAGCCAGGCGGCCTCAACTAGTTCGAGTTCTGTAATTTTTCCATATTAGCAACTGGTATTTTTAACACGGCGATGTCCTAGGAGATGGCAAATGTCCTTCTCTGCATCAGCACCATATCAATTGGCTGACTGGTCAGCGTCTGCATCAGGAATATACCAGTTGATATACTTGTTATTATACACATCAGTATCATACCATTTAAGATAGTAGTTCGTATATACCTCAGGATCGTACCAGTTGAAAGAATAGTTCATATATACATCAGAATCATACCAGTTGGCAGACTAGATCATATATACATCAGAATCATACCAGTTGAAAGACTAGTTCATATATGCATCAGAATCATACCAGTTGACAGACTAGTTCATATATGCATCAGAATCATACCAATTGGCAGACTAGTTAAAAAAAGCATCGGAATCATACCATTTGTCATACTAGTTCATATATGCGTCAGAATCATACCAGTTGATATAGTAGTTCATTTATGCATCAGAATCATACCAGTTGACACACTAGTTCAAATTTGAATCAGAAATATACCATTTGACATACTAGTTCATATATGCATCAGAATCTTACCAGTTGACATACTAGTTCATATATACGTCAGAATCATACCAGTTGACATACTGCTCAGTCTATGCGGCAGGACATACTAATCATTATGCCCATTCAGATCGTACCACTTGTCATACTAGTCCACGAACTTGACATTCATTCCAGGTAGTATACTAGTCGGTCTATGCACCAGTATCATAGTCAGCCCCTACATCAGCAATATACCAGTTTATTCTTTAGAAAGCAGCGACTATTTGTATTTACCCAAACACGAAAAAGCATCTGTGAATTACAAGGTAAAAAAGAAGCAGTTACAAGAGAAAAAGAAAAGCAATTGTCCTCTTCTGCATCAGCACCATACCAATTGGTATAATAGTCAGCCTCTGCATCAGCATTATACCAGTTGATATACTAGTTCATACACTGCCAAAAATGAGCTAAAGGCTCTGAGTTCGATTCTCGGTAAAGTTAACCCAAGTTTTTTTTCTATATTTTTTAAATTATGTTGTTTATTGTATTTTTAATTTAATTTTTGAATTGAACTTTCTCCTTTCAAATTCCACTTTCATCATGTTTGATTATATAGGTGAAGGCCCAATTGCATTCAACTTTGTAGGATCCACTTTCATACAAAGGTTTTTAAACGTAAAGCGAAGCGAAATTTTTGCAAATGCTCAAAAACGAGGCGCGCATTTGTCAAAGATTTATGTAATTGGGGCTTTGGAGTTGTATTTTTAGGTAAGGTAAATTAAGGTTACTCAAGGTTAAGTTAGTCGTCCACTGCGGAGTTCCGGTCCCACATATGTAAACATAGATAAAAGTAATTCTTCTTTTTACATCAAAAAGAGTCAAAGTAAGACTGCTTTCATGCTGGGCCATACACTCGAGTTAAAGGAGCATTGTTTGAGTTAATTTATATTGTTGTTGTCAATATACTCAAGCTTATGCCGCAACGTAAAAAAATAGCAGTTATATACCAACAGGTTGTCATAACCTCTAACGAGACTTTTGCCGAACTTCTCTTCCAACTTATAGTGTGCTGCTTTGATTTTTTTCCTACAAGTTGGCGGGACCTAGTTTTTTATACCTTTCATGAACATGAAATGGTATTATAACTTTGGTCCGATGTTTGTAAATATGAGAAGAAGAAGAGATAGACCCATCAATAAGTATACCGAAATGATCAGGATGACGAGATGAGTTGATTTAGCCATGTCCGTCTGTCCGTCTGTCCGTCTGTCCGTCTGTCTGTCTGTCTGTCTGTCTGTCTGTCTGTCTGTCTGTCTGTCTGTTTGAACGCAAACTAGTCCCTCAGTTTTTGAGATATTTGGCTGAAATTTGGTATGCGGCCACCATTTTCCAATATAGGAATCATTTGTCGGAACCAGCAAGATCGGACCAATATAACATATAGCTCCCATACAACCGATTATTCCGATAAACGGATTTTGGGCTATAACTCCTGTATTTAAACACGAAGGAACGTGAAATTTTATAAGTGTTGCTATTTTCATATGTGAAATATCGATGCTGAAAATCATAGAGATGGGATAAATATTTCACATAGCTCCCATACAATCGATTATTCCGATAAACGGATTTTGGGCTATAACTCCTGTAATTAAACACGTAGGAACGTGAAATTTTGTAAGTATTGCTATTTTTATATGTGAAATATCGATGTTGAAACTCATAGAGATGGGATAAATATTTCACATAGCTCCCATACAATCGATTATTCCGATAAACGGATTTTGGGCTATAACTCCTGTAATTAAACACGAAGGAACGTGAAATTTTGGACGTATTGCTATTTTTATATGTGAAATATCGATGTTGAAACTCATCGAGATTGGATAAATATTTCACATAGCCCCCATACAATCGATTGTTCCGATAAACGGATTTTGGTAGATAACTCCTGTAATTATATAGGTAGGAACGTGAAATTTTGGAAGTATCGCTATTTTTATATGCGAAATATCGATGTTGAAAATCATTGAGATGGCATAAATATTTCACATAGCTCCCATACAATCGATTATTCCGATAAGCGGATTTTGGGCTATAAGTCCTGTAATTAAACACATAGGAACGCGAAATTTTGGAAGCATCGCTATCTTTATATGTAAAATATCGATGTTGAAAATCATTGAAATGGGATAAATATTTCACATAGCCCCCATACAATCGATTGTTCCGATAAACGGATTTTGGTAGATAACTCCTGTAATTATATCGGTAGGAACGTGAAATTTCGTAAATGTTGCTATTTTAGAATGTGGAATGTCGATGTTAAAAATCAATGAGATTGGACCAATATAACACATCGTCCCCATATAATCGATAGCTCCGATAATTTCGGTATGAGCTAAAGTTAAATTCACACAGGCTGTACTGGGGATCAAACAGTGAAAATCGTGACGCTTATTCATGAAAGGTATTTAGCCTTCGGCACAGCCGAAGACAGCTTTCCTTACTTGTTTTCTTTTTAATTTACAAATCTGTGACTGTTCAAACGGTTGAATGCAGTTAGGTTAGGTTAGGTGTAAGTGGCTGCCGCAGAGGCACACTTAGGCCAGTTTTGAAAGGCCCGTTGTGATACCACCAACACTAGGAAAGTCAGTCCCGGGACCCGGCCATATGGAAAATCCCTGAGTTGTTAGGATTTTCCACATAGCAGAATCCCGGGACTGACTTTCCTAAACCGACACCGTTACTCCTCCTCGAACCACTTAGATGACTTTATGAAGGCCATCAAGTCCTTTATGTCCATTTCAGCTATCTGGTTTAGGCTATCCAGGAAGGGAACTCCCAAGAAGCGCGTTCTCGCGCCGCTTAAGGCCGGGCAGTTGCAGATAAGGTGCTTCACCGTTTCCTCTTCCTCATCATCTTTGCAGCTCCTACAGCATCGTCGATAGGGCACACCTAGCCTTTCTGCGTGCCTACCAATAAGGCAGTGCCCAGTTAGAACACCTATTAATATGGAGATTTCTCTCCTTCTTAGGGCGTGAATGCCTCTAGATCTTTTATGATCCCATTTCGGCCAGGTTTGTTTGGATGTCCGGCACCTTGGGGATTGTTGCCACCTTTCGTTGGCTTGACGGAGTGTGTACTCCTTCAGCATTAGCTTGCATATGCCGTTTGCCGAAGGTTTGTTTGGATGACCGGCACCCTGGGGATTGTTGCAACCTTTCGTTGGCTTGACGGAGTGTGTACTCCTTCAGCATTAGCTTGCATATGCCGTTTGCCGAAGGAGTTACTGAAGGAGTACACACTCCGTCAAGCCAACGAAAGGTGTCAACAATCCCCAGGGTGCCGGTCATCCAAACAAACCTGGCCAAAATGGGATCATAAAAGATCTAGAGGGATCATAAAAGATCTGAATGCAGATACTTCAACAAAAATTAACGTTCAAACAACCAAAATTTGGTCAACTTCAGGATAACAGCACGAGATTGTTGATTTTACCAGTGCCTTTTTTCTGTGTATATACACAAGAAATATAGCAGTTGACATACTAGATCATATAAACATCAGCATCATATTTGTATTTACCCAAACACGAAAAAGCATCTGTGAATTACAAGAGGAAAAAAGAAGCAAACCAAAAATATCAAATAATGTTTGCATAGTACCATGCACTACAATAGATCGTACTAATGGTTGCGATGTAATAAGGCCTTATAATAATAATGTAGTATGAAATGGAATTTTTCTAATTAGTATTTTTCTAAAATAGATTAGACTTTTTCTGACTACACCTTTTTCAGTTTATATTCAGAAAGTAACAATTTATATTCAGAAAATTACAATTCACATTCAGAATTTCCATTTTATATTCAGAAAAATACAATTGACATTCAGAAAATTACAATTGATATTCAGAAAACTTTCTGAATATAAACTGAAAAAGTGTAGTATGATTTCAACCTGAGATTCATACATACTTGCATACTAGTACGAACCAGGATTTTTCTGACTAGTATGATTTCGCCCAGCAAATTATAGTTGTATACCTTATACTTGTATGTTTTCTGATTAGATTGGCATTGATTGGTTTAAGGGTAATCAGCAAAGAACTAGTATAAAAATATCCATAAAATGTATAGTAAACGAGCTAGGTTTCTGCTGAGTAGTTTGGAATTGATTAGTTTGGAATTGATTAGCCAGAAATTAACTAGTATGAATACACCACAAAATGTTTAGTCGAAGAACTATAATGTAGCTGAGTAGTTTGGCATTGACTGGTATAAAGCTAATCAGAAATGAACTAGTATGAATACACTACAAAATGTACAGTCAATGAACTACATTGTTTGCCGAGTAGTTTGGCATTGACTGGCTTAAAGGTAATCAGAAATTAACTAGTATGAATACACCACAAAATGTATAGTCAATGAACTAGAATTTTCGCTGAGTAGTTTGGCATTGAATGGTTTAAAGCTAATCAACAATGAACTGGTATGCATATGCCACAAAATGCATAGTCAATGAACTATATTGTTTGCTGAGTAGTTCGACATTCACCCCTATTACGGTCGTCAATGCTAACTTCGACGTCAATTCTTTGTCGACATCACTTTGTATCGACATCGACATCAACACACGGCAAAGTGGGTATTTACTAAAGCAATGTATTGATGTTGACGTGTTATCGATAATTTTACAAAAAAAACTGCGATCTTTACAGTTTGTCGTGAATTTTATTGTCACGAAAAATTAAAAATTTACCGATTGCGAGCGTTTAACTAATTTTCTTTACAAAAATTCATAGTATTTTCATCTTAACTGCAGATTTTCCTGAAAAAGGACAGCAACGGAGTGATTTTGACTTTGGATGGTTATTGCCTAGTTTAGCTGTCAACTGCTAAAAAATTCGCTAAAATTATGGAAGGGGGCTCAAAAGACGGGGTTTGGCCTCAGAATCACGAAGCCGGAAGCGATTTTTTAATTTTTTGTTTCAGTGAAAAGTTATGGTCAAAAAACCGAAAATTGACTAGGGTCGATACCAAAATTGGGGCGGAATCCATGGTATTTATGTGCAGAACACCTTTCTGAGCTGGCGACCTTATAATAAATAACCCTGGGCTACGCCATATCAAGTCCGGGTGGTTGCCTGAACCGCGGCAACATGCCACCTTACTCATTTTTTTTGGCGCAGTGTAATGTAATTACAACAACCACATGAAAGCTTGCAACTTAGATTGCAAATACCTCTTTAGAGAAGCAAATTATTAAAAAAGCGCTTCCGGGATCCTGAGGCCAAACCGCGTCTTTTGAGCCCCCTCCTATAATTTTAGCTAATTTATTAGCAGTTGACAGCTAAACTAGACAATTACCAGTTTTCTAATACACATTTTGTATTCATGCACAAAAATGTTTTTTATCGGACTCGAGTGATAGTTCCAGCGATGAAAAAAGGAGATTTTACCCTTTAAAATCAACAGGAACTGTCCCCCTTTTAAACCCTTTGGCAAGCGTGGGATTATTTTCCAGATCTGAAACTAGTTGCTTTAAAAGGAAACTTTAACGATGAGCTGTACGAGCTTTACGCAGACCTGCCATAGTTCAGCGGATTAAAGCCCAAAGGCTAAAATTGTTTTGTGTTGGTTATTTTAACCATTTTCTTTATTTAAACACAATTGGATATTAAAAAAAAACACAAAACAAAACTATTTGGTATTAGTTTCCTTTAGGGGACAACTCCTAATAAATTAGCTAAAAATATGGGAGATACCTCAAAAGACGCGTTTTGGCCTCAGGATCACGAATCCGGAAGCGCTTTTTTAATTTTTTGTTTTAGTGAAAAGTTATGGTCAAAAAACCGAAAAATGACCCGGGTCCGATACCAAAATTGGGGCGAACCCCGTCTTTTGAGCTATATCACATAATTTTAGCTAATTTATTAGCAGTTGACCCCTAAAGGAAAGTAATACCAACTATTTTACCAATTTGCAGCACGTCGACACGCTTGTCGTCGCACAAAAGTTTGTCGACAAAATGGTTGTCAATACATGTCAACACAGTGTCACAATTGCCTTAGCCGATACCAAAAAAGCATCGACCATAGTCAAATGTTATCGATTTTGACAACGCCGATACCAATTTAAGAACGTCACCTCAATTCATTTAAGTATTGACAACCGTAATAGGGGTGATTGTCTGGTTTAAAGGTGATCAGAAATGAACTAGTATGAATACACCACAAAATGTATAGTCAATGAACTATATTGTTTGCTGAGTAGTTGGACATTGACTGGTTTAAAGATGATCATAATTGAACTAGTATGAATACACCACAAAATGTATAGTCAATGAACTATATTATTTGCTGAGTAGTTCGACATTGACTGGTATAAAGGTGATCAGAAATGAACTAGTATGAATACACCACAAAATATATATTCAATGAACTATATTGTTTGCTGAGTAGTTTGGCCTTGACTGGTTTGAAGCTTATCAGCAAAGAACTAGTATAAATACACCACAAAATGTATAGTCAATGAACTATATTGTTTGCTGAGTAGTTGGACATTGACTGGTTTAAAGGTGATCAGAAAAGAACTAGTATGAATACACCACAAAATGTATAGTCAGTGAACTATATTGTTTGCTGAGTAGTTCGACATTGACTGGTTTAAAGGTGATCAGAAGTGAACTAGTATGAATACACCACAAAATGTATAGTCAATGAACTATATGGCTTGCTGAGTAGTTTGGCATTGACTGGTTTAACGCTAATCAGCAATGAACTAGTATGCATACGCCACAAAATGTATAGTCAATGAACTAGAATTTTCGCTGAGTAGTTTGGCATTGACTGGTTTTAAAACTAATCAACAATGAACTGGTATGCATATGCCACAAAATGGTTAGTCAATGAAATAGTATGTTTGCTGAGTAGTTCGTAATTTGATTGCAGGGACAGACATAAAAGTATTCGTTTTGTTTATACTTTGATTTGCACGCTCATTTGAAGTTTTAAATCAGACCACGACATAATTTTTATGTGGCTTAGAGTTGGAGCACCTTGATACTGAGCCATAAGATTGAACTCATGGAGGGAGTAATCATAATTTACGTCTTTTTCTTTTTTTTTTAGCTCAATCGACGACGAAATCGACGGTAACTGTATTGTTCGTGCTAGAGGATTGCCTTGGCAGAGTAGCGATCAGGATATCGCTAAATTTTTTCGTGGTTTAAACGTTGCCAAGTAAGTAAAGCATAGTTTTAAATGTGCACATCGCTCAAAAAAATCACGAAAACGCATTTTTAGTTTTGGAATTGATGTACAAATGTATATTTATATATATGGGATTAAAGCAATAGGCTTCTATCGCGATGCTGCGTGAAATGTTAAAACCTGGGATAGAACACTTTGTCAGTTGATCAAACATGTTATTTCCGATATATTAGTGATGTTAACTCAAACTTTTTGGTTTTGAGTTATGACGATGTTGCAGCAAATGAGCGATATATACCAAGCTAGTTAGTTACCAAAAAACGCGCAATAATATTGGAAAGAACACGGGTCTTTTTCTCATTTAGCATTTATATTTAAGTTTGACTGTAATTTTACCGACCATTTGATTAATGAGATAGCGGTCTTAAAAATCCAGTTTATACACAGAAAAAAATGAGATGGTCATATCAACCAAAATATGGGTTGATTCAACCAAAACCACGGTCAATTCTTATCCATTATTCAATGCTGTTGATTCAACTTCATTGAAACTGTCACCTTACGTTAACAGTTAAGCTGTTGTTTTAACAGAAAATTTTGTTGTTTTAGGTGTTCTGAGGTCGATTCTCGGTGAAGTCAATATAATTTTTTTTGTTAAATATGAGTAAAATAAGTGTTATTTTAAAACCAAAATAAGTATAAAAAAAAAAACAAATACAAAAAAATTATTTTCAGAGTTCTTATATTGTGACTTCACCGAGAATCGAACTCAGGGCTCTTGAACGCGTCCAGCGTTTAATTATAGCTTTGTTCTAAATGACACTTTCCAACGTTGCTTTGTTGCCTCCACCGTGAATCGAGCTCACACTGCTTTGACTGCTGAACGGAGATGTTAACCATCAGGCCATCGCGTACTTATGCTTGATGGCGTCTAATTGCAGCTTTGTTCTATGACAGTAATGATAGTATCTTCGCTGTTGGATTCACTGCAGAAGTTTGTTGTTTTTTAAATGACAGTTCCTTCGCTGTTGAATTAACTAGAGGAAGTGGTTGTTTTAACACAAACTTAAGTTTGATCAGCAAAATATCTGTCAATTTTACCAAATTTTGTCAATTAAGAATTGACAGATCTATTACTGTTCAATCAACAGTAGAATGCAGCTACCTAAACAAAAAATTCCGTTGGAATAACCAAGATTTGGTCAATTCAACAGAATTTGGTCAATTTCAGGATAACAGTACGATATTGTTGATTTTACCAGTGCCATTTTTTTCTGTGTACCTAACCAATCTTTGCCCTGCATACAATATTAGTTTATTCGGGTAGCGGTATATATAATACTGAGTACGCCCAGCTTTTCGCTTCCGCCGGAATTGCTTATAAAAGGAGTTCGCTTCAAGCACTTCATTTATGAATCGCTGCATTTTGTGGGATTTACATATGCTTGACAACTTCACAACTCGCTTACATCAGAAGGAGCACGGGAAGCGTTTGTCTGTGAACCACTGCGGGAAACTCAAGTTCAAAGTCTTATGCTATGGATACACACACGGAGATTATCTCCAATAAATCTTCTTTAATCAGATCCAAATTTTGCCCTGACACACACAAAATTGAAGATTAACAATCGGCGCCATCTAGTCCTTTGGCTCTATCACTTGCGGTTTAAAACTACATGGAGGGAAATCTATGGATCGAACATCCATAATTATTGATACCACATTAAATAAAAATTGATAATCCTGTCCCATCAAAGAATACGGATGTTCCATCAATGCATTTTTGATAAATCACTATTGAAGTGGTATCCATATAAACTATTGATAAACTCTAAATAGTGTGGCGAATATTCTCAAGAATCGCTCAACTCCCGCCACTAGCGTACTTCCTTGACTAGCGTCACTACCACAACTACAGCTGTTTAGATACATGACGCGAGAGAGGGAGAGGCAGCTCGCATATTTGCGAATGTGGCACAAAGAGGAGATGACGATAGATAAACGCTTCGAGAACAGGTTCGAATAACCCAGAAATGTGTGGACATTTCTAGGTGGTGACGCTGTATTTCCGCTAGGGTATATAAAGGCGCAAACCCAACGCACATCGATCAGTTTATTTTCAAGTGTAGTACAGTGAAGTACTGAACAGTGAATTAACCCGCGATATTGTACTACGGTTTTTAGTAGTGAATAAAGCGTACTACTTATTAAGCAGAATCTCAGTGTTTTATTTGGCGTACAGTGATGGAACTCAAGGGAAATAATCGAATTTGTCACAATTGGTGTCAGAAGCGGTATTGTTAAATAAATAAAGGATAACAAGGACATTGTAAAGGCAACAAGGACATTGTAAATGTAACAAGGACATTTTAAGGATAACAAGGACATGGCAAAGTTGAATGAGTGGAAGATCCAGCAGCTCAAAAATGAGTTGGAACGACGTGGATTGGCAACAACGGACAATAAAGCAGAGCTACAATCACGATTCCGAGACGCTATGGAAGCAAGGGGTTATATGAGATCGACCCCTACCACCTCAAAAAAAACTGGGGATAACGAAAAAGGGGCGTGGCACCTCCCATACGAATGAAATACTTCATAGTCCATATCTCTGGAAGTATTTAGGTTAGACCACTGAAATTTGGCAAGGGGTTTTATTAGATTGATTCCCACCACCTCCAAAAAACTGGGGATAACGAAAAAGTTCGCGTGGCACCTCCCATACGAATAAAACACTTCATAGTCCATATCTCTGGAAGTATTTAGGTTAGACCACTGAAATTTGGCAAGGGGTTTTATGAGATCGATTCCCACCACCTCCAACAAAACTGGTGATAACGAAAAAGGGGGCGTGGCACCTCCCATACAAATGAAATACTTCATAGTCAATATCTCCGGAAGCATTCATGGTAGATCACTGAAATTTGGTAAGGGCCCTGTAGCGAAAGCAACTAGTTGAAAACTACTTTACAACTAGTTGGTGCGCCGGGCCCAACTAGTCAGTGTTCTGTCTTTTTCCATTTAAGCAACTGATATTTTTTACGTGTTGATGTCCTACGAAATGTCAATTGTCAGATTTCGACCAGAACATACCAGTCATCTACTAGTCATGATATACTAGAATTATACTAGTTGTAAAATACCAGTTCCATACTAGTTCAACCTGGACTTGTATGATTTCCATAAAATGAACTGGTCCCCATACTTGTCCAAAAAGGACTAGCATGAAATATACTAGTCCTACACTAGTCCAAAAAGCATTGAACCTGGACTAGTATGATTTCAACCAGAATTTTCATGACTTACCCTTTATTTTATCATTTGACTTTATTTTCATGTTTATTCTTAAGAAAGCAGCCACTATTTGTATTTACCTTATCACGAAAAAGCATCTATAAATTATAAGACAAAAAATAAGCAAACGAAACGAATGAATTTTGTATTTTTTAATTGGTATGATTTCATCCAGAAGAATCTAGTTGTATACTAGTATGAACTGGATATTTCCTGACTAGTATGGATTCAGCCAGAAAATTCTAGTTGTATACTAATATGAAATGGGTATTTCCTGACTAGTATGAGTTCATCCAGAAAATTCTAGTTGTATACTAGTATGAAATGGATATTTCCTGACTAGTATGAGTTCTGTCAGAAAATTATAGTTGCATACTAGTAGTTTTCTGACTAGAGGTTTCGCTGCAGGTCGATCTCATATAACCGATCGATCCCTACCACCTCCAAAAAAACTGGGGATAACGAAAAAGGGGGCGTGGCACCTCCCATACGAATGAAATACTTCATAGTCCATATCTCTGGAAGTACTTATGTTAGACCACTCAAACGTGGTCAGAGGTTAGATGAAATCGATCCCTACCACCTCCAAAAAACTGGGGATAACGAAAAAGGGTGCGTCGCACCTCCTATACGAATGAAATACTTCATAGTCCATATCTCTGGAGGTTAGACCACTGAAATTTGGTAAGGGGTTATATGAGATCGATCCCTACCACAAAAAGGGGGCGTGGCACCTCCCATACGAATAGTCCATATCTCGGGAAGTATTTAAGTGAGACCACTGGGAAGTTAAATAAGATGAATCCCTATCATCTCCAAAAAAACTGGAGATAAAGAAAAAGGGGGCGTGGCACCTCCAATACGAAGGAAACATTTCATAGTCCATATCCCTGCAAGTATTTATGATAGACCGCTGAAATTTGGTGAGGGTTTATATGTGATCGATCCGTAACACCTCCAAAAAAACTTGAGTTAACGTAAAGGGGCGTGGCACCTCCTATACGAATCAAATACTTCATAGTCCATATCTCTGGAAGTATTTAGGTTAGACCACTGAAATTTTGTGAGGAGTAATATAAGATCAATCCCTGCCACCTCCAAAAAAACTGGGGATAACGAAAAACGGGGCGTGGTTCCTCCCATACGAAGGAGATAGGGATATGGATTAAAATAGATATAGGGATCGGGTTAGAGAAACATGCAGGGAAAAAAATTTGTGGCAGGACAACGTCTGCAACAAAATATTGACGTTCCTAGTGAATGTTTAAATAGGTACTTACTAACGATGACAAATTAAAATAAAAGCTTCTTTCTATCTGGCTTAGTGCCCACTGATAAGGGGCAAAGATTTTTCATTTGATCTTTAAATCCCAATATTAGCTTTGTTTTAAGTTTTTATATATGTACATTAAGGTGGATCGATTTTTTTTATAATTTCCGCACTGGCGATCTTTTGGATTTTTTCCGCCCCTACAAATTAAACCACTCCAATGTACAATGTAAAAACCTAGCATGAAGAAGAAATAAATTTTAAATGTTTACTTGTGTGGAAAAACCAGCATGACATGACTGTACATTAGACTGGGCCAAAAATTATATTGCACTTCCTTTTAAGAAAGGTGAAAAAAATTACTGTAATTTTTTCAGATTTTTAAATTAAAGTCGAGAGGTCTATCATCGCTAGTTTAGATTTTACAGCTTTACCTCATATTTGGTATAAAAACGAGAAACCGTTGTTGTAAAACACCATTTACCTCAAATATTTTGAAGGAAAAAACATGCCAATGTTTGAGGCTATAATACTACACCTTTTTCAGTTTATATTCAGAGAATTACAATTTATATTCAGAATTTTACAATTCATATTCAGAATTTTCATTTCATATTCAGAAAATTACATTTCATAGTCAGAATTTTCATTTCATATTCAGAGAATTACAATTCATATTCAGAATTTTCATTTCATATTCAGAAAATTACAATTCATATTCAGAAAATTACAGTTCATATTCAGAATTAAAATTTCCGAATATGAAATGAAAATTCTGAATATGAATTGTAATTTTCTGAATATGAAATGAAAATTCTGAATATGAATTGTAATTCTCTGAATATGAAATGAAAATTCTGAATATGAACTGTAATTCTCTGAATATAAACTGAAAAAGGTGTAGAAAACGGCTAGTCTGAGAAAATTTTAGTCTAGGCAGCTTTTGTAGGGAATTCAATTTCCTACAAAAATATGTTCAGGTAATTGGGGTTTTACAACAATGGTTTGTCGTTTTTTACCAAATATGAGGTAAAGCCTGTAAAGTCTTTTCATCTTTTTAAAACCTTTATATTAAGTCGCTTTCTTGTTTTCACCACCTTTTTCATACGATATTTCGGAATCTTGCAAAGTCTTTTTAGGTAGCTTCCCGTTGAGCTAGACTCTTGAAACTTGGAACGTAGTTCGGAGCTCCGTGACAATGCAATGTGAACGAAAAAAGTATCCGCTAGGTGGCGCACGGATCAGGAAATACGGTAAATTCATTTAAAAATTGAAATTTTGGGACGCATATTTGAGGAACTTCCCGGTAAGCTAGATTATTGAAAATTTGCATACTTATGAACAATTGAAGACAATACAAACTGTTGTACAAGAAATTCCGCTAGATTTCACACTAGTTGAGATAATTACAAAAAATATTAAAAGACTCCTGGAATTTTGCGATCGATTTTTAGTAACTTCCAGGTTATTTAGAGACTTGAAACTTGACACATTTGCCACAACCCGATGACAATGCAATCCCTCATCAAAACAATTCCGGTAGGTGGCGCACGGATCGAGATATTCCGAAAACTAATTTGAAGTTGAGAATTTTGTGATCGACTTTTGACCAACTTCCAGGTAACCCAGGAACTTGAAACTTGACATTAAATTGAGGCAACAGTGACACTACAAATAGTAAAAAGCAAAATTCCGATAGATCGCACGCTGGTCTATATAGAGACTTGAAACTTTACACATTTATCACAACCCGATGACAATGCAATCCCTCATCAAAACAATTCCGGTAGGTGGCGCACGGATCGAGATATTTCTAAAACTAAGTTGGCAATTTTGCGTTCGACTTTCGACCAACTTCCAGGTAAACTAGGAACTTGAAAGTTAGCATTTAGTTGTGGAAACGCTGACAATACAAAAGGTGGCGTGCTTTTCGATATAATTGAAAATCTCTAAAACATTGGGGGAATCTTGCGATAGATTTTTGAGTAACTTTCCGCTAAGCTAGAGACTTGAAACTTGTCACATTTGTCAGAACCCGATGACAATGCAATTTCTCATCGAAAAAATTCCGGTAGTTGGCGCACATATCAAGATATTTTCAAAACTATTTTAAAGTTGGGAACTTTGCGATCGATCTTTGACTAACTTTCTGGTAATCTAGGAACTTGACACTTAGCATTTAGTTAAAGGAACCGTGACAGTACAATATCTAAAAATCAAATTTCCGATAGGGATCACCAAAACTAAAAATAAAATAATAAAAGGATGACAAATTGTAATCAATTTTTGAAATTTGAAAATATAAAGGTGGAGGGCACGTTTCCAAACTAAGGCAAACAATTTCTGAGAGCCTAAATAGAAGTTCGGCTATCGACAAAACATTTAAAGCCTATTAATTGCACTCCACCTTTATATTTTCAAATCTCAAATATTGATTACAATTGGTGTGACTAAAATTTCAAACCCAAAAAACACCGAAACCATGTCTTTGTTTAACGACAAATTTGCTGAGGCTTTTTGACAGCATTCATATAAAGGTTGTCTTTAAAATTTTTTCATCATCTTTTTATTTTCTACTGAAAATCAATATATGTTTTGATAAGAACGCATTTTTTTTTTTTACCCAATCTACTGTACATACATAGCTCGTATAAAAGTGTAGACTTCATAACGATCGAAAAAAGTATTTAAAGTAGATGCGAAAACCAAAAATATCTTCAATTCATCAAGAAAGATATGGTTTCGGGCTATGGATACTTTTCGATTTATCTACTCTTAAACACGTATCGAGTCATAACAGCCAAAAGGACATACTTAAGCGAAACAATTCTCGACTTTCCAGTTTTGATAAACCCTTAAAAAGTCAAATAAAATTGATCTATAGCTCGATACAGGGGCGCAGCCAGAAGAAAATGTTTGGGGTGGTTTTTAATTTTTTTCTTTTTAATATTTTCCTAGCACAAGTATTTACAAAAATATTTTTTTATTTAAAAAACATAATTATACATTAGACTGGGCCAAAAATTCAAAATTTGGTTTTTTTTTTTAAATTATATTGATTTTTTTTTCTTTTTTAAAAAGGTGAAAAAAAAATTACTGTAATTTTTTCAGATTTTTTAATTAAATCACTAGCCTTCACAAAATAATATTGGACCTTTGACACGGTTATGGCCGAACATCGGGCCCGTTGTTAAATTCTGATATCGAATTCGGATTCAGCATCCAATTTCCCTTAAGAATATGTATTTAGCTTTATTCCACGTAGATTTTTTCATGTTTCGCAAATTTTCAAACCAAAATCGGGAATTCTGAGAAAATTTCAGTCTAGGTAGCTTTTGTAGCTTTTTCCTACAAAAATATGCTCAGGTGTTTTTTCAACAATGATTTGTCGTTTTTATACCAAATTGAAGGTAAAGTCTGTAAAATCTAAACTAGCGATGATAGACCTCTAGACTTTAATATAAAAATCTGAAAAATTATAGTAATTTTTTCACCTTTCTTAAAAAGAAAATCAATATAAATTTTGAAAAAAAAAAAACCAAATTTGGTATTTTTGGCCCAGTCTAATATACATACATACATAGATACCTGCCAATAAATGTTACTTTATAGGTTTGTTTATTGGGCTGCTCTAGCTTACGCCAGATTGAGATATTTCACAAAATTGTGTTTAACGAACACTTTTCTTGCTCTAGGTTGCTCTATTTTTTGTTTCATGAGTACGCTCAAAACAAAACTATTCCAGTGGGAAAAGGTAAGGTATAGCAATGCATAAAGTAAGGTATAGCTCCTATAGACTATACATGAAAACATGTATGAATTTTTCTACAGCGATGTCATAGGAAAAGTAATGTGTCGCTCGCCTACAAAACTAAAGCTACATGTTTACATTCCCTGCAGTCAACTTAACTAGTATTATACTAATCAAATACCAGTCAGCCAGGCGGCCTCAACTAGTTCGAGTTCTGTAATTTTTCCATATTAGCAACTGGTATTTTTAACTCGGCGATGTCCTACGAGATGGCAATTGTCCTTCTCTGCATCAGCACCATACCAATTGGCTGCCTCTGCATCAGGAATATACCAGTTGATATACTTTTTATTAATTCCAATGAAAACAAAATCAAAGCCTCGGATGAGAACCCCCTTTAATGTTGACGACCCGGCAAAACGAATAAGGCATAATGATTTGGATATTAGGGCATGTACCGGAAATGTCCGGACCCTTTCAAGGGACGCAAAGGCCGACATCACCGCCCTGCAGGAAATGCGATGGACGGGGCAAGGAAAGACGACCATCGGTCCTTGTGACGTATACTACAGTGGCCAGACACGCAGCAAAGCGCGTGGTGTAGGATTCGTGGTGGGAAAGAGACTTCGCCGCCAAGTATTAGCGTTCACTCCTGTGGACGAGCGTCTCGCTGCGATCCGCATCAAGGCGAGGTTTTTCAACATAACATTTATCTGCGCCTATGCGCCGACTGAGGAGACGGACGACGCAGAGAAGGACTCCTTCTACGATAAACTTGAACAGACTTATGATCGCTGCCCCCAGCATGATATCAAAATCGTGCTCGGCGACTTTAATGCCAAGGTGGGCAAGGAAGGAGTCTTTGGTCCTACAGTTGGAAAATTCAGTCTCCACGATATAACATCCCCCAACGGCACTAGGTTGATTGACTTCGCCGCTGCTCGCAATATGGTCATCAGTAGTACCAGGTTCCAGCATAAGCGAATACACCAAGCCACATGGCTGTCCCCTGATCAAAGAACTGAAAACCAGATTGATCATGTCTTGATTGACGGCAGACATAGCTCCACCGTTCTGGACGTGCGTACACTGCGTGGTCCCAATATTGACTCTGACCATTATCTTGTCGCAGCCAAGATACGCACACGCCTCTGTGCAACGAAGAAAGTGCGCACAGTAACGGAAGGAAAGTTTGACGTCGAGAAGCTGCGCATGACACAGACAGCTGATAATTTCACAACTCGACTCTCACACCTGCTAGCAATCCCCGACCTAACGATGTAACCGAGCAATGGAAGCATATCTCTCACTCATTGCGTACCGCCGCTGAGGCCACTATAGGGTTCCAGCGAGCCCGCAAGAACCACTGGTACGATGAGGAATGCAAAACTGCCTCGAAAAAAAGGACGCTGCCTACAAGGAGACGTTGCGAACGGGCGCAACCCGCAGTGTATGGCAACAATATCGTGAGGCAAAGAAGGAAGAGAGACGCCTTTTCAGAAAAAAGAAAAGTGAGGCCGAAAGGCGTGAGTGTGAGGAGCTTGAGATGCTGGCTGACAGGAATGATGCCCGAAAATTCTATGAAAAGATCCGGCGGATGACGGAAGGTTTTAAGACCGGGGCAAGCTCCTGTAAGGACAATAATGGCGACCTGGTAACCGACGTACAAAGTGTACTTAAATTATGGAGGGAGCACTTCTCCTCACTGCTAAATTGCGAGGGAGACGTCGAACCCGATACCCCAATCCCTGACGATGGAAAAGTCGTCCCACCACCTGACTATGATGAAGTGAGGATAGCTATATCCCGGCTCAAAAACAACAAAGCGCCTGGAAAAGACGGACTACCCGCCGAGCTGTTCAAACACGGAGGCGAAGAGCTGGTAAAAAGCATGCATCAGCTCTTATGCAGAATATGGTCAGACGAATGCATGCCACCGGATTGGAATTTAAGTGTGCTTTGCCCAATCCACAAGAAAGGCGATCCCGCTAACCGCACCAACTACCGCGGAATTAGTCTTCTTAATATTGCATATAAGGTTCTTTCTAGCGTGTTGTGTGAAAGGCTGAAGCCCATCGTAGACAAACTGATTGGACCTTATCAGTGTGGCTTTAGACCTGGTAAGTCTACCATCGACCAGATTTTCACGATACGCCAAATCCTGGAGAAGACCCATGATAAAAGAATCGACACACACCATCTCTTTGTCGATTTCAAAGCCGCTTTTGATAGCGCAAAAAGGAGTTGCCTGTATGCCGCCATGTCTGAATTTGACTTCCCTGCAAAGCTTATACGGCTTTGCCAAATGACGTTGAGCAATACCAACAGCTCCGTCAGAATCGGGAAGGACCTCTCTGAGCCATTTGAAACCAAACGAGGCTTCAGACAGGGCGACTCCCTTTCGTGCGATTTCTTCAATCTGATGCTGGAGAAGATAATTCGAGCAGCAGAGCTAAACCGCAATGGTACAATCTTTTACAAGAGCGTGCAATTGCTGGCGTATGCCGATGATATTGATATCATTGGCCTTAACAACCGCGCCGTAAGCGCTGCCTTCTCTGGACTGGATAAGGAAGCGAAAAAAGTGGGTCTTGCCGTGAACGAGGACAAGACGAAGTATTTGCTGTCATCAAAGAAAGAATCGGCGCACCTGCGCCTTGGCAGCCATGTCACTTTTGATAGTTACAAATTTGAAACTGTGAGGGACTTCGTCTATTTGGGAACCAGTATCAACACCGAAAATAATATCAGTCTAGAAATCCAGCGGAGAATCACTCTTGCCAACAAGTGCTACTTTGGACTGAGTAGGCAATTGAGAAGTAAAGTCCTTTCTCGAAGAACAAAGATCACGCTCTATAAGTCTCTCATCATACCTGTCCTGATGTATGGCTCAGATTCATGGACAATGTCAAGAGAAGATGAGATGGCTCTTGGAGTATTTGAGAGAAAAGTTCTCCGGACGATTTATGGTCCTTCCCGTGATGCCAACGGCGAGTATCGAAGGAAATTTAACGATGAGCTGTACGAGCTCTACGCAGATCTGACCATAGTCCAGCGAATTAAAGCCCAAAGACTCCGCTGGCTGGGCCATGTTATGCGAATGGACAAAGAAGCTCCAGCACAGAAGGTTTTCCTATCGTCGCTTGAATTCGGCAGCAGAGGAAGGGGGAGGCCTCGACTGAGATGGAAACAACAGGTGGAGGATGACTTGAACTCCCTTGGGGTTTCCAATTGGCGTCAGTTATCGCTAAAAAGGAATGACTGGCGTGCTTTGATATGCAACGGCCAAAATCGCTTAGGCGGTTAAGCGCCAATAAATGATGATGATGATACTTTTTATTATACACATCAGTATCATACCATTTAAGATACTACTTCGTATATACGTCAGGATCGTACCAGTTGAAAGAATAGTTCATATATACATCAGAATCATACCAGTTGGCAGCCTAGTTCATATATACATCAGAATCATACCAGTTGAAAGACTAGTTCATATATGCATCTGAATCATACCAGTTGACAGACTAGTTCATATATGCATCAGAATCATACCAATTGACAGACTAGTTAAAAAAGCATCGGAATCATACCAGTTGTCATACTAGTTCATATATGCGTCAGAATCATACCAGTTGATATAGTAGTTCATTTATGCATCAGAATCATACCAGTTGACATACCAGATCATTTATGCATCATAATCATATCAGTTGACATAATAGTTCAAATTTGCATCAGAAATATACCATTTGACATACTAGTTCGTATATACGTCAGGATCGTACCAGTTGAAAGAATAGTTCATATATACATCAGAATCATACCAGTTGGCAGCCTAGTTCATATATACATCAGAGTTGTTGGGATTTTCCACATAGCAGAATCCTGGGACTGACACTCCTAAACCGACACCGTTACTCCTCCTCGAACCACTTACATGACATTATGAAGGCCATCAAGTCCTTTATGTCCAGTTCCGCGATCTGGTTTAGGCTATCCAATAAGGGAACTCCCAAAAAGCGCGTTCTCGCGCCGCTTAAGGTCGGGCAGTTGCAGATGAGGTGCTTCACCGTTTCCTCTTCCTCATCATCTTTGCAGCTCCTACAGCATCGTCAATAGGGCACATTTAGCCTTTCTGCGTGCCTACCAATAAGGCAGTGCCCAGTTAGAACACCTTTTAATATGGAGATTTCTCTCCTTCTTAGGGCGTGAATGCCTCTAGATCTTTTATGATCCCATTTCGGCCAGGTTTGTTTGGATCTATGGCACCTTAGGGATTGTTGCCAGCTTTCGTTGGCTTGACGGAGTGTGTACTCCTTCAGCATTAGCTTGCATAATTTAAAAGATTCTATGGTTTCTGTTGCTGCTAGCAGCCGATTGATGTCGCTGCGACATTATTGCCTCTTGTTGATAAACCGAACTAAAAAGTAAAAAATAAAATTAAAGAAAAAAAAACTTTTTTAAAAATAAGCTTTTATTATTGGTTTATAAAATTAACTAAAAAGTAAAAAATAAATTCACTGTAAAGGAATATAACACTTTATAAGTTCATTGTAACCTTTAAAGATAACTAGCTGACCCGGCAGACGTTGTCCTGCCACAAATTTATTTCCCCCTCTGTTTCTTTAACCCGATCCCTATACCTATTTTAAACCATATCCCTATCTCCTTCATATAGGAGAAACCACGCCCCCTTTTTCCTTATCCCCAGTTTTTTTTGGAGGTGTCCGGGATTGATCTTATATAACTCCTCACAAAATTTCAGTGGTCTAACCTAAATACTTCTAGAGATATGGACTATGAAGTATTATATTCGTATGGGAGGTGCCACGCCCCCTTTATCGTTAACTCGAGTTTTTTGGGAGGTATTAGGGATCGATCACATATAAACCCTCACCAAATTTCAGTGGTCTAACATAAATACTTGCAGAGATATGGGCTATGAAATGTTTCCTTCGTATGGGAGGTGCCACGCCCCCTTTTTCTTTATCTCCAGTTTTTTTGGAGATGATGGGATTAATCTTATTTAACTCCTCAAGAAATTTCAGTGGTCTAAACTAAACATTTCCCGAGATATGGACTATGAAGTATTTCATTCGTATGGGAGGTGCCACGCCCCCCTTTTCGTTATCCCCAGTTTTTTTGGAGGTGGTAGGGATCGATCTCATATAACCCCTTACCAAATTTCAGTGGTCTAACATGAATACTTCCAGAGATATCGACTATGAAATATTTCATTTGTATGGGAGGTGCCACGCCCCCGTTTTCGTTATCCCCAGCTTTTTTGGAGGTGGTAGGGGTTGATCTCATATAATCCCTTACCAAATTTCAGTGGTCTAACATGAATACTTCCAGAGATATCGACTATGAAGTATTTCATTCGTATGGGAGGTGCCACGCCCCCTTTTTGGTTAACCCCCAGTTTTATGGGTGAGAATGGTGTTGTTAGCCTATAGGTCTGTACCGATTTCCAGGTCCCTACCTTAAACCCATTTAGAGATATTCACCTTGAAGAAAAATGTTTGTATGGGAGGTGCCACGCCCCCCTAATATTTTGTTCTGATTTTATAACATGACCTGCGCGTAGTAATAACAAACAAACCTCCTAAAGGAAGTATATGATTTGGTTCAGCCGTTTTCGAGTTTTAACGTAACGGCTGAACACCATTTCATTTTTATATATATAGATTGTATGGGAGGTACCACGCCCCCTTTTTCGATAACCCCAAGTTTTATGGATGAGAATGGTGTTGTTTTCATGTTCCTACCTTAAACACTTTTGAAGATATTCACCTTGAAAAATTCAGTTTGTATGGGAGGTGCTACGCCCCCTTTTCCGATTACCCCTTCTTTTATGTGTAAGAAGGCTTTTGATACCATATAGGTCTATACCAATTTTCAGGTCCCTACCTTGAACCCTTTCACAGATATTCTGCTTAAAAAATTTAGTTTGTATGGGAGGTACCACGCCCCCTTATTGGATAACCCCCGGTTTTATAGGTGAGAGTGGTGCTGTTATCCTGTAGCTCTGTACCAATTTTCATGTTCCTACCTTAAACACTTTTGAAGATATTCAACTTGAAAAATTCAGTTTGTATGGGAGGTGCCACGCCCCCTTAATATTTTGTTCTGATTTTAAGACATGACCTGCGCGTGGTAATAACAAACAAATCCCCCAAAGGAAGTATTTCATTTGGTTCAGCCGTTTTCGAGTTTTAGCGTTACAATTATACACCATTTCATTTTTATATATATAGATTTGGCTTCTTCGTCTGCCACAAAATAATTCCATATTGTACATAATTATATATTTCTAACATTAAAACTTTACACCTAAATTATTAAATCTTTCAGTATATAGATATCACATTCCTAATCTTATTAATAATAAAAGCGTGTTAAATTTTGATGGTATAATTAAGAACATTTAGGACCTTCTTTTCTATTTGATGGTATAATTAAGAACATTCAGGACCTTCTTTTCTTGCTATCGAAATTTAACACGCTTTTATTATTAATAAAATTAGGAATGTGATATATACTGGAAGATTTAATAATTTAGGTGTAAAGTTTTAATGTTAGAAATATATAATTATGTACAATATGGAATTATTTTGTGGCAGACGAAGAAGCCAAATTATCTTTAAAGGTTACAATGAACTTATAAAGTGTTATATTCCTTTACAGTGAATTTATTTTTTACTTTTTAGTTAATTTTATAAACCAATAATAAAAGATTATTTTTAAAAAAGTTTTTTTTTCTTTAATTTTATTTTATTTGTCATTGAATCTATTACACTGCGCAACACGAGAAAAATACCTGGGACGAGATAGCATTTTCTGTTAGATCTCAAAATCTTGAGTTAGGGGTCAAACCCGGTTTTTCGTACCTTTGCACACTTATGACCCTCTATCTTAGGTGTATGGATGTAACAGCCATGGATTGCGTCAATATGGATGTAAAGCTTAGGCCCCTGTTATGGAAATGACGTATTTCGATTTTCATGCAATCGAAATTTTTGCAAACATGTCATGAAAACTAGTTTTCACATATACAGTTTTATATCTCAGAGGTGGTTTAAACCCCCAAAACCACCCCCTGGCTGCGTCACTGGCTCGATAGCATCTAAGCAAATCACAAGAAAGATATGGTTTGCGGGCCATGGATACTTTTCGATTTATCTACTCTTAAACACGTATCGAGTCATAACCGCCAAAAGGATATAAGCGAGACAATTCTCGATTTTCCAGTTTTGATGAACCCTTAAAAAGTCAAATAAAATTGATCTATAGCTCGATAGCATCTAAGCAAATCACAGTGGGGTGGTTACAAGGGGGAAAAATTGCGTACTATCTTTTATTATACCCCCTAGAATATGGTAGTAAACTAGAAAATGATAAATAAAAAGTCTTAGGCCAATCCGATTACGTTAACATGTGCCTCATTGGGGTCAAAGATAGAAAAAACAGTGGTAATTGTCCGTAAAATCGGCTCCACTTCTTTTTTGAACTTCATCCGAATACGGTTCGATACGACTCTTTATTACTGAAACGGCGGCCGCCGTGGTGTAGCGGTTAAGTGTTCGGCCTTCTACACCAAGTCGTGGCGGTTCGATGCCCGGCAAAAGTAACATCAAAAATTATTTAGAAAAAGAATTTTTCTAAACGGGGCCGCCCCTCGGCAGTAGTTTGGCAAACTCTCCGGGTGTATTTCTGCCATAAGAAGCTTCTCAGCAAAAAATTCATTTGCTTTGCAAGTGCCGTTCGGAGTCGGCAAAAAACTGTAGGTCCCGCCAACTTGTAGGAAAACTCAAAAAGCAACACACCACAAGTTGGAAAGAGAAGCTCGGCTAAAAATCTCGTTAGAGGTTATGATAACCTGTTGGTATAGGTTAGGGTTAGGTTCAAGTGGCTGCGGCAGAGGCACACTTAGGCCAGTTTTGAAAGGCCCGTTGTGATACCACCAACACAAGGAAAGTCAGTCCCGGGACCCAGCCATATGGAAAATCCCTGAGTTGTTGGGATTTTCCACATAGCAGAATCCCGGGACTGACACTCCTAAACCGACACCGTTACTCCTCCTCGAACCACTTAGATGACTTTATGAAGCCCATCAAGTCCTTTATGTCCAGTTCCGCGATCTGGCCTAGGCTATCCAGGAACGGAACTCCCAAAAAGCGCGTTCTCGCGCCGCTAAAAGCCGGACAGTTGCAGATGAGGTACTCCACTGTTTCCTCCTCCTCATCATCTTTGCAACTCCTGCAGCATCGTCGGTAGGGCACACCTAGCCTTTCTGCATGCCTACCAATGAGGCAGTGACCGGTTAATACCCCTATCAATATGCAGATTTCCCTCCTAGTTAGGGCATAAATGCGTCTAGACCTTTTAAGATCCCATTTTGACCTGGTTTGTTTCGATATCCGACACCCTGGGGATTGCAGCCATCTTTCGTTGGCTTGACGGAGTGTGTGCCCCTTCAGCATTAGTTTGCATGTCAAACGGAATACCTAAGAGCTCTTTATCCTGAAGAACCTGCTTGGTCGTGCCCTGCCTGGCAAGCTCGTCTGTCTTACAGTTTCCCTCAATGTCCGTATGTCCCGGGACCCATATGAGGTTTACGCGGTTCTGTTGGGTCATCTCCTGAAGAGATCGACGACAGCTGAGCGTCAGTTCAGAGTTGAACGTGTATGAGCCAAGGGATTTGATGGCCGCTTGGCTATCGCTGAAAATATCTTCTCCGATAACACGTTTGCTTAACTCTGCCGTCCAACTTCGAGTCGTCGGTGTATATGGAAGTGCCACCATTTGTTTCGGGACACCAATCCGTCCTCTCCCAGTCTTCTCTGCTGGGAATGTTTATTTTGAAACAGCTATCCCCGACTGTAGTGGTCGCACAACGATCTGTGCTTAGAGGAGAAAGCTGTAAGATTCCAGAATACTGGAGTGTCCAATAGTATCCGCAGCCCAACTGGAGGTTTCTCTTAGGCGCAGAGCTGGTGCCGCCGCTGACCGAAACCCTTCCAGAATAAGTGGCAAAATGCCCAGAATGACCTGGCGAGCTTCGTTGGGCGTTGTCCTTAGCGCACCGCTTATACAGATCATATTGGATCTATGGACTTCAGAGTTTGTGGGAACTTGCCGCTGAATGCAATAGCTAAATCGTCTGCGTATGCCACTATCTTCCCGCCCCCCCCCCCCCCCCCAGCTTGTGTCATGTAGCAACGAGTTGACTGTGCGGGGAAAGAACACCACCCTGCGGTGTTCCCCTTGTGACATAACGTGATAACTCAACCGTACCAAGTGAAGAAGCTATTTTCCATCCCCTTAAAAGTTGGTCAATTAAACCAGTTAGAGGTCTATCTACGCCCAGATTAGTCAGAGCGGAGTTGATAGCCTCCGGGCTTATATTGTTGAAAGCCCCCTCAATGTCTAGGAGGGCCACGAGACAGTAGTCCTTTTCACACAGTGATTTCTCAATGACAGACACTAGGCTGTGCAGAGCGGTTTCTGTTGATTTACCCTTGGAGTATGCATGCTGATAGCTGGAGATAAGGTTGCTATCAATAGTCGTTGAGAGGTAGTCGCTTAGTATCCTCTCAAAGGTTTTTAGTACAAAGGGCGAGAGACTGATCGGTCTGTAGTCTTTTGGCTCGTAGTTGGATGCCTTCCCAGCCTTAGGGATAAACACTACCGTGGCGCTTCTCCACGAGCCCGGAATGTGGTTGAGAGCCAGGAAGGCTGTGAAGAGAAATACCAGCCATTTAGCTGATGTCTCCAACGTGTTTATAAGTTGCGCGGGGATAATCCCGTCCGGCCCGGCAGCCTTATACGGTTCAAAGCTCTTAACTGCCCACCTTACTCTTTCCTCAGTGATGGGTATATTTACTGCCAGGTTTGTTGCAGGTGCTAGTGGTGCGTCATGCAGATTCCCCGGAAAATGTGTATTCAAGAGCAGCTCAAGGGTTTCCTCTTCCGTGCTGGTCCAGGATCCGTCAGGTTTTCGCAAATAGCTGATGGCTGTTTGACTTTTCGAGAGGACTCGTCTAAGTTTCGCTGTGTCGTCGACCTTTTCGACGCCAGTGCAGAAATTTCTCCACAAGGTTATTCGGCGTCGTAGGGCATATAGACCGACGCCACCGTCAGGCGGGTGCTGTCGACCGTTAGACTGATAGCGGTAATATCACCATTGGAGTAGTTACCCTGTAGGGAAAATCTCTAGTTCAGAGCTAGTTCGCTTCTAGTGCGTTCCGAACCAGTACTAGTTCGCGAACTAAGCGAATTTAACATGGCGATGTCCTAGGCTGGAACTAGTACAAAATTCGATAGTTTGGATCTATTTCGTTTATTGGCACTATTTCTATAGTTCTAAATATAAATTAAAATGACTTTTAATTTCTCCTCAAACGCTGCTTTCGAACTAGTGAAAATGTAATCACTAACGTACTAGTTCTTATTGGCCACTTTATATTTAGTTCTGAACCAGAAATTTGTTTCACTAGTGCCTGAGTTCCCTGCAGGGTAGACTTGACCAAAATACACGTTCTGACTTTGCTCTCCTCGCTGGCTCGGATGAGCTTGAAGCCCTTAGTCCCCAATCCGCAGATTCTCGAGCTATTGACCCAGGGTTCTTGGATGAGGACCACATCCACGTCGCCTTTAGAAAGACGACTACTTAAAGCAGCCGAAGCCACTTTAGAGTTGTGCAGATTAATCTGAAGCACCACCAACATGAGACCGCACAGACTTCCCTGCCGTCCCCATATCGTCGAGGTTTGCCCCATCCCGGAGGTTGCCTATACACGACGAGTTGTTCCGATTAACTGCCCGATATGGCGTTGCAGGAGTCTTGCTGTCTGTAGCGTTAGATGTTAATCGCTCAGCGTTGGCTGCTACCACCGTGACGTCGAGGACTTCCTCGTCCTGTAGGCTGTCCTCCATCTCCGAGTTGTTCACAGCACTACCGCCAAGGAACGTGGCGGATAACATGCTTTCCGCATCGGAATCCTCCGCTTCCTCTTCTGGTAATTCGTTTTCCGGTTCCCCCGGAGCAGCCGAGAAGGCAGCGCGCTGAGCATCACCACGATATACGTGGATAACGATCTGGTCTACGCTGTAGTGTACTAGGCCATTGCACCTTTTGAGGGGCTCGATTGACTCTTTATTCATGGTGAACACCACCTGTCTGTCGGGCCCTACCGCATCCCCGACCAGATTGACACTCCAGTCATGCGTTGGGAGGGACGGATTCATTAGCCGTAGCATCCCGAGAATTCTCTCGGGTTCGTCAGGGATGGCCGGAATCCACGCCCTTGCCCTTGGACGAGCTGGAATGTCCTTCCAGTCGACGACCTCTATCTTTGCGCCCTTGTAGACTTCACCCAGTTTAGCAGCTGCTGCCTTGTACAGTGCTACTGTTTTTGCATCCTCGCATGCGAGTAATTTAATCTGACCCTGGTGCCAACCCGCATCCGTTACTCGCGCCGAACTACCCGGAAACTCCGGAGCAACATTGAGAAGAATGTTGCCGAGTTCATTTCGCACGTAACGCCACCGGTCCTTAGGGATGGCCAGACGGTCATTGCCTCGGTCAAGGACGCCTATAAGGATCCTGTCCTTGGTTACCTCAGCAAAGCTTAGTTTGCCCGCTCCAGGGGTATTCTGATGCCGCTTGGGAGGGGATTTAACTCCAGGTCCGATCTCTGGCGCTTGAAAGGGTTAACTTTTAACCTCTTTGGCATGTAAGAATTTTGGAAATCCGGTATCACAGCTTTCGCCAGCTCTACCTATTTACTGGAATTCGGCGACAGCGATTCCTGCGGTACCCCTTCATACCTCTTCAGGATCTTTGCAGCCAATCTTTTCTCGTGGTATGCCATCGCGGTCGCTCTGCTTGCCGAAATCTCAGTTGCAGCTTCCTTCTCCTTCGAAACTCCGAGGCCAGGTCGTGAGACCACAGACGTAAAGATACTGGTTTTCATATCAGCGGTTGATGGGAGTTTAGCATACGCCGTTGTCCGCTTAGCTGCGTTGGCAACCGCACTGGTGCTAGCTCCCATCAAGTCAATCTTAGTCGATAGAGGGTTGGTTGACCGACTCGTAGTTGCCATCGCTGTCGATCCCCCCTTGATTGTGGAACGGAGGTTGTCCTCCGGCGTTGTTGTTGCTTTCTCGCCTGTTCCTCCATAGCTCTCCTTTGCTGAGGAGTGAAATTTGGCTTGTTTGTTTTTTAGGTTTATCGTTTTTATTTGGGTTATTTGAGTTCATCTTGTTCGTACGACCCATCGCCGGACAAGGCCAGCTTAGGGTCAAGGGAAGAGTAGGGAAAAATGTGTCGTCCGCCGCGGCAGAGCCCCGTACCGCGGTAAGGCCATGCTTACTCTCTGAGGCGACCCGGTATCAGAGAGGCTCCGTTCAAATACAGCCACGATTTGCCTCCCGGCTGCAAACGTCCAATGGGCACGGTTTCGCATAACACCCTGGATTGGGAGGGGGAAGATCTTGTCGTTGCGCCAGAGAGGCTAGGCTGCTCTCGTGATGAAGTGCCGTACGGAGCTATGATCACAAGGGCAGCGTAGCCCTGTGGCTATCGACTTAAGCCCTCGTACCGCGGCAAGGTATCCACCCTTCACGAGGGTTGGTATATCGCCGCCATTAGTTTTATTTTTATTTATTTTTTATTTTTTTATTTATGTGAAGTTTTTGCTAAAACTGATATTTTCAGCAGTGGGTATTTATTATCTATCACACCAGGTCATAGTTCATATATTCAATTTAGAATTTTAATGCCAGGAGCATTGAAATGATCGAATACAACAAATTTTAATATAATTTTATTACTTCTGAAATAATTTTAGTGCAGAAATAATTTTTTTTTTCAATTTTCCTTATTTTTTTTGGTATATCACTGTTTTTTCCAAACTTTGACCTTGATGAGGCACGTTTTAACGTAATCGGATTGGCATGAAACTACCACATTTTAGGGGGTGTCACATTGGAAATTCCACAATTGGTTTCTTGTCACCACCCTTATATCACATACAAATAAATTTTTTTTCTTTTTATAGAGGTGGTGTGGCTCTGTGTCTTTCCCCACTGGGACGACGTAACGGCGAGGCTCTTATTCGTTTTGTATCTCAAGAACATCGTGATATGGCACTAAAACGTCACAAACATCACATTGGCAGTCGATATATTGAAGTTTATCGTGCCACCGGCGAAGATTTTTTAGCGATTGCCGGTGGAGCCTCCAATGAAGCTCAGGCTTTCCTCTCCAAAGGTGCACAAGTCATAATACGCATGCGAGGCTTACCTTACGATTGCACAGCAAAACAAGTTGTAAGTAAAAGAGATGTAACTCATAAAAGAAATAAGTGAAATATAAACATTAGGGTGATTCAAATACAATTTTCGTTTGTTGTTGAAAAGTTAGGTATTGATGAGGTTATTTCCTCGCAAAAAATTAGCGCTGTTACTTAACCCTTAGATGTGGCTATCTTCTCGCGCTTTCCCATTTTGTATTTTTTTCAAAAAACCTTTACATATTCTTAAAGTGGAGTTTCCAAAACGGTAAGCCCTGTGCGATTATCTTAACTAGACAGACAGGGCGACTCCCTTTCGTGCGATTACTTCAACCTGATGCTTTAGAAGATACTTCGAGTAGTTTACCGCAATCCGTACAATCTTTTACAAGAACGTGCAATTGCTGGCGTATACCGATTTTATTGATATCATTGGCCTTAACTGGATGAGGAAGCGAAAAAAGTGGGTCTCGCGGTCAACGAGGACAAGACGAATTATCTGCTGCCATCAAAGAAAGAATCGGCGCACCTGCGCCTTGGCAGCCAAGTCATCGTCGATAGCTACAAATTTGAAACGGTGAGAGACTTCGTCTATTTGGGAACCAGCATTAACATTGAAAATAATATCAGTCTAGAAATCCAACGGAAAATCACTCCTGCCGACTAGTGTTAATTTGGACTAAGTAGGCAATTGAGAAGTAAAGTCCACTCTCGACAAACAAAGATAACGCTTTATAAGTCTCTCATCATACCAATCCTGATGTACAGCCCGGAATCATGGACAGTGTCAAGAGAAGATTAGATGGCCCTTGGAGTATTTGAGAGAAAATTTCTCCGTAAGATTTATTTAACCATGAGTAACGCTGAAAAGTAAGGGATTAGTAGCTAGTAACTTCGGGCGTTTCGGTTTACTTCTGGCTTTTTCTGAGTTGTAAAGGATCACACCTAAATTGACATCTTGCATTGATGCCTGCGTGCCATCTATAGTGCAGATAACGCACTATTATCATAGCTAGGCGGCTTGTGGATCAGAATCGCAAATAAGCGTCATCTCCTAAAATTCTGAGAGTTCATTTGCTTAAGCATTTTAGCATATTTTAGCATTTACGAGATGGAGATGGATGGAGATTTCTAGAATTCGCCTGCAGGTATGTCGGTGTTGTCCGTTCCTACAAACGGTTTTTCAAGAAAGTGTTTCGCTATTTTTTTATGAATGTATGGTTTAAAATACAAACTTAAGTTAAAAACTTTGTGAAAACTCATAAAAAAATCGGCGAATTTTCGTACAAGTTTTGTTAACTTTTTACTAATAATATATATGCTGGCTTGAACAGCAAGCTCCAGATGGGCCGCCACGGCCCGCTTTTATTTAATCTACACAACGTTCCAGAGTATCACCCATTTGTTTTGGTTAATTATTTCTTTGCGTTCAGAGTGTTTTGGTAGATAGAGTAGGTAATTTAAATAAGGAAAAATTCATTATACCAAATTTTAGTTCTTTTTACAAAGATACATGTACATAGTTTGCCAACTTTTAGGTTTTCTATTTGCCATGTTTTATTTAAACACGTATATTTAACTTATATGTCAAAGTCCGAGCCAGGGTTGTAAAAGAATACACTCATATGCGAATGAAATCAGTTGAAGTCTTATTCAATGACTTCAAATTTCGAATGCATTCATTGACTCCACTTTTGAATAAAGAATAAAAAAATGAAGTCTGAAGTCTTTTTGAAGTCATTTTGTGACGTCACTAAATGACTTCATTTTTTGCGTGAAGTCACTAACTGTTTACAAGAAAAACGGCGTCGTAGGGCATATAGACCGACGCCACCGTCAGGCGGGTGCTGTCGACCGTTAGACTGATAGCGGTAATATCACCATTGGAGTAGTTACCCTGTAGGGAAAATCTCTAGTTCAGAGCTAGTTCGCTTCTAGTGCGTTCCGAACCAGTACTAGTTCGCGAACTAAGCGAATTTAACATGGCGATGTCCTAGGCTGGAACTAGTACAAAATTCGATAGTTTGGATCTATTTCGTTTATTGGCACTATTTCTATAGTTCTAAATATAAATTAAGTACAAAAACTTAAATTCAAATACGAATCCAAATGACTTTTAATTTCTCCTCAAACGCTGCTTTCGAACTAGTGAAAATGTAATCACTAACGTATAAATACTCACTAATATATAAGTTAAAGTTTTACCTCGTTAAATTCAGTTTTTAAAAAGAGCGAGTGAACTTAGTCCGCTGTCGATACTTTATTCGTTCGAGCAAAACTTAAGATTAATTTACAATTACTTCTTAATATTACTTTACACCTAGCTTCTTGTTATTAATTTGCTGACAACCAATTTCTTATTAAATGGATCAATTGTTGATTGCTGACTGTTGTTTGCGCCGATTAGTGCTGACGGTTGTTTACGCCGATTCTTCAGACGCATAATCAGCGTTTACTGATAAATTAACCGGAAGCATGTCGCTAACTTACGGGGTTGTTGAACATTTTAGAATTTGTGAAGTGATGTGTTAACTCCTCCCCTCTTAAGTATGATCGTCCTCGATCATCAATAAAATGGCAAGTCGTTGAAACTTACGTACGTTGGAACACGATTTGTTTTATTTGTTGGTGAAGTTTCTTGTTTTGTGCCGGGTATTACTATTTCTTTTTCGAAGTATTGGATCTTCACGGATCGTTTCCTTAGGAAAAACAAGAGTATTAGAGTATTATGTTACCGTTATTAGGCTTCCTATGGAGAATGTCGCCTTTTTGAGTGCGTTTATTCGGTGTATGTTTCTGATGTGTAGATCTTTCAAAGCCTCTAAGGAAAGTAGTTCTACGTACTCCTTCTCTAATGGGTTTGGCTGCAGTATTGCGGGGATGGTTTCAATTGACTTAGCTTCCATGTTGCTGAATATTTGACTGTTAATTTTAAGTGTTGAATTGTGGTACATTACAACATACGTTCCGTTTGTCTCTTGCGATGTCGTGTTGATTTCTAATTTTCCATTGAATTGGTTAAGCAATATTACTCCTGATCTTATTTCTTCTAACGTAGGGACTTGGGGGCCATTGGTTGTCGAGCATGTTGAATTTGGGCTATTAATAATCCTAGCTATGCATAAATCTGTATCTAAATCTACCAAATTTGTTTCTTTGCAAATTGTTACATGACTATAGGCTTCGCATTTATTTTTTATTCCATACATTTTATTTATTCCTTTTAATATTTCTTTAAATTGTTATTAAAATATTGTTTGGTCTTTTTACCGGTCGTATAATAATTCTTCTAAATGTTTCTTCTAATGTTAGAGGTATTTTTACCATGTATACAATTTTCATGTTTTCGCTTAATACATTTATTTCTGATAAATTTAATGCTTCTTCGGCATTTTCAAATGGAATTTTTTCCCTTTTTAATTTGTTTATTGATAATTCGATTTCTTCTTTGCTTAGTATTAGAGAGTTTACTACGTTATTTTTTGCCCATTGTATGGCGTATCTTATATTTATTAATTCTGTCGCGCACTCGATATTTTCCCGTATATGCGCGACCACGATTGGTTACTTACGTGTTCAGGATTTTCGTATTAATCAAAACACTAGATTTATGAATATATAAGTTAGTTATTAATTATAATATTAGGTATTTCAGAAAGTTTACAAAGATTAAAGGCAAAAGTAGTGTGCACGCCGCGCCGCTTGTATTCAACTGTGTTGTTTTCTCGGGTGTGTCGTACATACCCACGCCAATGGGTTCGGGCTGACAGTGTTCGTCGTGACAACTCGGCCTTTCCTGACCTCAATAGTCTCTTTTTATTTTGTAAATTTACTAGAATTTCAATCAAAACATTATCATCTTTGCGGATTGTATTTAACATCTTATTAACTATGTTAGTAACATTGTTTAAACGTTTTTCGAATAAATTGTTTATTAATATTTGATTATCATCATTTTCGTTTAAGTTATTCAAATTCAAATTGTTATCTATTATTTTCAAATCTTCATGATCTGGAGATCCGGCAATATATTTCCATGATGTCCCCAAGATATCGATTGATCTCTTATTTTTATTATAACTTATAGGTTTTAGGGTATTTAGGATATCGAAGGTTTGAAAGGTTTCATGTTTAAGAATAGGATATAGGAGGTTGTCTTTGGGGATTTGGTTTGTCATTTCGTCATAAGTCTCGGTCAAAAATTTCTCGTATTTTTCTAAGTCAATGATGTGAATAAGTCTGAAGGTACCGTCTTGTATTTTCGCTTGTCCGTTGTCTATTGTGACTAATTGTGTGTCTGTGAAAACTGGGAAATGGTAGTTCAAACTTGTAACTCTCTTCGTTACTGAATAAGAATAATTGATTTTTGAAAGCATTTATTGGTGCTTCCGTGGCTGGGATGAGTAGGTGTGCGGAACTTTCGTCGCTGTGGTCAGTGGTAGACAGGACGTTAATATCAGTCAGTGGAGGTCTAGAGAGTTCGTCTGCTACGACGTTCGTTTTCCCTGGCTTGTACTTCATTTCGTAGTTGTATTCCTCAAGGATACATTTCCATCTCTTCATTTTCCCATTGTGGTTTTTGATGCTCAATGCGAAAGTGAGAGGTTGGTGATTCGTGAAAATCACAACTTTCGCTGATCTGTACAAGTAGTTTCGCAGTGTCATGAGAGCCCAGATGATTGCCAGCATTTCTTTTTCATTTGCGGCATAACTCTCTTCGGTTTTATTTAATGATCGGGATATAAAAGTTATTAGTTTGCCTGCTTGCTCAAGGACGGCGCCTAGAGCGTAGTTTGATGCATCGGTAGTGAGATGGAACTCCTGTTTGAAGTCTGGGTATGACAGGATGACTTCCTTTGATATTAGTGAATATTTAATTTTGTTGAAAGCTTCTAGGGCACTTTTATCAAGCACAACCAGCTTTGTGTTTGAGGCGTTTTTGGACACGCGTCCATCCTCCCCTCTTAAAAGCGAGGTCAGAGGTTTCGCTAGTTTGGCGTAATCTCTGATGAAGCGTCGATAATACCCTGATAGGCCAAGAAAGGATCTCAAGTCTTTTAATGTTTTGGGCCATGGAAATTCCTGAATTGCTTTTACTTTAGCGGGATTGGTTTTTATGCCTGAGGGTGATATAATGAAACCTAGGAATTCGACTTCTTTTCGGAAAAATTCGCATTTGTCCAGTTGGACCTTCATATTTGCTTTTTCAAGCGTATGGAAAATTGTTTCAACATTTTTAAGGTGGTCTTTCTCGTCTTTGACAAATAATATTATGTCATCTATGTAGACATAACATATTTTGCCTATGTGTTGCTTTAGGATGTTGTCTAAAGCTCGTTGAAAGATGGCGGGTGCGTTTTTAAGTCCGAACGGGAGTCGTGTGAATTCATATTTGCCGTTGTTGACCGAAAAAGCTGTCTTCTCGATATCACTTTCCTTCAAGGGAATCAGGTGGAAGCCACTCTTTAAATCAAGAACAGAAAAATATGTGTTGTTGCTGAGTTGCGAGATTACCTTGTTAATTTCCGGGATTGGATACCTGTCGGCTATTGTTAGGGTGTTCAGTTTCCTATAATCGATTACGAGTCTATATTTTTTTTTTTCAGACGCGTCTAATTTTTTGGGGACAACCCACACAGGTGAGTTGTAGGGTGAACGGGAGGGCCTAGTTATTCCATCTTTTAGTAAATTTTCTATTTCTTGTTTCACGAAATCTCTCATGGCTAGGGGGTAGGGATAGTATTTGGTATATACGGGAGTTTCAGAAGAGGTTCTAATTTCTCCTATTACGGTAGTAGTATAAGTAAGTTTTTCATCTGGTTCGGTAAATAAGTTGGGATATTTGTTTGTAAGGTGGTTTATGTATTGTTTCTGCATACTTGTCATGTGGTCGGTCCTAACGTCTATTTTATTAACTGTTGGAGACGGTTTCTCTCTAATTTTAATTTTTTTGTTATTGCCTAAAGTAAGGGTATCGTCATGTATGTTAATTGTGGCACGGAGTTCTTTAAGACTGTCGTTTCCTATTATTCCGTCGAAGGATTTGAGCGTAGGTAGTAAAAAGAATTTTAAAGTAGTGTCATTGCTTCCAAACAGATTGATGATCGTATGATGGGTAATTTGAATTTGTCCGGCTATGTAATTTGCAAAGAAAGGCTCGTCATTGGGTATTTTTTTAAGGACATGGCAAGGTTGGATATGGTTTTTGCTTGACCCTGTATCGATTAGCATTTTGAGAATTTTTCCGTTCTTCGCTCTACATTCTACGTAAGGCAGCGAAGTACTACTCATTCTAAAAAATGAATGTCGATATGATCATGCTCTTCAGGTTGTGAATTTATTTCAGCGTATGTCTGTGCTGTCTGTTCTGGCTGTTCTGCCATCAATGCAGCTTCATACTCTTCTGAAGTAGGTGTCCAGTCCGGTTGGTAGTGTTGGTCTGGTTCGTACTGTTGGTACCAGTGGTCTTGTGTGGTATCCTAGTATCCACTTGCTTCTACCTGGACTAGTATAATTTCCATAAAATGAACTAGTCCACATACTAGTCCAAAAGGGATTAGTATGGAATATACTAGTCCCATACTAGTCCAAAAAGCTTTGAACCAGGACTAGTATAACTTCAACCAAAATTTTCCTGGCTTAACCTTTATTTTATCCCTCGACTTTATTTTCATGTTTATTCTTGAGAAAGCAGCGGCTATTTGTATTTACCCTATCATGAAAAAGCATCTATGAATTATAAGAGAATACGAAACGAATGAATTTTCTATTTTTTAACTGGTATAACTTCATCCAGAAAAATCTAGTTGTATACTAGTATGGAATGGATATTTCCTGACTAGTATGGGTTCAGCCATAAAATTCTAGTTGCATACTGGTATGATATGGATATTTCCTGACTAGTATGAGTTCTACCAGAAAGTTATAGTTGTATACTAGTATGAAATGGATATTTCCTGACTAGTATGAATTCAGACAGAAAATTATAGTTGTATACTGATATGAAATGGATATTTCCTGACTAGTATGAGTTCTGCCAGAAACTAGTATACTAGTATTTTTCTGACTAGTTTGAGGTTTCGCTGCAGGGATAGTTCAACAAATAATCCTGTTATATAAACAACATTTGAGAAAAAATTGAGAATAGATGATTTCTCAAACGTTTGAGTTTTTGGTGCTCGATGTTTGTTGGGGGGTTGCTTTTTCTTCGTCTTCTTTGATATTGCGAGAAATTGGTAAGTGCGCAGTTAATAATTTTATAAAAAGTTTAAAAGTAGTTTTGCAGTGAAATTACACCTAATTTGCACAGATAAAGCAAGTATATAGTGCTTATTATTGTTTTGTGACAAGGAAAGTGTTGATTAATTTACTCATGTACAAAAAATTGCATATTTTCAGATAGACGCGAGTTAACGACGTTAGCCTAAACACTATATACATACACATATACATATAATCATTATTCACAAACCTGTAAACATTCAATAACACAAACAATTATATTCGCTGATAAGTAACAAAGCATTATGATAACATAATGCTTAACATGTAAACATCTTTTTATCACCAAACAAACAATAGTTAGAAATAGTATAACAGAGAGAATACGATAGACAAGTATAAACCTGTAAACATCTTTTTATCACCAAACAAACAATAGTTAGAAATAGTATAAATTGATGTAAGCGTAAAAATGTAAAACAGTTCTGGAAATAAAACAAGACTGAAATAAACTCTTGTGTACTTTTAATTCCTAACACGGACTCATAACTGGGGGCTCAACCGCGATTAAAAAGCCATATATATATTTTTTTATAATGTAAAAAATATATACAAAACAATTCCACGGGAAGTAGGACTTCCAGCACTAACGTCTGAAAGAAGTGCTTAAAAAATTGACAAAATCAAATTCCTGAAAAATTGGAATTATAATCAACACGGATAGGTCTTGAAAAATAGAACTTAACTCTGTAGTACATTACCACGCACCCTGTATTCACGTTATCCAACAACAGTCAGCATTGCCCCAATTATGGTTCGATATAATAACTTCGTTGACACGGCACACGCGCGACACAGTTATTAGCAATATCGGCCAACACGCGCAGCTGACCCAATTAACAACCCGGAAGCATGAATGGGAGCTGCAACCTTAGCATTATAGTCTTAGGGCCACTTGCATAAAAGCCGATTAAGCCTAATCGGTGATTAACTTGACAGCTAACCATACAAAATACGTCAATTAAACTCCGTTTAGTCGTTATCAGCTTTTATGCAAGCGGCCCTTAGGTTAAGAAGTTAGCTGGTAAGAATATCAATTAGTTTAGTTTAGTTCAATTTGGGGTGTCGAGCTAGACACTAGATTAAATGTCATAATTCTACCTATTGTGTTTTAATTAACTGTTATCGGCGACTCAAATCGCCGCATCTTTAATTTTTTATTGAACGAGACTTGGGTCTCGTTAACTGGCGCCCGAGAGGGTTGCAAGGTTACCTTAGTGGAAGTTTAAAGACCAAAGGCCAGTGTTGCAAAAAGCAAAAATAACACAACAAAAGTTGCTATAAAAAGAGGCAAAAGCCCAAAAGTGTAAAAACAAGTAAAAGAAAAAATATTATAAAGAAGGGCATAAAACCCAAGAGTGTAGAACAAATCCACAAGTGATCGTAAAAGGATACGAATGCAATCCTTGCTTTTGTAAGTAACTAAGCAATCAGTTTTCTTCTCTTTTCTTTTTATCCCATAGTTTGCATAGGCAAAGACATGAACTCAGACGAGGCGAAAAAGAATATCACAGAATTGACGGCGCTATTAATGCTGCCTTACAACAGCTGAAACAATTCGAAAAACGGCTACAGCAAATAGAGGCTAAAAATAGCTCGGAAGCATTAGGTGAACTAAATGCGACCCTGAAAAAGCTGGAGAACCGCGTAGAGGAAGTAGACAAGCGACCCAAAAGCGCTGATCCACCACAAGAAGTAGAAGAGCCTCTGACCAGACCGCGAACAGAAGCCGAATTAAACGAGGTAGCCAAACTCCCGGATTGTGTTAAAGAGCTTCAGGTTTTCGACGGCAACCGGGAACATTACTCTTCATGGGTACATAGTGCTGAACAGATAATAAGTGACTATAGCATAGTCAAAGGTAAACCAATTCATAGAGCCATCCTACGGCGTATCAGGTATAAGATTCGAGGCGCGGCCGATGCCGCCTTAGTCTCTCACAATATCCTAGATAACGACTGGAAGAAAATAAAGGAAACCCTTTCCCTCCACTATGCCGATGTTAGAGACATTGAAACGCTCGACCAAAAACTAACTCAGATGACTCAAGGTCGTCTCAAAATATCTGAATTCTACGCCCAGGTGAACAGACAACTGTCGCTAATGATCAATACCATTAGCACGGAGAAATATGCCCACGGCGAAACTATCCTTGCATTAACAGAAACACATCGACGAAAAGCACTAGACGTGTTCATTAGGGGGCTTAACGGGGACCTTCCTACTCTGTTGTTAGTTCAAAAACCAAAATCGCTCCCTGAGGCATACTCGGCCTATCTAACCTTCATGAATGTCGACCGTAGGAATGCTATTCACCGTCGGTCTCGTTCACCAAATCCATATAGTAGGGGTTTCACTAATAATTTTCAATCGTTAGCACCTCGGCACTACTCAGGTAACAATTACAATTATAATGGATCTGGCCAATATTCTAGCCAAAACTATTCAGATCAGTCCCAAGATAGGGCAATACCAAACCGGAACTATCCAAACTCCGGACAAACAAGGAACTCACAGCAGTCCATTCAAAGCTGGCGTGCCAAGTCTAGTCCGTCAGGGGTAGTGAGGGCAAACGCTGATCCTTCCTCACAAACTAGACACTCCAACAATTCCAGCCAAATCCGGAAATTCAGTAATTTAAACAGGGGCCCCGGCTCAGGGAATTTTCCAGGGCAGTCTAACAGATGGCCAGACAAAAAACAAAGGATGTTTCACTTAGTGCCAGTAGAGGAAGCAGAGGAAGATAAACCGAACACAGACAGGATCAAAACAACGGCGATCAGATAAATTTTACAGTAGGGGCCTCGTGTCCGGCGTTCCATATTTAGAATATGCTACGCCTAATCAAGGCACACTCGAATTTTTAGTAGATACAGGGGCCAACAAAAACTATATAAGCGAACGCGTCATACAATAATCCACACCGGTGGAAAAACCATTCCAAGTCATTTCAGCGGGGGGAAGAATCAAAATTGATAGGAAGGTCTGCTGGAATTTTTTCAAATTTGTGGGAAGAGGGGTGTCACTACATTCTTCGTCTTTCCAGGGCTTACGTCTTTCGACGGAATCTTGGGAGACGACACTCCAACAGAAGTTAGAGCAGTCCTGGATAGGGAATTAAATTTGCTAATTTTAAAACCTGATACGGTGCTGCCCCTTAAGCGGAAGATAGCCCAACACGTCAATAACATCGTGCCACACATTCCCCTTGATTGTAACATCAACAACTCCACAAGAAGAGCATTGAATGACTTACTAAACAAATATAAAGATTTATTCGGTCCAGTCGATCGCAGCATGGAAATCGAAACTAATGTCCAAGCCGAAATAAGAACGCATACAGAAGACCCCATCTACACAAAAAGTTACCCATATCCCGTTAACATGCGTGAAGAGGTCGAAAAACAAATCAAGGACCTTCTATCAGAAGGGATCATTCGTCCATCAAAGAGCCCATACAACTCACCCATATGGATTGTACCCAAGAAAGCCCAACCCAATGGAGAAAGGAAGTATCGCATGGTCATCGACTGTAAGCGACTAAACGCTGTAACGATTCCAGACACGTACCCCATACCGGATATCAACGGTACTATCGCCAGCCTAGGGAACGCAAGGTACTTCACTACACTTGATCTTACTTCCGGATTCCACCAAATCCCGATGAAAGAGTCTGATATCCCAAAAACGGCATTTTCCACAATGAATGGAAAATACGAATTTTTGCGGCTCCCCTTCGGCCTAAAAAATGCACCTTCTATCTTCCAACGCATGATAGACGACGTGCTCAAAGAATTTATAGGCCGTATCTGTTTTGTATACATTGATGACATAATCATCTTCAGCAAAGATGAAGTCACTCACCTAAAGGACATCGAAGCTATCCTTTCCAGACTCATGGTCGCTGGCCTAAAGGTTAACTTAGAGAAAACCCAATTTCTAAAAACAAGTGTAGAATTCCTGGGGTATATCGTAACCTCTGAGGGAATACTACCAGACCCCAAGAAGGTAGAGCTCATAGGAACCCCACAGAAAATAGGAAACAAATTTTAGAACGATATTATTTCCCGAAAATGAGCAGTGCCATTAGAAACTATGTGCTGACATGCGAAACATGTAAACGAAGTAAGTATGATAGGCACCCAAACATGCCAGAGTTACAGCGCACACCAATTCCTTCGCGTCCTTGCGAGATAATCCACATAGATATTTTCGAGATCCAAGGAGAAAAATTCCTAAGCTGCATAGATAAATTTTCCAAATTTTCAAAACTCTTCCACATTAAAAACAGGTCAACCTTGCACCTAAAGCAAAAAATGGTGAAACTACTACATTATTTCACCACCCCAAAAAATTTAGTCACTGATAATGAAAGAGGGCTAATTAGCCCTATTATACAAAATCTTCTCGAATCCTTAGGGATTCAACTCTACCGAACCCCATCACAGAGAAGCGAGGTAAATGGCCAGGTAGAAAGGCTTCACTCCACGCTTATTGAAATTTTTAGATGTCTAAAAGCAGACAACCCGAATCTCAGAACAAAGGAATTGGTAAACATCGCCGTAGACCGCTACAATAACTCAATTCACTCGGTGACTAACCGAAAGCCCAGCGACGTGTTTTTCATTCGCGCAAGGGCCTCCAACTATCAAGAACTGTCAAATAAAAGCAGGGAAATGAATAAGTATTTGAAAACTCTATTAAAAAAGAAACAATTAGATCAGATTAAAAGGCACAATAAGAAAAGACGCTTGCCCGAGCGTTATGACGAGAACGATGTCATATACGTGAAGGATAAGCAGATAAAGGGGAAACAGAAACCTCTCTTCAAAAAAGAAGTTGTCGCCAAGGACAACAAGGTGACAGTAACCACCTTGAGTGACAAAAAAATTCATAAACAACATATAAAGAACTTGAATCGGGGAAACACACATCCTCATACGTAACAAAAAATAAATAAAAAACAACTTTTTTTCGGAATTAGAATTCACTACTACAAGAGCGGGCTTGTCAGTGGGACAAGTCGTGCCTTAGTAGGCTACGACGCCATCGAATCTGACAAATGGCTACGTTGTTCCCAAAACGGATAACCACGACCCCCCATAGCTGGTTCGAGAACAGTATGAACTTCTTTCCTACACGAATATAAAATAATAAAAAAGAAAAAAAGGAAAAAATATAAGTTTTTCGCCTAATCCGAAAAACAAAGAATTTTATTACAAAATCCTTGCGCCTAATCCGCGGGAAAAAAAGAAAAAATATAAGTTTTTCGCCTAATCCGAAAAACAAAGAATTTTATTACAAAATCCTTGCGCCTAATCCGCGGGAAAAAAGAAAAAATATGAGTTTTTCGCCTAATCCGAAAAACAATGAATTTTATTACAAAATCCTTGCGCCTAATCCGCGGGAAAAAAAAGAAAAAAAGAAAAAATATGAGTTTTTCGCCTAATCCGAAAAACAAAGAATTTTATTACAAAATCCTTGCGCCTAATCCGCGGGAAAAAAAAGAAAAAAGGAAAAAATATGAGTTTTTCGCCTAATCCGAAAAACAAAGAATTTTATTACAAAATCCTTGCGCCTAATCCGCAGGAAAAAAAGGAAAAATCGAGGTTTTCGCTTAATCCGAAAAACAGAAAAGAAACAAAAAGAAAAATAAAAAAATATATACAAAAATTTAAGTAAAACCAAATAAAAAAAATAAAAATAAAAATAAAATTAAAATTTTTTATTAATCCAAAGAAAAGATAAAAAACGAAGAGATTGTTAAATATAAAAAAATTAAAATATAAATAAAATTAAAATTTTTCATTAATCCAAAGAAAGAAAAAATTGTTAACAATGAAAAAGAAAAAAACCAAAAATTTTTTTCTAACTTTTTAATTTTCCTAATTTTTTGTTCCTTTTTATTTTTTGAAACTTTTTGTAGTATAAAGAAAATTTTTCTAAATTTTATTTTGATTTTCCCCACTAACCAAAAATTTTATAAACCACTGACACATTAACAAAATAACATCGCAAGAAAAGCGAAAATCCTAAACTAAAACAGTAACGCTAGTCTAAGGATAATCAGTCTAATCTTAAGAATTCCGCTTACTAACAACGCCTTCCTACTATCAATAACATTTTTCCTTTCTAGTAACCGCAACTTACCTTCTTAGAACCTAACAACTACTAACTGACTAACACAAAAATTAGAAATAACACCTTGTGTTGCAGACTCCCACTGCTGGCATCAGCCATCAGCGCCCTTCATATGTTCCATTATAAGGCGCCCATCATAACTATACAGAGTGGCAATGGATCGTCAGTGGATCATTTAAACTTATCCACGTGGTAAATTTGGATCAATACGCTATGGCAATAAAGCAAATTGAAGACCTTGCGAGTAACTCGTTCAGGCGAACCGAAAACCAGCTCCTGGTGCAGCTATACATTAACCAAACACTACAACGTCTCGAAGAGCTAAGAGGAAATACAAACAGAACCCGAAATGCCCGATCTATTGACTGGATAGGCTCAGCGTGGAAGTGGTTAGCGGGATCACCCGACGCAACTGATTGGAGCAATATCCTGCGAAGTCAGAATGAAGTCATAGAAAGTAATAACCACCAATACAGGGTTAACAGGAAACTTTTCGCAACTACGCAGGAGGTCCTAGGGAGAATAAATGAGGTCGTGGATCGAACAAACTCAGTAGCAAAAGAAGCAGAAATGCTAGAATTTGAAGAGAGCGCACTCCATAATATCGCGCTTGTTCGGGAGGAAGTCAATGAAATGGTGCGGGCATGTCAGCTTGCGAAACGGGAAATTGTTAACACCAACCTGCTCGATATGGACGAAGTCAACCGGATCATATCAGAGCTAGAAACCCTCCCTTATCAAAACTTGATTCAAGCAATCGAATATGGAAAACCATCAATATATACGAATGGGACGCTACTCCTCTATGTCCTCTCAATGCCAAAAGTAGCAAACAACGTATACAACTTACTGATTACACGAGCGGGTATATACGATGGCAAAACAACTAGACCTACCCTTTGACAAGATGCTCGTTAACCAAGAGGAAACGTATGGACTCAAGAAGAACTGCCTATTAATTGGAGCATCTACCATATGCGACATGCAATCCCTAACAAAATTGGAGGAGGATAGTTGCCTACCACGACTACTCAAAGGCGGGGAGGCCGATTGTCAATTCAACAGGCGCAACGGTAGTATCGTAGAATGGGTAACCTATGGAACGGTATTCGTCTCAAACTACCAAGGCGTGATCGAGAGCAACAGTGCCTCAAACTCCCTAAATGGCACCTATGTACTCCAACTAAACAACGAAACAATCAAGTTAGGGGACCGAGTGTTCACCAGCAGAGAAGCTACCACATCGCAAGCCCTGCCAGCCGTGGTGGCAAACGTCAAAAACCACACCATGAGAGTCGACTTAGGATATGTTCATGATATCGCCATGAGAAATATTAGGTATATAACTCATGTTAACGAAAAAGTAAATCTCTCTCTCGTTACAGAAGGGTTCGCTATCTGCGCCATAGTATTTATCGCCGCTACACTGGTGAAACGCTACAGGAAAAAACTGAACCTAACACCAGTCCAAATCCCAATGCAGTGGAAAGAAAACTCTACCACCAACGGAATAATTAAGGAGTAATCCACAGACGAACCTCATTACCCTAATGTCAGCCTACCATCCAGCACAATCAAACTCAACATAACACCAGAAAGCTGTGAATACACCCTACAAGACATAGCGCAGTCAGGCTTTTCAACATTTGATCTGCGGGACGCAGACCTTTGAAGGGGGAAGACTTAACTCTGTACTACATTACCACGCACCCTGTATTCACGTTATCCAACAACAGTCAGCATTGCCCCAATTATGGTTCGATATAATAACTTCGCTGACACGGCAGACGCGCAACACAGTTATTAGCAATAGCAGCAATATCGGCCAACACGCGCAGCTGACCCAATTAACAACCCGGAAGCATGAATGGGAGCTGCAACCTTAGCATTATAGTCTTAGGTTAAGAAGTTAGCTGGTAAGAATATCAATTAGTTTAGTTTAGTTCAATTTGGGGTGTCGAGCTAGACACTAGATTAAATGTCATAATTCTACCTATTGTGTTTTAATTAACTGTTATCGGCGACTCAAATCGCCGCATCTTCAATTTTTTATTGAACGAGACTTGGGTCTCGTTAACTTAGATAATCCATTAAAATTAGAAATAAAAACGAGCCCCGAAATCAAAGGACATCAGTTTAAAAAAAATTTACAAAATAAATCAAAAAAAAAAATCCTGATAAATTTGGAATAACAGTTAACCAGGGTGAATCCCGAAATCAACGGTCATCATTTTCAAAATGACTACAATACAAGACATAATGGCCACATTGGGAAACTTGGAAGTATTTAAGAAACTTCCAAACTTTTACGGCGATAAGAGATAGTACAGGTCATGGAGAAAACGTGTCTGGACAATAATGGAGAGCATCAAGAGTTATTCCACAACACCCGCATACTACGGAGCAGTATGCCTTGTGCATTCGAAAATTAGAGGAGATGCATTTACTATTTTAAGTTGCCAACCAAACCAATTTAACTTTGATGCAATGATTAAATGTTTGGATTATATGTACGATGAACCACAAGAATACAGACTTAACGTGCAGGTGCAATACAATAAGACTGCACCTGTCCACCAGAACCTACCAATGGAAGCAGGTCATTCATATCAAAAAACAGAATCACTAAAATGTCTGAATGAAAAAACTCAGGATTATACGAATGTGATCAATATAACAGCAAAAACAGCAGTCGAAATTATACCAGAAACAGCAGAATCGATACTCAAAATCAAACTGAAGAATATAGAAGTTGTAGCAAAACAAAATGAAAACTATTATAAAGAAATTGGACATAAAGAGAAGAAGAAACAAGTACGCACAACAAAAATGAAAGAAACAAATTCGGCAAAAGTGAAACGGAAGTATGCAGCATGGTCAAAAAGCAAATATTATGGCAACAAGGTCAAGAAAATTAAGTCAAAGAAAAATATCATAGTGAACACAATACAAAAGGAAGTGAAGAAAATGAACGCAACGAAAAATGGTACAATGAGGACAATGCAAAAGCAAAGCGAAGAAAACATCAAACCATACGTACGGGATAAAGGCGGAGGTAAATAAACATCCTATTCTTTAAAATAGGTAAATATAAGAATATACTTCAAATGGTTTAAAAGTAAATAAATAAATAATCAAAATAATATACATAGGTAAAACGCATGTAAATCATAAAGAAGAAATCAAAATGTAATAAATGCATATTATAAATTTAGTCATATCAAACAATTATATATGTACATATATATACCTCTAGAATAGTATCAATTAAAATTTATTCCATAATTATCTTTATTCTAACATTTAACTTAAACCTACCTACATACATACGTATATAAATTAAAATAATGTCGACGATAGGAAAAGAGACGCCCAATAATCTTCAACCACAGTAGATTTGAAATGAGGACATTTCATTTTAAACAGCAGGGAGAGTTAATGACGTTAGCCTAAACACTATATACATTCACATATACATAAAATCATTATTCACAAACCTGTAAACATTCAATAACACAAACAATTATATTCGCTGATAAGTTACAAAGCATTATGATAACATAATGCTTAACATGTAAACATCTTTTTATCACCAAACAAACAATAGTTAGAAATAGTATAACAAAGAGAATACGATAGACAAGTATAAACCTGTAAACATCTTTTTATCACCAAACAAATAATAGTTAGAAATAGTATAAATAGATGTAAGCATAAAAATGTAAAATAGTTCTGGAAATAAAACAAGACTGAGATAAACTCTTGTGTACTTTTAATTCCTAACACGGACTCTTAACTCGCGCCAAAAGGCGACTATATTTTAAGTATTTAGTGGCATATATATGTATTCATATATCTTTTATATTATTTTAAATGTGAAAAACTTTGTGATTTTTAACTATTTTCTACAATAAAAACCAAATCTAAAGCCATCGACTTGTTTTAGTTAGCAATACCTGAAGCTTGAGTCATTCATAACCATTAAACCTAACCTGGTTTTGCGGTATTCATAACCATTAGGCCTGCCTTACATTTGCGTTATTCATAACCATTACAGCTAACACACGTTTGCGTCACATATAACCAAGGACTGAAACCGAAACCGAAACCGTAACCGTAACCGATTAAAACCGTTTAAATTCTCAAAACCGAAACCGAAACCGTAACCGCTATTTTTTCTGAAAAAGAACGAAACCGAAACCGTTTCAAAAGCCGGAACCGGTTCCAAACGTTTTTGATGTTTTTTATGCCTTTTTTCTTTTTATGGGAACATATTTTCTTTTACCAAAAGGTACTCTGGAAAGCTTTCATGGAAGATTGTCGGGCAATGTTACAAAAGACACGTTTTGTCCTCAGTATTAAATTCCTAAAGAGGAAATTTAGCTACATATAGCTGAATGATGGCATCCAAAAAAATTTACGAGATCCGAAATGTGTTTAGTGGCTCGTATCATATATTTTGACGATTTATTTCATTTAGTTTCCATTCTAATATTTTTCTATTAGAAAAAGTAGTAATTTTTTTAAAATTATATTGCAGAAATTTCATCCATACATATCGTAAATAATATTTATTACAATGCACAGCAGCCGGCTGGATATTGGACCAAACCAACTTTTTTAAGTTTTTCGAAATTAGCCTCCAAAACTAAGTTACGGGCTTTCGAAGTTGGACCCTTCGAAAATTTGGTTTTCTAGTTGTTTAAAAAAAAGTGCACCAATCAAGTAAGAGGAGCAAGAAAGCCACCCCCATATTTAACCTTTTTCAATTTTTTGCACAAAACAATTAGCAAACCAAATCTTGAAAGGGTCCAACTTCGAACTTCGAAAGCCCATAACTAAATTTTGGAGGCTAACTTCGAAATTCAGGGAACGCTATTAAGTAAAAATACTTATCTCTTAAAAAATTTTATTTAGTCCAATATCCAGAAAAAGTGGATTTTGTCGTACAGTGGTATTTTATTGGAAAACTGTTATAAAAATTCAGATCTATTTTGCAGCTACATACTTATGTTTTGTAAAATTTTTTGGCGTTCGTGTTTTTATTTGGAAACCGAAACCGGAATGAAACCGTAACCGAAACCGGAACGAAACCGTAACCGAAACCGAAATAAATTTTGAAGAACGAAACCGGAACCAAAACCGAATCGTGTTACAAAACCGAAACCGAAACCGGAACGTTATTTTAATCGGTTTCATACCTTGCATATAACCCAAACGCACAGCAAAGACATGGTTATTTTTTGAACACTCGCCTTAAGAAAATAACTAAGAAAACTACCCAAAAGTCACATTAGGCGAGTCGGTTACATAACCGATCAAATAATCGGTATCTGTCTACTAGGGTTATCATTGGCTAAAACAATACAAACATTGCAGTGACAAACTGCCACCCCTAAGGGTTAAGTTAGAGCGCTAATTTTTTGCAAGGCTTATTTCTCATGAATACCTATAGTTTCAGGGGGTAAGACCGTAGTGCTCGCAGTTTATTTGATAAATAATAATTATATTTATGTCAATAAAGCAGAGTGCCGAATGTTCATTCATAACACAATCGAAGATATTAAGATATTGTGATTTCATGTTAACTTTTCATAAAGAGTACTAAGAAGATCCATAACTAATTATTTGTATAATATTTTTTAGAGTTTAATACATATTGTTTGAGTAAAAAAAGTTTGCGATCATGTCTTGTATGCCACCGGTAAATTGACTTCAAATGACTCCATATGACTTCAACAGACTTCAATTGACTTCAGAAAGAATTTTGATTCAATGAATGCAATACATGAATAACCAAAAAATGAATGAAAAAAAGAATTTGAAGTCGCAAAATGAAGTCTGAATAATGACTTCATTTTTGAAGTCGAAGTCAAAGAATTCAAAAAATCATTTTACGATAAATCACAAAAGAATGCATTCGCAAAAGAATGCATTCTTTTACAACTCTGGTCCGAAGTAAAGTCGAAATAAAGTTTTAAGTAATTGAGGCCGAAGAGGTCGCACATCCTTGTATGGGGAAAAACGGAATTTTTTTCCAAAGTGAACTTTTTATAATTTTTGGATGTTTTTCCAAAAAACTTTTACATATTCTTAAAGTTGTAGCTTTTGTCTGAATGTTTATAACTTTTTTCCTGTGCCCGTGATCGATTTTCTCCTAGCAATAAATATTACTCGCGCTATTTATGGATGAAATTTCTTTGCCGAAATTTTTAAAACTAACTTTTTTTATAATGGAGTATTAATATGAGTGAGGCTTTTTGAGACGGGCCACTAAACACTTTTTTCGGACCTCATTAATTTTTTGCGATTTCTCCATTCAACTATAGTTTCAACTATAGTTTCAAGTGAGAGCAGCTGTGGAGTATTTGAGAGAAAGGCTCTCTGGAAGATTTATGGTCCATTTATGCCAACGGCGGGTATCGAAGAAGATTTAACGAAGCTTTTGTTGTTGTTGTTGTTGTTAACAGCAAAACACTCCCCGAAGGTTTTGGGGAGTGATGAGAAAAAGTTGACAGTCCTTGGCCGGATATGACCCCGGTACGCTGCGGTACTCCCGTGCGGTACTGCCCGACTGTCGTGGTAGCGATTTGGTATGGCCAGTGGAACCTTCTAGGCCATGTCATCCCACCATCCGTGAGGAAGGAGAAGATGGGTAATGAGAGGTGAGAGGCATCATATCCGTAGATCCCTATGTACAGTCACTTCTCAGAGCAGAAAACCCAGGACATCGCCATGGATCTCTGCGCAGTGGAACCACCCGGGGTTTTACCTCGGCCAAGGACTGTCACTTTCAATGTAACCCTGTTTAGTATGTTTTGTCCCATTCCGAAACTATCATCCTCCCCCCTTGCAGCAGGGCTGCAAGATATTCTATTGTTACGGGCGGGCGTTGAGCCGAACCCCGGACCAAAAGAATGGATATGCAGTGTCTGTTGCAAAAAGATATATATTAAACGGTCGCATTCTGTGCAATGCTTCTCGTGTAAGAGATGGCTCCATAAATCTGGATGTTCAGGGCTTAACCTTAACATCCCCAGACCCCGTACTTTCTTTAGTACTTTCGTGGCCCCTTGTTGTTTGCGCCCTCGGGCGTCCCGCGGTAAGCGCCGTTCAAGCGCACCCCTACCGCCACTTTCTAGTAGCAATACTAATAGTAATAATAATAATGTCTTAACGACTAGCAGCACTTCTGCTATACCCGCCACACAAACTCCAGACTGTTGCTCGTGCCTTATGGCGTCAACATCACGCGCAGCAGCTCAACACTCTCGCTCCCACAGGAGCAGTTTAGACATGAGCAACTCCGAGCACCAGTCTCTCTCTGCTTCTATATCACGACATGTGGCACTCAAACTTGCCAGCAGACAATAGGGGGCATGTACTCGCAGAACAAATAGATGATACGGCTTTCTGTACATTGAACGGAGACGCCCCAACGAGAGTATCGGGTAACTGCTATAGTTCGCCAGATATTTCTATCGTAAGTGCAGGACTATTGAACAACACCAATTGGCGACCCATACTCACGTTGGCGTCTGACCATCTCCCAATAGTCATTACCATCGAACGACTGACGGACTTTATTACACCTGAGCATGGTACATATATTAACTTTACCAAGGCGCACTGGGACAGTTTTCAGACATATACGGACGAATCCTTAGCTGCTCTATCCATTCCTACGGACGTACGCAAAGGCGAACGAGACTTCCGCAAAATCATTGACTTGGCCTCTAAACGCTTCATTCCTGCGGGTCGAATATCTCAAATAAGACCAAATTTCCCCGCGGAGGCAGCGGCCATGGCTAGAGAAAGAGATGAAGTGCGAAGTCTCAATCCCGCAGACCCCCGTATAAAGGATCTCAACGCGGAAATTCGTAGGTTGGTCGATAAACATAAACTGGCCAAATGGAAACAACACCTAGAGCAATGCAACCTCTCTGATGGTGTTGGCAACTTATGGACTACGGTCAAAGCTCTAACTAATCCAACGCAACACAAGGATAAAGTAGATATTACTTTCGGTGACAGGGTGAAGAAGGACCCTAGGGGATGTGCGAACTCCTTCTGTAGACAATTTGTACTACATTCCCCGCCTGATAGAGCCAAACGTAGAACCATGCGACAGGCGCGTAAATATAAAAACCAAAATACGCCCATTGTCATCACTGCCTCAGAGGTCAAGGAAGTCATCAGACAGGCTAAGCCCTCAAAATCCATCGGCCCCGACGGCATTGCCATGAAGATGCTGAAACATCTAGGCCAGGAGGGACACAAATACTTAGCGGCTCTATTCAGTCTTTCACTGAACACTTTCGTCATTCCTGAAATATGGAAAAAGGCGAGAGTGGTTGCATTACTAAAACCTAGAAAACCGGCAAACATAGGCGATTCATATCGTCCTATATCACTTTTGTCACCGGTAGTGAAGACGCTAGAGTCCATTTTGCTCCCGTATTATACTGCAAATCTGCACCTGGCTAGTCATCAACATGGCTTCCGTAAGCTGCACAGCACCACCACCGTACTCAATGCCATTACAACGCAAATAAATAGCGGCCTAAATCAAAACCAACCAAATCACGGGACTGTGTTAGTGGCACTTGACCTGTCGAAAGCTTTTGACACAGTCAACCATGCCACTCTCATACAAGATCTGTTTGAGACACAGATACCTGATGGTTTAAAGAGATGGACCGCTAATTATTTGAATGGACGGCAGGCGTCGGTTAACTTTAGAAACGCAACATCAAAACCTAGACGTATTAGACAGTCCTATCCCCGACACTGTTTAATTTCTATCAATCGAAGATGCCCTCACCACCAGAGGGCGTCTCCGTCGTTTCATATGCCGACGACTGTACAAAAATGGCGACATGGAAGGGCCCCTATACTGATGAACTCTGTACGAGAATCAATGGTTACCTCTGCGACCTTTCCAGGTTTTTCACTGAGCGAGATCTGACAATATCTCCGACAAAATCAACGGCGACGCTTTTTACGACATGGACGCACCAGGTGAGAAATGAATTAGACATTTTCGTTGATGGCACTAAGCTACCAACTGTCAGCCACCCAAAGTTATTAGGGATGACACTGGATAATACTTTCTCATTTGCTGGTCATGTGTCTGCAATGGTCTCAAAGGTACGTGGTCGCAACAAGATCCTCAAGTCACTTGCCGGCAGTACTTGGGGAAAAGACAAAGAAACGTTGCTGACTACATATAAGGCCATTGGCCGACCAGTCTTTGACTATGCTGCACCCATATGGTCGCCTAATGTACATAACACCAACTGGACGAAGTTACAAGTCTGCCAAAATACTGCTATCAGAACTGCTACGGGATGTCTCCTCATGTCTTCCGAGTCTCACCTCCATCAGGAGGCAAAACTGCTCAAGGTAAAAGAGCATGCGGAAATGCTGAGCAGGCAATTCCTTCTGAACTGCCACAAGCCAGCACATCCAAACCGTCATTTTTTGGACATAGATCCGCCCCCGAGAGACATAAGGAGACATCTCCGTAAGCATTATGATGACATCCGGCATCATATTATCTTGCCGTTTGATCTGAAGAATCATAAGCGGGCTCTAACCGACATCCACACCGAGTCGGTAGACACTTTTGTCGGATCTCTACCTGTGAATCCCGTTCTGAACAGTCCTCCACCGGATATTGCTGAAGAAGAACGCACCTTACCAAGGGAGACAAGAGTGACCTTGGCACAGCTTAGGTCTGGATATAACTAATGGCGGCGATATACCAACAGGTTATCATAACCTCTAACGAGATTTTTAGCCGAGCTTCTCTTTCCAACTTGTGGTGTGTTGCTTTTGAGTTTTTCCTACAAGTTGGCGGGACCTACCGTTTTTTGCCGACTCCGAACGGCACTTGCAAAGCAAATGAATTTTTTTTGCTGAGAAGCTTCTCATGGCAGAAATACACCCGGAGAGTTTGCCAAACTACTGCCGAGGGGCGACCCCGTTTTTAGAAAAGTTCTTTTTCTAAATAATTTTTGATGTTACTTTTGCCGGGCATCGAACCGCCACGACTTGGTGTAGAAGGCCGAACACTTAACCGCTACACCACGGCGGCCGCAGGACCGGATATTGCTGAAGAAGAACGCACCTTACCAAGGGAGACAAGAGTGACCTTGGCACAGCTTAGGTCTGGATATAGTGTAAGGTTAAACTCCTACTTATCCAGACTTAATGATACAATCTTAAATACATGCCCTGCATGTGGTAGGACCCCCCATGATACTCTACATCTCTTCAATTGTTCATCTGAACCTACTCTTCTAACTCCTCTGTCCCGCTGGACAAACCCTGTTGAAACTGCACGTTTCCTTGGACTCCCCTTAGAAGAGCTTGATGAAGATCATCGGAATGATCATACACTCTAGACAGGGCAATGCATTGTTAACAACAACAACAACAACATATCCGTAGATCAACCATCGAGTAGCACGTCAATTACCTATGTGCATATTAGTCGCCTCTTACGACCGGTATGCCTACCTCGGGCATATTCTAAACCCCTAACCCGCAGGGGGGTAACGAAGCTTTTCGCAGATCTGACCATAGTCCAGCGAATTAAAGCCTAAAGGCTCCTCTGGCTGGGTCATGTCATGCTTCCCTCTCGTCACCCGAAATCGACAGCGGAGGAAGGGAGAGACCTTTCTCCCTTGGGGTTTCAAATTGGCATCAGTTATCGCTAAAAAGGAATGGCTGGGGTGCTTTGAAAGGCAGAAGCGAAAATCCCTTAGGCAATCGCAAGCGCCAAGAAATGATGATAATGAATAATGTGAGCACAGAGTTGCACAAAAATTTATGTTCACACGTGTTATTAAACACTAAAATATAAGATAATGCCAAAAAAGCAATATAAAACCACGTAAATTAAAAACACAGAATATTTTCTTTTGCACCTGGTTTTTCCATACGACAAAATTTACTACTGTCCAAAAATTACCTTTTCGTTTGGCACAGCAAAATGGAAAATATTTGTACACCATAGGAAATTTGTTCACCAATTTTTTTTCGATTGACACACAACCTGAGTTCAAAACGTGTCCTTGTTACCTTGCTAGAAAATCTTTCATGGAAATTATTCAGGGTAGGAACCTTTTTGTAAAATAAAATATGTGCCCACAAAAAGAAGATATCAAAAAATTCAAAACCGATTAGAACCGGTTTCGGATTTTGAAACGGTTTCGGTTTCGTTCTTTTTCAGATAAAAATAACGGTTACGGTTACGTTCTCGGATTCAGTCCTTCGAAAAAAGTTTTTCTTAAGGGGTAGGCCCTCGACAGTATTTTGGCAAACTCTCCGAGTGCATTTCTGCCATGGGAGGCTTCTCAGCAAAAATTCATCAGATTTTCTAGAGCAGTCGGCTGTCATTCAGAGCGCTTCGGCTCAATTCCTGCCAACTGACATTATTTTTATAATTTTTTTTTTTAACTTTTTGGTTTAAAATTGAAACTGTTCGGTTTAAAATTCAAACCTTACGATTTAAAATTCGTTCTACAACTGTTTTGTTTTCATTTATTTTTGAAACCGTCTTAAAGATTGACTTTTGCCCACAACATTTATGTCTGCGATCTGGCTCAGTGGTAGAGCAGCCGCACATACGGCAAAAGTAAAGATTCAGCTGGACAAAATTCGAAAATTCAATCACCTTCATTTGCTTTGAAAACCCCTATCAGCATTCCCTACACATTGACTAACTAAGAGACAGTAATAGTTGTTAGATAAGGTTATGCTTACTTTTATTAGAGTACCCAATACTTGACAAAATTAATTTTTTCCACCGAGGTCCGAGGTCTCGATAAGCACCCTACGACTTTCCGTTGCTATTTATCTTAATGTCAATGTAACTTGTTACTATTACGTTTTTTATAATAAGTCAAGCTTTTACTAGTCAGACTGTAATGCATATTTGATTAATATCAAACTTAGGCTAGTTTTGAAAGGCCCGTTGTGATACCACCAACACAAGGAAAGTCAGTCCCGGTACCCGGCCATATGGAAAATCCCTGAGTTGTTGGGATTTTCCACATAGCAGAATCCCGGGACTGAAACTCCTAAACCGACACCGTTACTCCTCCTCGAACCATTTGATAACTTTATGAAGGCCATCAAGTCCTTTATGTCCAGTTCCGCGATCTGGCTTAGGCTATCCAGGAAGGGAACTCCCGAAAAGCGCGTTCTCGCTCCGCTTAAAGCCGGGCAGTTTCAGATGAGGTGCTTCACCGTTTCCTTTTCCTCATCATCTTTGCAGCTCCTACAGCATCGTCGGTAGGGCACACCTAGCCTTTCTGCGTGCCTACCAATAAGGCAGTGCCCAGTGAGAACACCTATTAATATGGAAATTTCTCTCCTTCTTAGGGCGTGAATGCCTCTAGATCTTTTATGATCCCATTTAGGCCAGGTTTGTTTGGATGTCCGGCACTCTGGGGATTGTTGCCACCTTTCGCAGCATTAGCTTGCATGTGGCAAACGGCATACCTGAGCGCTATTTATCCCGGAGAACCTGCTTGGTCGTACCCTGCCTGGCAAGTTCGTCTGTCTTACAGTTTCCCTCAGTGTCCCTGTGTTCCGGGACCTATGTGAGGTTCACGCTGTTCTGTTGGGCCATCTCTTGAAGAGATCGACGACAGCTGAGCGTCAGTTCAGAGTTGAACGAATAAGAGCCAAGAGCTTTGATGGCCGCGATAGCGCGTTTACTTATCCAAATCGCGGCATCCAAGATTGCTGAGACTTCAGCCTGGAAGACGCTGCAGTGATCAGGTAGTCTAAAGAAGAGCTCAAGTTCTAGATCCCTGGAATAAACCCCTACTCCAAATCTGCCTTCTAGCTTCGATCCGTCAGTGTAAACAGAAATGCCGCCATTAGTAGCGGGGCAGCAATCCATCCTCTCCCATTCTTCACTGCTGGGATTGTTTGTTTTGAAACAGCTGTCTCCGACTGTTGTGGCCGCACATCGATCTGTGACAGAGGGAGAAAACTGTAAGATCCTAGAATACTGGAGTGTCCAGCTGTGCTTGCGCCCCAGCCAGACGTTTCCCTTAGGCGCAGAGCCGCTGCCGCTGCTGACTGGTACGCTTCCAGATCGAGTGGCAGAATGCCTAGAATGGCCTGAAGAGCTTCGTTGGGCGTTGTTTTTAGCGCGCCACTTATACAGATCATGCCAGATCTATGGACTTTACCTAACAGATTCCGGTTTGTGGCCTTGCTCAGCGCAGGCCACCACACCACGACTCCATATAGCATGATAGGTCGGATAATTGCAGAGTAAATTCGTGTGCATATTTTGGGGCCGAGACCCCACTTTTTGCCTATGGCTCTTTTGCATGTGTAAAGTGCAACACACGCCTTCCTCTGGCGCTGAAGAATATTCTCCTTCCAGTTTAACTTCCTGTCCAAAACTATGCCCAAAAATTTGGCTTTATCAGCCAAGTTCAGGCTCACGCCATTAAGTTCTGGTAGGTCCAGCAGTGGTATTTTGTACCGGTTGGTGTAGAGAACGAGGGCCACTTTTCTCGGGTTGATTCTAAGTCCGCAACGAGAGGACCATGCCGAGACTTCTCGCAGTGCTACTTGGATCAAGTCACACAGAGTTTGTGGGAATTTGCCCCTATATGCAATGGCTAAATCGTCTGCATATGCCACTATCACTGGAGATAAAGAAAAATATCTGGAAGTATTCGGGTTAGACCACTGAAATTTGGCACCTCCCATACAAATGGAATTTTTCGTTGTCCGTATCTCTGGAATTATTTATGTTAGACCACGGAAATTTGGTGAGAAGCTGTATGATATCGAGGCCTACCATCTTCATAAAAATTGGGGATAACGAAAAAGGGGGCGTGGCACCTCCCATACAAATGGAATTTTTCGTTGTCCGTATATCTGGAATTATTTATGTTAGACCACTGAAATTTGGTGAGAGGCTGTATGAGATCGATCCCTACCACCTTCATAAAAGCAGGGGATAGCGAAAAAGGGGGCGTGGCACCTCCCATACGAACACTCAAAATAAAATCTGTGTAAATATAACGAAAACTTGCGTACATATTACGAAATTATTCGTTGTTTTGAGCCACGAAAGATTTCGTAAATTCTACAAAATTGTTCTCGTACATACTACGAAAATGTGGCATGATACAAAATTAGTACATTTTACGAATATATGCGTACTATTTACGAATGTAAATTAGTACATTTTACGAATATATTTGTACTATTTACTTACGAATTTACTCGGTTCTACACTGTGAGAAAAAATAAATGCAGGTTTAAAATAATTTAATACATATATTTAATTAATATATTAACACCAATCAATTGGTGACGCTTAGAATGCATGTTTCCCATTGAGAACGATTCATTGCGATTCAAGGATTTTATCCATTGCGTCCATCGGTAGGCAAACTCGACTCTAATGCCAAGGGAACATCCGTGTTAGCAAAAAGGTTCTCAGACATTGATTTTGTTAAGTGCTTAAGGACTCCGATATACAATTCTTCATCTACATAAATGAATCAAATAGAAATTGAAATGAAAAATTAATGGAAAAGAATGAGTAATACTTACGAACAAAAAAGTCTAGCATATGCCCCAAATTCCAGCTAACCAGCCAAATCTTCGTTGCTTCCTTAGCGATGGGCTAATCCGAAAGGCTCGTGCGCTTCTTCTGCCACTGGCTTTGAAGTGTCAAACACAAATTGCCCGGCACTGATCGAAACAATTTTGTTTGAATTTGCGTCGCTAACGGTTTGATTTAAGTTCACGAAACTATCAGTATCTGAATATGGGACTACTTCCTCGGAAACAACAACTGCGCATGATTCTTCTGATTCCTTGACTTCAAGTTTTACTGTCCTGCTAAAGCAATTATTTCTTAGAACTAATTACAACTATTCATTTTGAGATTATTTTTTAATTTTTAACAAAATTGTGTTGGGCGAATCATTATTTGCCCACGAGTAGTTTTATGTGCATTTATTTTGTTGATTCATGTTGTGTACAAGCCGAAAATGCTTGGACATGCTATGGAGCGAGTCCATATTAAGACTGCAAATAAAGCAATTCATTCCAAGAATGCACACAAAACTAGCAATTGCAAGATTTTAACCAAACGCTTAGCAAAACACACTTACAGCGCACTCTTTTCAGAAATTAATCTTTTTGCAACTTGTTTCTTTGAATAGAATTTCACAATAGCACGCGTATGAAAAAATGGCGGCAATTTAGTATATTTTACGAAAATTTTCGTACATTGTACGAATAGTAAAAAGGACTTTGTTGAATTAGTACAATATACGAAAGTATTTTGTACATTATACGAAATGATTCGTACAAGGTTTTTTTTCATAGTTTACTAAATTACTTCGTAAATAGTACGCACGAATTCGTAACATTCCCTACGAAAGTTATTTCGTATATTTTACGAAAGTTTCGTAAAATCTAGTGTAGCAGCAATTTAGTATATTTTACGAAAATGATTCGTACATTATACAAAATGATTCGTACAAAGATTTGTATCATAGTTTACTACATTGCTTCGTAAATAGTACGCACGACTTCGTAAATTATACTAAAAATATTGCTTACGAAAGTCATTTCGTATATTTTAAGAAAGGTTTCGTAAAATCTAGTGTATTTGTCAAAGTTTCATTCGTATTATGAACGAAATTTCGTACATTATACGAAAATTAAGACTACGAAATTTTTTCGTAGCTTTTTTACGAAATTTTATTTTCAGTGAATGAAATACTTCATAGTCCATATCTCTGGAATTATTTATGCTAGACCACTGAAATTTGGTGAGACGCTGTATGAGATCGATCCCTACCACCTTCATAAAAGTAGGGGATAACCAAAAAGGAGGCGTGGCACCTTCCATATGAATGAAATACTTCATAGTCCATATCTCAGGAAGTATTAAGGTTAAACCACTGAAATTTTGTGAGGAGTTATATAAGATCAATCCCTACCACCACCTACGGGGGCGTGGTTCATGCAGGGAAATAAATTTGTGGCAGGACAACGTCTGCCGGGTCAGCTAGTTTCCTATAAAAATGATCCGTCGAAATAAAATTTCTTATAATTCGGAAATATTTCCTTGTCATTTGTTTTGTGCGTGGGAATTCTTTCATCAAAACAGCTGGGTCTATCAACATCTACGGCGCGACATAAGCCTCGCCCAGTTATTTTGACGCAAAATTCCCATGGGTTCCTATATAAAATTGCCTATTAAAACCAAAAGGTCATATTTCCAATATATAAAGTTAAAAAGCTACATATTGGACATGAGAAAAAATCAAAAAAATGGTGATCCCAGTTTGTAGTAGCTGTTTTATTTTAGTAACGCCACTTAAAAACTTTAAATTTTGACAATTTGACTCCGTCACAGTTATATTGGTTTCTGAAAAAAGTTTGAAAGTGGAAATACGGCCTTTTGTTTAGTCACTCCTCAACTTTTTTTGTTTTATATTTCTAGCTGGATTTTTTCACAACTGGCGAGGATCCATGCAATGTTCTCGATGGAATTGAAGGTGTGTTATTTGTCAAAAAGCCAGATGGACGTGCTACTGGGGATGCTTTTGTATTATTTACCAACGAATCGGATGCTCCTAAAGCACTTTCTCGCCATCGCGAATCTATTGGTCAACGTTACATAGAACTATTCCGTTCTACTACAGCAGAAGTTCAACAAGTTTTAAATCGTTCAATGGATCCACGAACGTACGAAGCTAATCATCAGCCGCCACTAATTGCCCAATTACCGGCTATGCCATTATCCTTACTACCACAGGTAAATAAAAATTTCCCTTTTTTTATATACTGGAGTCTCTAACTTTTTACTACTTCTAAAACATAATTTTGGCTGACATAAAAATAGGGATATTACTCAAGTAAGATGCATGATTTTATTAAGTTATATTATTATTATTAACATTATACCCGAAGTTTAATACCATGGAGTTCTGAGAGAATTAAAATATTTATATTTTGGTATTTAGCAAGTCCATGTCGTCATGGATGTAATTTAGTCTCCAACCATTCTCACGTGGCTATAAAGGAAGATCTGCAGTGGAGTTCTGTCATTCATTGATTTTAACAAATTTTTCACATAAAAACCCTCCAAATGCAAAACCACCTATCTGAAAGCAATCAAAATTTACAGGAGAGCAAAAAACCAAGCTATGAAACCGATTAAAATAACGTAACGGTTTCGGTTTCATTCTTCAACATTTATTTTAGTTTCGGTTACGGGTTCGGGTTCCAAATAAAAGCACCAACAAAAATAAACTCAGGTATGAAGCTTCAAATTAGGTCTGAATGGATTTTCTCCAACATAATAATTTTCATCCGCGGTACATGGCTAAAAATGTGAGCCTGAATTTTAGACTTTTTATACCCAGCGTACTAGTACTAGTACAATGTATTATTTTGTCCACATAACGGTACTAGGTAACAGCACAAAATAATAGAGATAGATATAGAGTTCCACATATGAGTGTTTCCCAGCGGAAATTTTAATTTTGTATGGAGAAAATTTTTTTTACTATGTAAGAAACGTCCGCAACAGAGATATGAAAGGATTACTTACAAAAAGCTTTCCTTATCCTAACTTTCTGTTAGTTTTTTAGAACTCACTAGCAGACCCGGCAGACGTTGTCCTGCCCAAACATTAACTTCACACAGAATAATTTTCATGTTGAATGACACTTTTTTAACACGTTTTCAGGTTATTATTTTTCAACACTATCGCTCATGTTGTTCTAACATGAAGGTATTGTTTCACTGTTCGTACATGTTAAATCAACATGAAGGTATTGTTTCACTGTTCCTACATGTTAAATCAACATGAAGGAACAGTGTGAATTTAACATGATCACAAAGGTTTGAATCAACATGATTTCCTGTTGATACAACATTATTTTTCTTGTTAAATCAACACATGTTAAATTAACACTATACTATGTTGAAATAACACTTTCGTCCTGTTAAATTTTACACGATCTATCATGTTAATTTAACAGGTTTATATTGTTAAATTAACCCTTAAAATAAAACCCCTTGTTTTTGATTTTTTTAATAATTTTTATTTAGTTAATTCATTTATCGAAAACCTTTAACTTACATATTTTCAGGTATGAAAGAATATAATGCTTGTATAATTGATTAACACGATCTGTCATGTTAATTCAACATGTTTTTATTGTTTCCATGGTATTTATGTATAGTGCGCGTTGTTTTTAACCTACCCGACATTTTTGGACGAGTTTTAGCAGGAAACGTTTACAAAATATGAAAAACAACGCAAATTACTTACCCAAAACTTTTTGCAAAACTTCACAACTTATTCGCAAGTTAAGAAACTATAAATTTCACAATATATTAATTATTTATAATATCTACAACTTTTCATCAAGTCGGTATCTACACACTGACTTAAATTCTGTTCTTTTGAGAACAATTCTGTTCACAAGCTTTGATGGGGAACAGATGATGCTCGAAAACAACACTTGTTCATGTTAAAACAAACCGAATATAGTGTAAGGGATACACACTAATGTAATTCTTATGCAGAAGTACTTCATGTTATTTTAACCATACGCTTCATGTTAAAATGTTCGTGTTGATTTTCCGAAATTGTTTTTGTTTTACGTACAAGAGGTGTTCATGTTGATTTAACATGAATCATGTTAACTAAAAATGTAAGAAATTTTTCTGTGTGTTGTTTTCATTTATAAAATGTGACTCGCCCCCCTCATTTCAGCTCCACAACTTTCTTCCCGCTAAACCCACGTTTATCCTTTTCATATGGTTTTCTCTTTTCATTTTGTTTTTCTAATTGTCATCCATATCCCTATCCCTTTCTCAATCCCACTCCCAAAATTACTTAAAATGACTCCCCTTTAAATCTCTTTTCAACACCTTTCATTTTAGACCCATTTTTCACAAAAGCCAATTAGCTGCATTATTGATCCACGTGTTGATCAATATCTCGAAACCTTGGTCTTACATGGGAAAAATACAAAAACATCTTAAATCACTTGTCACCACCTTTCATTTGATACTCATATCGCGCTAATACCATCGAGTGCCCCTCCTGGTTGACATTTTATTCAATATCTCGAAAACGGGGTCTCATATTGGACTGAAAGTTACACCATTTTAAAACACTTATCAATTTGTGCGAATATTCCAAAGTTTACGTAGAACTACATTTTGACCGATAACTCTGTTATCGATAAATATATCGAAATTTCATGATACCTTTTACCGATTCTATACTTCTATGAATTTGTCTACAAAATGTCGTAAAGATCGGGGTATTGGTTCAGACGTTAAAGAACCGCAAACATCCGCAGTCACTCACAAACTTACGTTTTTATATATTGTGGCGAATGTTCTCAAGAATCGCTCATCTCCCAACACTAGCGTATTTCCACCACTAGGGTCACTACGCCAACTACAGCTGTTTAGGTACATAACGCGAGAGCGAGAGAGGGATACGCGGTTCACATATTTGCGAATGTCATACAAAGAGGAGATGACGATAGATAAACGCTTCGAGAACAGGGTTGCACGAATAACCAAGAAATGTGTAGACATTTCTAGGTGGTGAAGCTGTATCATCGCTAGGGTATATAAAGGCGCATAGCGAACGCACATCAATCAGTTTATTTTAAAGTGTTGTACAGTGAAGTACTGAACAGTGAATTAACCCGCGATATTGTACTACGGTTTATTAGTAGTTAATAAAGCGTACTATTTATTAAGCAGAATCTCAGTGTTTTATTTGACGTACAGTGATCGAACTCAAGGAAAATAATCGAGGAGTCATCGATTTCGTCACAATTGGTGTCAGAAGCGGTATTGTTAAAATAAAACACAAGGACTTCGAAAAGGATAACAAGGACATTGTCAAGGTAACAAGGACATTGCAAGGATAATAAGGGCATGGCAAAGTTGAATGAATTGAAGATCCAGCAACTCAAAAATGAGTTGGAACGGCTGGCCTCATAACAACAGGCAATAAGTCAGAGCTACAATCACGTCTACGAGAGGCTATGGAAGCAGAGGGAATCATGTTTTTCAGCTATTGGAAGAGGGTGTGTTTAGGCGCGATGCCTAAAATAGTAAAAAATGTGCCACCCTAATGTTTATTTTCCAATCACCCACACCAAGCCACCCACCGGCATGTGCATGCATGACTATTCGTGTTTTGTCAGCACACACATACATGCAAGTGGGTGCGCATGTGTGGGTCCACCTCCCCTTAAAACCGGAGGATGTTTTTCGGTTCAACGGTTGTCAACGACTTGACAACCTCCTCTTTTTCTGCCAACTGCCAACGGAAACACATCAGCCCCAGGACTTCTTCCACGTCACACATAAGGTAATTTCATAAACTTTGTTAACATAATTTCTCACAATAAACGGCCTTATACTAAACGAGAACTTCTCGCTTTTCTACCTTTTTTTATTTCTTCCCTTTAATAAATATAAATTCGAGCGCGGTGTCTTATCAAAGAGATCAAAACTTGTCCTAACGACAAACAAAGACACCCCTCGAATCTATTCATGGTCCATCTCGCCGTTCAATTATAGAACCAGCACACGGAAACAATACAGTCCACCAATCGACCACAAAATCGAAGAAAAATCAGTCCACTGAATTGGGAGAATTTCAGCCAACTTAAGCATTAAATTTACTAAACTGCCACAAAGTCGTTGAAGCCACAATCAACAGCCACAAAACACGCTATTAGTCTGCCACAAACAACAACACAATACAACACAAAATCATCCTTACTTAAGCTGATCACCACATCAAAGCAACGTAAGTGTTATATTTCTTGCCAATTTTTTTTGTGTGAAAAATATCAGTGTTTTTAAAAGTGCCGCGAGTTCGCCTAAACGTAAGTGCGAAGAAAGTGAGTAAAAGTTAAATTGACTTATTTGTCACATAATTCGTTTTGAAATTCAGCTTTGCGACTATCTGGTTTATCCCCCCACCAGTGGTAAGGTTTTCCAGACACAGCGCAAAGTAAGAGGTAACATAACCTCACATTCACACAGCCTTTCGATTGTTGTTTTTGTTTTGACTTTTCATCATTTTTTTTATTAAAACGCGCACAATCAGTGTAATCGAAGGCTTTCAGTTCATTTCAAGATTTGTTTTCACTTAATTTCACTAACAATTCACTTTCTCGCTCGTTTAGCTCCACCGCGCACTTTTAATTTAAATTTTTTTTTTAAATTTTCCACATAACCTATATATACGTGTGTTGGTGGCGAGTAAGCCAGTGTTGTTGTTGCTACATAATTTTTGAGCAAAGGGTCAGACAATACGGCCAAGTCTGCAACAATAAAGAATTTTTAAATATTAAACAAATAATTATTCTAACGAAGTTATTGAAGCTGTGGTTTGGTAAAGTTATTTTGGCGTTTTGAATTCCCTGGGGCAATCTCCGCAATCTCACCCATTCAACCTTCATTTATCTCTCTCTTTTCTTTGTCCGTCTAAAACCCACATCAAATAATAACCATGGACAACTTTATCAGATTAGCTGATAATATCACGGAGTTCGAGTCCGATTATAATGATGCAGATGTAGAGACCCATACCGTCCATACATTAACTCTTCAACAAGAGGAGTTAAAAGTCCACTGGAGAAAGGTTAAAGGGGCGTATGATGAGCTAATGAGCTCAAGCAAGTTAGACGCGGCAGGCATTACCTCCGTGAAAAGTAAATACAAAAGTACATATGCAATTTATTTACGTTGCATGTCTAATATGGCTACACGCCAAGAAACCTTCACAAAGGTAATGAAAACCCCTACCGACCAGTCTGAACGTGAACACAGTATCCGCCTGCCTCCATGCGATACTGAAGTATTCAAAGGCGATTATCTCTCTTGGCCTACATTTAGGGATATGTTCACGGCCATTTATATTTTGAACAAACGCCTAACACCCGTTGAGAAGCTGTTTCATCTCGTCAATAAGACAAAAGGGGAAGCGAGGGATATAGTGGAAAAAAGTCCACTCACGAATGAGGGATTTGATACAGCGTGGAAAAATTTGTGTGAGAGATACGAAAACAAACGTATCTTAGTAAACACGCAATTGCAAATACTATTTAATTTAGAGAAGGTAGAGAGTGAGTGTGGCAGCGCGATAAAAACCCTGCAACGACAAATTAATAATTGCCTGGCGTCCCTAAGAAGTCACAAAATTGACACATCTAATTGGGACGCAATTATTACCTATTTGTGTTCGACTAAGTTGCCAGAGAGCACGCTTGGTCTATGGGAGCAAAGCATAGACCATAAGGTGGAAATATCCAAATGGGAGGATATGGACAAATTCTTGTCCAATCGTTTCCAGACACTCGAAACTGTGTCTGGTTTTGTGGGGACTGCAAGTTCGCAAGTCCAAAAACCGCAAACTACGAAAAAAACGACCGAACCACCTGCAAAAAAGCTTGGTACGTACCAAGTAAAGGTCACAAAATTAATGTGCACCAAATGTAAATCCACTCGCCATAGACTACGAGGATGCCCCCGTTTTTTGAGATTAACGCCGGAAGAGCGAGTTAATTTTATAAAAACCAATCAGGGGTGTTTGAACTGCCTCTCCCCAGGACATACCGTGACGAAGTGCCCAAGCTCATACGACTGCAGCAAGTGCCACTCCCGACACAACACGCTCCTACACATAGAAATGCGGCAGAACCAGGAAACAAACAACACCACCCAGTACAATATGGATAATGGTGCTTCCACTTCTACGCAATCACAGGGGAGACGGGAGGCGAGCGATAAAAACGTAAAATCCTGCCATGTACATTCAAGTGCAGGTGTGCTGCTAGGGACAGCTAGAGTAACCATTCGTCATAATGGTACTGACTTCCCAGCAAGAGCACTGATAGATTCTGGTTCAGAGTGTTCCTTTATGACAGAACGACTGAAACGCAGAATAAATTTACCGGCAAAGAAAATGAATGCCCGTGTATCGGGTATAACGAATGCCGTGTCGGCCCAAGTCAAGGAGGCATCCAACATTGAACTGCGTTCAACAGTGGACCCGGACTTCAGCTTGACAACTTCAGTGTTAATTCTTGCGAAACTAACTGGAAATCTGCCATCCTGCCATGTCGACGCTATGGCTATGCAGGCTTTTCCAGATTTAGTTTTGGCAGACAAACGTTTCTATGTCAACGAGGAAGTTGACATTATACTCGGCGGAGATGTATATCCGCAAATAATACTAAGTGGGTTAAAGAAGAATGTCTTCAATACACTATTGGCCCAACAAACGGTATTCGGTTGGATACTCACCGGCCACGTAGAGTCATCGAGTCCAACAACCAACATAGTGTCCTTTTACAGCGAAGTCGCTTTGGACAAAGAACTCACAAAGTTCTGGGAGTTGGAAAATCTGCCCAAACAAAAAAGTCCAAACGCAGATGATAAATACTGCGAAAAGTTATATAAAGAAACTACGCATAGAAATGAGGATGGGAGATATGTAGTCTCGCTACCATTCAGACAGGAGTACCCAGATAAGCTAAATATAGGTGGGTCTCTTAGGAAGGCGTGTTCGCAATTCTTTAGGAACGAGACACGATTAGCAAAGGACCCAGAACTGGGAAAAGAGTATACCAGGGTCTTGTCTGAATACGAGACATTAGGGCATATGCAAAAAATTACTGCCATGATATCAGCTGAATCGTCTGATAACTATTTTTTGCCCCATCACGCCGTAGTAAAGGCGGAGTCTACCACCACAAAGGTGCGGGTCGTTTTTAACGCCTCAAGCCCAACGGCAAACGGCACAAGTCTTAACGACATTCTCCTGCCAGGACCAGTGCTTCAAGCAGATCTCCCAGTCCTTATATTGCGTTGGAGATTATATCAGTATGTCTTTAATAGTGACATAGAGAAAATGTATAGACAAATTTGGATGAACGAAAATCATTCCAAATTTCAAAGAATTGTCTACCGCACATCTCCACAAGAACCCATAGGTCTTTATGAGTTAAAGACAGTCACGTTTGGAGTGAATTGCGCGCCTTATCTTGCAATACGAACCCTTATGCAACTAGCAGACGACGTCGAGACATTATTCCCAATAGCATCGAATATACTAAGGGAAAACATGTACGTGGATGATGTATTAGCGGGGGGGCATACACTCGCATCGGCCATTCATGCGAGAGATGAAATTCGCCAGGTCTTACACTCCGCTGGATTCCCACTTCGGAAATGGACATCGAACTCCGAGGAGATTCTCAACGACATCCCAAGGGCGGATCGGCTGACCGAGGACTTCCTGGCGTTCGAAGACACCAGCACCGTTAAGGCTTTAGGCATTAGATGGAATGCTCATTCTGACCTCTTTTATTTTAAGGCAGGGTCACTGGACGAATGTGAACAGCTCACGAAACGAGCAATATTATCCGCCATCGCCAAGCTCTTCGACCCATTAGGATGGCTTGCACCAATGGTCATTGTGGCCAAGATACTCATGCAGAATATCTGGTTGGAGGGTACTGGTTGGGATGAGCCAGTCTCGTCCAACACTTTGGAACGATGGGAGAATTTTAAAAGGGACTACAAGGAAATCGACAAAATCCGGATACCCCGATGGGTACATTTTTCGCCAGAAGACGAGGTCGAAATCCATGGATTCTGTGACGCGTCGGAAAAAGCATACGCTGCAGCCGTCTACATGCGCGTAAAAAGGGATGACCAGATCTCCGTCAACCTTCTCCTTGCCAAAACGAGAGTAGCGCCGGTAAAAACCATTTCGCTGCCGCGCTTGGAACTCTGCGGCGCGGTACTCTTGGCGGAGATAATGGAAACGATTTTCCAAAATATAAAATTAGGGCAGGTCAAACAACATTTATGGACGGATTCCACCATCGTTTTAGCATGGATACGGAAACCACCATGTTCCTGGTCAACATTCGTCGCACACAGGATAACCAAGATTATCGACTTGGTCGGAAGTAATGATTGGCATCATGTCAATTCTGAATCGAACCCGGCAGATTTAGGAAGCAGAGGAATACCAGCAACGGATTTGGTCAACAATTCTTTGTGGTGGCAGGGACCTTCTTGGTTACAAGAAGACAATTCAGGGTGGCCAGCACAAGAAACCGAGTTTCATACATCCGTGGAGGAAAAGAGAGCGCAAACCTACGCAATATCGAAGCGAAAAGAAATCGAGACTCTAGATCGGTTTTCAGATTTACCTAGGGCTTTGAGGGTACTATCATATATTATGAGATTCTTTCGAAGAACACATCCCACAACAAAAGCTTCCTTTCAAGAAAAGTCGTGCCTAATCTCATCCGATGAGATAAAGACAACGACTCAGATCTTGATTAAACTATATCAGAAGCAAAATTATTTTGAGGAGTACGTAAATTTGAAGAAGGGAACAGTCATCGACAGGAAAAGCGAGATATTGCCACTTAACCCGTTCCTCGATAAGGACGATATTATCAGGGCCGGGGGTCGTCTAGGGGCATCGGAAGACCTCGCTTACAACGAACGTCATCCAATCATACTCCCTTATAACTGTAGGTTAACGCGGCTAGTTGTGCAAATGATACACAAAATCTCCCTCCATGGGGAAAATCAATTAATGCTCCGTCTCATCCGCACCCAATACTGGATTCCGAATGTCAAGAACATGATTAGGGCCATCATCCACAATTGTAAGATTTGCACCATTTACAAGAAACGGGCGCAAACCCAACTCATGGGTACCCTACCCCGCGAGCGGACCACGTTTTCACGCGCTTTTACAAATACCGGGGTCGACTTTGCTGGCCCATTCGATATTAAAAGTTTCCGAGGGAGAGGGTGTCGACTATCAAAAGGCTACGTTTGCCTTTTCGTCTGTTTTACCACCAAAGCGATCCATCTGGAAGCGACCAGTGATCTTAGTACCCCATCCTTTCTAGCAGCCCTTTCGCGTTTCATAGCTAGAAGAGGATGCCCGAAAAACATTTACTCTGACAATGGTACCAACTTTGTCGGAGCGTCACGATCTTTACGATCCGAATTTAAGGCCTTTATAGCGGACGCAAGAGATCAAACGATCTCGAAATACAGCCATCAATTAATGACATGGCATTTCATCCCGGCAGGGGCTCCACACATGGGGGGACTCTGGGAGGCGGGAGTCAAAAGCTTCAAAAACCATTTTAAAAAGATAGCCTCGCCCCACAAGTTCACGCATGAAGAGTTCCATACGTTACTATGTAGGATTGAAGCCTGCCTCAACTCGCGACCATTAAGTCCCGCGTCCAATAACCCTTCAGATTTTGAGCCACTTACCCCGGGGCACTTCCTCATTGGAAGTCACCTCATGGCTCCACCAGAACCCGATGTTAGCGAAAGCTCTGCCTCCATGATCAACAGATGGCAGAAGCTCAAGGCCCTCCATCATACCTTCTGTAAACGATGGAAAGTTGAATACTTAACCGAACTTCAAAAACGAGTGAAGTGGAAGCAGTCAAAATTGAACATTAAGGTAGGGGATCTCGTTGTCATCAAAGAAGACAACTTATCTCCAAACGAATGGAGGCTCGGTCGAGTCACCAACGTACACCCCGGCGAAGATAACCGAGTACGTGTCGTCGACCTCATGACCGAGAAGGGTCAGGTCAGAAGACCGTTGGTCAAGCTGATCCTGCTCCCAACCGATGGAGTAGATGGTGCGAGGCCCGATGCCTCATCCTAACACTCCAATCTCCCTCCACTCCGTTCATCCCCACCTTTCCTAATCCCTCAACAAAATTCCCACAATTCACTCGTTAACCCCAACGAGGACACCAGAAAGCCTAACGCAGATGAGCGAACCCGATCTGCAACAGAAATTAATCCGCACTCCACAAAGAGGCCAGAGAAAACCTAACGCAGACAGGCGAACCAATCTGCCACCGAATCCTAAAATCATCTGCCGTTGATGCAACTATGGATTGACTACCCGCTTACATTGATAAATTTTTAAACCACAATGTCAAGTTGAATGTTGAGTTGATCAAGTCGGTTGGCTACCAACTTTGTTGCATGCAATTTTGCAAGCAACTTTCAAAATCAACGTGAAATTGAATGAAAAAATCGAGCAATGTAAACGGGATTATAGACCAAGGCTGCACAAGAAAGATAAGCAAAATTTTTTAGAAAGTAACGTTATCAAACAAAATTTTCGCTTTTGCTCATCTTGAGATAAGGAAGGTGATAGCAAATCAACAGCTGTTTAAATTTTTCTACTTTTTGATTTTGATCAACTTTGTTAATTCAAATTGTTGTTAAAAGCCCCCTTTTTGTTTACAACCTATCGTGCAAAATTTTTTATAGGAAGATTTTGAGATTTAGTGTGAAATTGGCAAACACCGCTTTGTTAAATAAACTATTTCAGTATACAGCTCATAATTTTTATCAAATCGGAGTCATAAAGGACTCCTATATGATCTTATTTCGGTGGCTCATACTTTTCTAATATTTAGGACTCATATCGGACTCCTAAGTTATGAGCACTCCCAAAATGTTTGAGGGGAAAGGCTTTTCGTTGTTCTCAAAACGTCTAAACTTTTGAATAACGAAGTGACAACAAATTTGAATAACGAAGTGACAACAAATTTTTTTTGATAAAAATGACGTTATTATGCGATAATAACTCACCCTTCTCCAACGCTTTACTCAGTTCCCATTTAGAACCACCACCGTAGCAGCATACCACATTCAGATTGTAGACTTTATCAAATTCCTAGCTCTTCATACATTGTAGTAGTGTTGCATTGATCGCCTCTTTGCCGGTGGAGGTTTTAATGAAATCTGCACCAGCCAACATGCATGCCATTGATGCTTGATAGACATTACATCTTTTAGCATAAAAAAAATAAAAAAGAAATTGTTTTTTTTTGTGGGGGTCATGATAATTTATTGTGGTGGCAGATGGTATACGATATTTTGTGTGCTGCATCTTATCAACGTTAATAACTGCTTATGCAATATGCAATGCTAGACACGCAAAATTTCGTATACCTTCTTATAGCAAACCGCTATCCAATCGGCTTGTGTCGCATCCCAGTGTATTTGGTTCACTTCAATTCAAATTTCCATTTATACCGTGAAAACGAATGCGCCAAACCGAGCGCCATGGCTGTCATCTCGCGCTTTGGCAAGCCACTCAGTAATCTATCAGCTTGTTGACGTATGCAACGCATCAGCTCCTGCACACCCGTATTCTAGAACCATGGCACAGCTAACTCTCTTTGATGGCATTACCCGACTTGGCGTCTGCAACCAGCAATGATGATTGCACTTTGATGAAATTAAAATTTATAAGTGTACTTGAACGTGAAAAAAAAAAAAAAAAAAAAAACTAGAATCAAAACTAAGACATTCAATGTAAAAGCTGATCGAGTTACAGAATTTAAGGATCACTTTATAATTTTGGCACGTTACGGTCCCTCAAAAGGCTCAGATACTAAATGTGAACTAGTTGTCTTGGGATGGGGCAGGTACCATGTTCGCTTATATGTCATCAAAACGGATAGGTATTTCAACGACCACCATTGTGTACGAAGTGTTAGCCAAAGATATACAAGTGGAAGAGCTGCGCGCTAATTACTGTAACCCAATAACAATTCGACCAATGATAGATATTATACGAGTGGAGTTTGGTGCATTTAATGCGATATATCAATTAGAACAATCACCATTGACTAAAGAAATTCTTAATCCCATGGAATTATTTAAGTCAAAACCTTACCCGGATGGGAATGGACAATACTGCGGCTTTGTTGAGTGCGTTGTGCAGCATCACCAGTAGGATCATTATCCGCATCCTCGTAGTTAATTTCCAAGCATGCAAACAATGGATTATCAAATCCAACATCCACACCAACCATATGATATGTCAGCGTACTCGATTTATGTGCTTCCACCGGCGATGATATAGTGAGACGCGCTTGTGTATCACGATTGAGTATGTAAGCCAATTTTTTGCTTTTCAACTGCACCTATCATAACCGCACGCCCTTTAGGATCTATAGCAAAATATTGCCCTGGCACAATGCGTCTGCAACCAATAATCTCTACAGACGATACGGTGTGCACCTTGCCGGTAATGGAGTCCGGACGCACCAACTCGAGCGATTTAAGAAAAGTTACCATGCACGGCATAGGTAACGACGGTACCCCTTTGCAGGGCCAAATTGTACAACTACATCCTTTATCGCGTCTCCTGAAAAAGAAAAAAAATATAGGTTAGAAACACACATTGGCAGCTGTCCGGTAAATGATCCACTTGCCAGCCATTACACGTCCCATAAAACTTAAATCACCATCCTGTATGGAATAAACACCATTGACCGTAGGGAAAAGTGCGCCAACCTCTTTTAGAGTTAAAATGGTATTATGTATATCAGAGAGATTGGGTGGTGTCATAGCCAAACCAAGAATATCTGGTGGTGGACCCATATCGAGTAGTTTAGCTTTGAGGACAGCATTCTCCAGAGGGCAACGTAACATTTCAGCAGTGCCAAATTCGTCCATGTAATGCTCATAAAAGTTCTTTGAAACCATACGATAGACACGTCCATTCATAACACGACCTGCACGTCCAGAACGCTGGCGACAATTTGCACGTGATGCCCAATGCAATTGTAGCGAAGAAAAATTTGTTGCAGTATCAGTGATCAGAGATTTGGTCAAACAGAAATCAATGACATATTTAACGTCCGGCACGGTAATTGAACTCTCCGCAATATTTGTAGCTAATATGACTTTACGAAAACCGGCTGGTGGATGTTCAAATACTTTGGTTTGCTCATCCGGTGAGATCATTGAATGCAAACGTATGGGATACAACATTACAGTGTTATCTTCAGATTCGCTAAGTTTTTGCAATTTGCTACACATTTGATCAATTTCGTTTATGCCCGGTAAGAAGATAAGTATGGAAGTTTGCTGCATTGGCGTATTTTCTATAGCAACAGCAGCTTCTTGTGTTTCTATGTTATCAATGACAATAATCAATTTGAGAGCAATATTATACATTTCCTTAGAAATGCCAGGATCGGATATATCCACATCGATATTCGTACTGTTAATGCGTCCCAAATCGGATAAATAAAATTCGCGTACTTGAAAGAGGCGTCTGGAGTCAACACGTAGCACTGGTGCTGGATTGCGACGTATGGTAAAGTAGTCGGAGAACTCTCCAGCATTTATGGTGGCAGACATAAGTATAACTTTTACACCGCGTGAATTTGTACTCAAAAGCTTTCTAATGACAATCAGGAGAAAATCCATTTCTTGATCACGTTCATGTACCTCATCAAGTATTATGTGGGTGAATTGGCGTAGTGATCTTTCTTTGATTAATTTTTGTAGCAGCACACCGGTTGTACAGTAAAGTAAGCGTGTATCCTCTGTCATATTGTTATGCAAGCCAACCTGGAAAGAAAAAAAAGAGGTTATAATTGAATATTTTTGCAATACAAAAAAAATCTACGTACCAAAATTGTGCTGCTGCCATGCGTTGCCGGAAATGAATGAAATGTTCGATTTTTCTCTACACCCGTAAAGAAAAATCGAACAATGGAATTGTTTTTTTTGTGTTCCCGACAATTCCATTTCATTCACTGACAAATTAGGCAGGGTTGTAAAATGCATGCCAATTAGTGATGCATAATTTTCGGATATTGCATTAGTGATGTAATACTGGTATAACTATCGGGTACCGAAAACCCGATGTACCAAAACGCGGGACCGCATACCGAAAAATAAATACAAGATAGAAAATAACTTTTCTCACTCGGTCGGCCAAAATCACCGAGGAATAAACAATATGGAGAAAATAAAATAGAGTTGTTTTAAATTCCCCTCATAAAAATAAATGAATAATATTACAAAAAAAAAAAAAACACATTTTTTGCGTTTTCTTTACTTAAATTATTTAATATTCTTTTGTTTTTCTGGGGGGCAGGACTGTTTTGCCCACAAAACAACAAAAGTTAAACCGCCACTCAACCACTCTCTACCGGGATCGGTATCAAATCGGGTACCGAAAATGTTGCTTCCGCGCAACACTAGCAAGAAAAGAGTTGCTCGTACGGAAAACTAATGTCACTTGCGCCATCTAGCGGACTACAGCAATAATAGAAAAAAAAGGAAAAGAAACACACAGGGTGCAACAGGTGTTATTCACGTAAAGCGGCAAACAGTTGGACGGCAACATGTCGCCGCAACTTCATTGCCACCAGGGAGGGAAAAACGGTCAGATCACGTTACACTTAGGCCCAAACATTAGGAAATAGCAGGTTCCGCCTGGAAATACTTGAAGATACGTCATTTCAAGTTCCCCTTTTGTCACTTCGGCTACTCGCCACTTTCCTCCCACGTATGTATATGGGCAACCGTATACATTATTCAAGCCATTTTTTTTCTCTTTTCTTTTTTCTCGGTCTTCGGCAGCATGACTCGCCATGCTTCCCTACGCCAACGCGCCGCTCGTATGGCCGCCCGGTATCCGAAACCGTGTCCCTTGTGTGGTGAAAACCACCCCCTTCGGGCGTGTGATGTTTATCACGGAATGGCACCCTTGCAACGTCTGAAGGAGGTTATCCGGGCGGGATATTGCGACAACTGCCTGTCAATGGTGCATCGGGCTAGGGAATGCACCAGCGACGCCAGGTGCCGACGATGTGGTGACAAACACCACACCACTCTCCACCTCCAGACTGATGACCAGCCGGTGGCCTATAAGAGTTGGGCCCAACAAGTTGAAGAAGCCGAGAGGGAAGAAGCGTGGCCAGCCGAGCAAGCAACCCAGCACAAAGAAGAAGACAGCCGAGAAGAGGTTCTGTCTATCCAGGCCTCTGAGACGGGGCTGACCCAGGAGGACGGCGAAATCATCGAACCGGTTCAAGGGGTGTCGGACCTACGGCGGTTCCGACCCCTTCTAGCGCACGAGCGCCGACAGCTACATCAACGCGACAACAGCCCTCCGTCCCGCCGCGCACACCGTAACAGCCGCAAGCGAAGACTGGCCCCCCAGCCGCGCCAGCTTCGCAATCGCAGTGCCAACGAAGCAGAACCTCGTAGACTGGCCACTCAGCCGCGCCAGCTACGACACAATCAAGAAGGTCGTCGAGACGAGCGTAGACTGGCCACTCAGCCGCGCCAGCTACGACACAACCACCATGGAAGTCGCCGAGACGAGTACGTCAACGAGCGTAGATTGGCCACTCAGCCGCGCCAACTACGCACCAACAGCTCTACGAGCCACCTGGATCGCAGACTGGCCACTCAGCCGCGCCAGCTGCCAGCCACTACAGGGTTCCGAGACGGACTGAACCGTGCTCTCGCCGGGGTGGGCCCGGCGCTGCGCCCCATGATAACGCTTTCGCCCACCGCGCTCGTGAAACTGGAAGCCGGGGGTGGGTTTTCGTACATCCGTGCGCTTATCGATGCATGTTCCCCCCGCACAGTGATCGACCGAGGCCTGGCGGAAGTGTTAGGGCTGCCCACCACCCACTCTGGCAGGGAGCACGGTTGCTTTCTCCGCGTTCGAGGGAAGCACGGTAATCAGACTACGGTGACGACGCATGCCTTATGTGTTGACCATCTACAACGGATCAGCCCAGCCATAACCATCGATGCTCGAGTGGCGGCTCCATACGAGCATATCCAGCTGGCTGATCCGCAATTTTATATAGCCGCGCCAATCCAACTCGTACTCGGCGGCGATGTGTACGCAAACCTCATCCTACCGAACACACTGCCACCGTCGTTCGGCTCGTTTATTGCCCAGAGCACCATTTTTGGTTTTGTGCTGTCGGGCTCTACTAGTATGTAAGTTAGGGGTAAATTTAGTTGTAAGTTTAATTTTTTAATAAACAAAAAAAAAAAAAAAAAATTTTTTTTCTTTTTTTTCTCATTTTATGGCTCCATGGCAAGAAATATACCAACTTATTTTTTTTCAAGTCTCTTCCCTCTCTTAACAGCTAGGTACGACACGGCCAAACAACCAGTGGTAACAGAACCCAACTCGAGGAGGTGGCTCGAAGGAGGCAAGCGGGCACTGTGCTATCCAGCACACCACTAGTTTTAAGATCCTAGCCTAAGAGACGGCGTGATGGAACTCCCGGGGCTGATCAGAATGTTGCGTGTCGCAAGGGGGCCGGCATGTTTAGGCGCGATGCCTAAAATAGTAAAAAATGTGCCACCCTAATGTTTATTTTCCAATCACCCACACCAAGCCACCCACCGGCATGTGCATGCATGACTATTCGTGTTTTGTCAGCACACACATACATGCAAGTGGGTGCGCATGTGTGGGTCCACCTCCCCTTAAAACCGGAGGATGTTTTTCGGTTCAACGGTTGTCAACGACTTGACAACCTCCTCTTTTTCTGCCAACTGCCAACGGAAACACATCAGCCCCAGGACTTCTTCCACGTCACACATAAGGTAATTTCATAAACTTTGTTAACATAATTTCTCACAATAAACGGCCTTATACTAAACGAGAACTTCTCGCTTTTCTACCTTTTTTTATTTCTTCCCTTTAATAAATATAAATTCGAGCGCGGTGTCTTATCAAAGAGATCAAAACTTGTCCTAACGACAAACAAAGACACCCCTCGAATCTATTCAGGGTGCGACTAGAATAGAAGAGAAGAAGGATACCCCGAATCCATTGGAAAATGTGGACACAAACTCGCTGTTGGCTGTATTGGCTCAGATGTCGACAAGCTCATTGCTCCACAATTTCTGTCTCGCAGGTCGGAAGGAAAGGTACCACGAAATAAGTCCCGCGCCGCGCCGTGCCCCCTTTCCTCTTCCAACTCTTTTTTTCTTCCTGCGGGTTATACCTTACCTTTTCATAATCTCTACATATAATATGTTTGTATGTATGTTTGTGGACGTATCACTCGGAAACCGCTGATTGGAATTAAATGAAACTTTAAATTTAAGATATCGATTATTCCGATAACTCAACCGATTTCAAATTTATCGGTCGATATCTAAGTTACCGGCCAATATTTGATACAAAAGGACCTTTTGGCGATCATAATCTGCTGTTTAAAACACCCCAGCGGTACAATTGAAAATATGTCATCGATCAAAATCTTTTTATTGTTGTTGTCCAAAGTTATTGAAAATATGTTCTTTTTGGAACATATTGACACAACAATATCAGTTGCAGTCTTCGGAGATGCCGCAAAAACTTTCGATGTAATAAGACTGTTGGTTGTTTTGCTAAAATCTTACCTTACAATAGTTATAGAAACAGTTACAAAAACGTGAAAGCTTGTTAAATTGCAATTTTAAGAGAAATGAAATAAGTCCCAATGAAAATGAAATAAATCCCAATGCTGGAAAATGGAATAACTCCCAACGAAATCCCGTTGGGAGTTATTTCATTTGGGAGTTATTTCGTTATGAAATAATTCCCAACAAAATTTTATGAAATAAGTCCCAACGCATTGGGAAAGTCATGACTTCAAAAAGACTTCAGACTTCATTTTTTTATTCTTTATTCAAAAGTGGAGTCAATGAATGCATTCGAAATTTGAAGTCATTGAATAAGACTTCAACTGATTTCATTCGCGTAAAAAATAATAAATTGTAGTTTTAAGAGAAATGAAATAAGTCCCAAAAATATGAAATAACTCCCAATGCTGGAAAATGGAATAACTCCCAACGAAATCCCGTTGGGAGTTATTTCATTTGGGAGTTATTTCGTTATGAAATAATTCCCAACAAAATTTTATGAAATAAGTCCCAACGCATTGGGAAAGTCATGACTTCAAAAAGACTTCAGACTTCATTTTTTTATTCTTTATTCAAAAGTGGAGTCAATGAATGCATTCGAAATTTGAAGTCATTGAATAAGACTTCAACTGATTTCATTCGCATATGAGTGCATTCTTTTACAACCCTGACTACATCAAACAACTTCTTAGTAGCGGATATTGTGGACGAATTCATCATTGGCGTCGACTTCTTGGCTGAGAGAGACATTCAAATGAACGTGAGAAACAGAGTTATGGCATACAATGGCCAAGAAGTACCTCTGATCTTTGGACACAACATTGGGTATTGCAACAAAGGAGTTTCATTAGAGGTGAAGCACAGGGAAACTCGGAAGGCAAAGGTACCTCCTCGACCAATGGCTCCGATAGACAAATGCCTGCTTGAGAATATTCGGAGAAGTCAAGAGGAAGATTCAGATCTGGCATGTGTGATCCGAGGGCTTGAGCGAAATGAACGACCAGCAAGACAAGAAATGTCAGCAGAGAGTCCAGTTGCCAAGTCATATTGGGCACAATGGAACAGTTTACGATTGGTATCCGGTTGTTTGCATCGAATATGGGAGAGTGAGGATGTTCAGTGCGCTCGGAAGCTTAAAGTTGTTCCAAGGAAGCGGATGTCTGATGTTCTCAGGGAAATGCATAACGATCCAAGTGACGGTCATCTGGGAGTCAAGAAGACCTTGGAGGGTTTTAGCAGACATTTTATTGGGTTGGTTACGGTCAGTCGGTAAAGAAGTGGATTGCCATATGCGACGAGTGCATCAGCGCAAAGGTGCTGAGGTCCAGTAGTCATGGTCGAAGGAGGCAGTGCAATTCAGATACACCGGTTGAGAGGATTACCTTGGATGAAGGTGGTCCATTCCCCAGAACTATTAGCAAAAACATGAAAACCAGGTACGACAAAGCAATAAAATCGAAAGGTTTCCTGGAAGGAGATTTCGTATTGATATACGGGCCGCAATGGAGAAAAGGTGTGTCTCCAAAAGCTGAGGGCAACTGGGAAGGACCATACAGAGTTGTGAAACGGATCAACAATGTTGTTTACCGCATACAGGCCGTTGGAATGCCATGGAACATAATGTAGGTGGTTGCTCCAGAGGGACTAGCAACGTTTGAATCGGGAAATGTGTCTGATCGGGACGATCAGACTTAAGTGGAGGGCAGTGTGGCGAATGTTCTCAAGAATCGCTCATCTCCCAACACTAGCGTATTTCCACTACTAGCGTCACAACGACAATTACAGCGGTTTAGGTACATGACGCGAGAGCGAGACAGGGAGAGACGGCTCGCATATTTGCGAATGTCATACAAAGAGGAGATGACGATAGATAAACGCTTCAAGAACAGGGTTGCACGAATAACCTAGAAATGTGTAGACATTTCTAGGTGGTGAAGCTGTATCATCGCTAGGGTATATAAAGGCGCATAGCGAACGCACATCAATCAGTTTATTTTCAAGTGTTGTACAGTGAAGTACTGAACAGTGAATTAACCCGCCATATTGTACTACGGTTTTTTAGTAGTTAATAAAGCGTACTATTTATTAAGCAGAATATCAGTGTTTTATTTGACGTATAGTGATCGAACTCAAGGAAAATAATCGAGGAATCATCGAATTCGTCACAATATTATATATAAGATTACTTTCACCTTTAATTTATCCTTAAAGGTTTTGTACCTTAATATTTGGAATTTGGCAGAAAATTGCCAGTTTAGTTGCCCTGCTGTAAAAAAAATGTCAATTGCAAAAAAACATCTAGCTTATAAATAACTATTTTTTGGCAATTTTAGGAAATAGTGCATTTTAAGCACACTGAAGAATAACTAACGTCTAACTACGTCACAAGTCATGCAGAGGGGTCCGAAAATATGTTCAATTTTTCGTTTGCTTCCGTCTTTTAGCTTGTAATTTCCAGGTGCTTTTTCGGTATTGGGTAAATACAAATAGTAGCTGGTTTCTAAAAAATGAATTTGATACACATAGAGTAAAATGGGGGAATTAAAAAAAGGAATGGAATAGATAAAGTGAAATTTAAAGTAAATAAATAAAAATTATATAAAAAAAATTAGTTTATCTTTTGGCTATTTTTTGGTTGAAAAGTAGTTAGTTAGTAGTTGGTTGAAAAGTAGTTAGTTAGTAGTTGGTTGACATCTCATGCAGAGGTAACCATAACTGACCGGATTCCGGCCATCGTCGAACAAAAATAGTTAGTCCGATTATATATGTGGGATCTTGAATTAAAACACAGCTTTGTAGTTCTTTGACATTTTAATGTTCACAAATTTGGTTGATTGTACATTATCAATCTTACATTAGTTTATATATGTATATTTAGTTTGCTCACAACACGGTTTTACATGAACAGTTTTTTAAGACAACTTCGCTTGATGGCGGTTTTATTAACATTAAACTTGATCGTCCTTCGTTCGTCTTGTCAAAGTACATTGGCGGTGTTCAGTGCGTTCTACTCTACATGCGTAAGGGTTGCATTAGTAAGGCTCGGTATCTATTTGTCAAGTTAGTCGCGCACGTTAATCCCACATTCGGCCATCCTGCGCTATCATTCGGCCTCGGATGATGGATCCCATTTTTTCATGTGTTCAGCAACGGTGATAGTGCGGTTCGGACCTTCGTGATCTCCAACTTTCTCAACGGTATAACGCCCGCGCCTCATGGCCTTCACAATCTTGTAGGGCCCCAGATATTTGGCCTTCAGCTTTAGACCTGATCCGTACTGCGTTCGCTTGATGGCTACTAGCTCGTCGATCATATACTCATTCTCGGCTTGGCGGTGCTTATTGAAAGTCTTACGGTTTTCCTCCTGTATTATAGCAACATTGTCTCGCGCTTGACGACGCACTTCCTCTCTCTCCGCATCCAACTCGTATACATGCTCGTCCTCGAGTAGCTCTTGCAATGGGGAACTCCCTTGAATTCGCATCTCCACGCCAGTCAATATTTTAAACGGCGATACCTTTGTACTACGAGGTGCGACACTGTTGATGAATTGCTGGACGCGGTTGACATGCGTGTACCAGTTCCCTGGGGCTTCATGGCTCAGCTTCGCTATCATCGGTACCACTATTCGGTGCATCCTTTCAACCTGTCCGTTGCCCCTCGGAACACCCGTAGCGATCAAGAGATGCTCAATCCCCTCACTTTCACAGTAATCCTTAAAGAGATGCGAAGTGAAAGCTGATCCTCGGTCTGTTATCACCCGCCTAGGGTTTCCAAATATTGACGCCTGCCTTTTCATGCGGTCGATTACAGCATCTGCACCCGTGTCCTTCGTGGGATACAGCCAAACAAACTTCGAGAAAGCATCTACCACCACTAGTATGTAATTATAAGCTTTTTTGGTGGTCTCCATTGGTCCAACATGATCTAGGTGAAAGGTGCTCAAAGGCTTGTCTTCCTTAGGGATGGCATTCAAATAACCCTCCTTCCTCCCAGCCTTAGCATCCGTGATAAGACACTCCACACAACTTCGCACTACTTTGGCTACCTTCGGGGTCGAGTGGGGAATGTAGAAAGACTTGTCCAACGCCTCTTGGGTTTTCTTGGTGGAAAAATGCCCCTGTTTGTGCGCCATACGAATTATCTCATCTTCCATCGGAGATGGGACTACGATTAACTCCTTCACAGGATCCTTACATAAGACACCGTGACGTACGTAGTAATCCTCGTACTCATCCTTCTCTAGGACCTTCCGAACCGCTCGTATCCAGTCGTCTTGGAGCTGAGCCTGTTTCAGTCGATGACTGAGTGAATCCTCCAGCATCAGACAGGAGACCCTGCTCAAAGCATCTACATGTCGCATTTTTGATCCACTCCGGTGCTCGATCTCATAGTTAAAGTCCTGTAGGGACATTGCCCAGCGCGAAACTCGAAGAGGGACATCTTTTTTCTTGAGCGTCATAGTAAACGCATTGCAGTCCGTCACGATTTTGAAACTTATTCCCAACAAGTATACTCTCCATTTTCTCAGTGCTTCGACTACGGCCAATACCTCCAACTCATAGGAGTGCAGCTTTTCTTCAGAGGGCTTCGTCTTCCGACTCATAAACTGGATTGGGTGGAACTCCTGGTCCTCGATGTCCTTCTGCAGAAGCACTGCGCCATAGCCTGCCATACTCGCATCAGTGTGCACCTCAGTGATCGCCCGTGGATTATATAGTTTCAATACCGGAGAAGATGTAAGGGCTGCTTTTAATTGCTGGAATGCCACTAGTTGCTCATCCTGTAACGCGAACTTGACATCCCTTCGGAGTAAGTCGGACAGGGGTTTTGCGATTACCGCGTAGTTATCAACGAATCTTCGAAAGTAGGACGTAAGGCCAAGGAAACGTTGTAAGGACTTCTTATCGCTTGGCACTGGAAAGTTCCTAATCGCGCTAGTCTTTGCTTCAGAGGGCCGTATGGTATTGTTGGTAATAATGTATCCGAGGAATTCGACCTTCCTCCTCAGGAACTGACATTTACTCCATTTCACTTGCAACCCGTTCACCTCAGCAACCTCCAACACCTGTCTCAGTTTCTGGATGCCCTCGACTTCATCCTTGGAGGGAATAATCAAGTCATCCATGTACACCATGACTGTTCCACTGCGCACCAGATCTTTCAAGACTGCAGCCACGAACCTCGAGAACACTGCCGGTGAATTGGATATACCAAACGGTACGTACAAGAACTCGAACTGGCCACCATGCGTTACGAAGGATGTGTATTTCCTCGACTCTTCCTCAACAGGCACATGGAAGAACCCGTTCATGAGATCAAGCGTAGAAAATATATTGGCTCCCAAGAGCTGTTCGATGACATCATCAATCATAGGCATCGGGAAGTTATCGCGGATGATCTTTTCATTGAGACGTCGGTAGTCGCAACAAAATCGTTTGCTTCCATCTTTTTTCGCTACAAGAACAACTGGCGATGCATAATTCGAGTTGCTAGGTCGTATGATCCCTTCATCTAACCATGCTGCTACTTGATTATCTACCACTTGTCGATCTGCATATGACATTCTCCTTGGTCGTTCGTATACCGGCACATCGTCCGTCAGGAGGATTTTCATCACTACTGGCGATACCGAGTTCTTAGCTGGCTTGTAGGCTGCTACTAAACTCCGTACCTCCCCTGCTAATGCCGCATTTAAATGCGATAGATCAATCTCACACCCGCTATCCAGCTCTTTCTCCGCTACCAGACATAAGTCTCCAAACTCCCCTTGCAACTCGTCGATTTTCCCAGGCGAACTACCTTCACGCTGTTTCACCTGCTCCGCTTCTCGTTCACCTGTACCTATCTCGCTCGAAGTCTGTGCACTTCCACTATGTCCACGGACACCGTCTCGCATCTCCTCACTCTTACATGGAACCTTAGAAAGCTCTTTCTCCTTAAGTTTCCTAACTGCATTTTTTATTGCCTCATAGACAGCATTCAAATCTTCTGCAATCGAATCATCGGGACGAGCACTTGCGCAATCATCAGCCTCTGCCTTGCGCGCCACTGTACCTTCGCCCGAACTTGGCTCGACTTGGCCAACGCCTTCGTAATTACCAGCCACTGCCTTACGTTTGCGTGCATCTTCTGTCATCTTCTCTCTAAACATGGCTCCATCTTCCGTTACGATAAGGTCAACGTGTTTGAGGACGTCATTGCCAATCACTAACGAATAGCTTAAATCTCGTTCTTGTACGACGTGGAAGGTTATGTCTAGAGAAATTCCGTCAATACACATGGGGAGCGTGAAACTGCCCATCGTTGTTAACATACTATTGCTGATGCCTACCAACCGCCGCTTTTCTTTACTCAACTCGACATCTAATTGTAGCATTACCAGGGTGTCGTGACGCATTAGGCACAGGTCCGACCCAGTGTCGACGAGTGCTAAAATTGTTTGATTAGACGCGCTGAAAAATACATCTTTAAAAATTAGACCACTCTGTCTAATTGCCATCATGTTCGCTGAGCTTTTCTCAGCCTTCACCTCTTTCCCCGCGCCTCCGCATTCGTTGGCTTTATGACCCTCCTTGCCACATTTGAAACAATTCACCCGCTTGCTTGGGCAATTTCTGGCGAAATGAGATTGATCGCCGCAATTATAACACCCTTTCCTAGACGTGGTTGAATTATGTGAATCCCTGTTTGAAGACGTTGGTTTCGCATAATTCCCACTCGCAGTCTGTGGTTTGCTCGAACGGATCTTCTCGTAAACCTTGATCTGCTCTTTTAATTCGTCGATGGTTTTCGCTTGATAAAGGTTGCTCTTGTTGGTTCGAGAATCTTGTACACCCTCGATGAAATACTCGATAAGACTTGAGTCGTCCAGGCTTATTGGCTTACCGATCTCCATTAATACGTAAAGATATTTTCGCAGGTCCTCGGCAGGCTGGTTCCGGCGGTTTCGTAGGATACGATGCACCTCGATGGATGATAAGGTGGCTCCGAACTCTCGACGCAAAGCGAGTTTTAATGAACTCCAGTTGCTTATTCCAGCTTGGCTACGAATAAAAATTTTGGCAGCCCCTTTAAGAAGTTGTTTCGCATAAATAAATTTCTGTAATTCATTCCACCTGACAGCTTCTGCGTTAGTTTCGAAATCCTCTAGCCATTGTTCGAAACTTGGTTGACCAGACCCGGTGAATGACGTCATTGAATCTTCGATGTCGCGAAGAGTGAACATCGACCTTTCAACTACGACCTCGCGCACACTATGTTGACTTTGAGTATCCTCATCATCCGATTCCGGACCATCGCTAACATTCAGGCCGAAGTGCTCTAAAAGTCTGTCTTGTAATGTGGCTTTACGCCCGTTCGTCGACAACCCTAATTCGGTCAGCTTTTCCTTCAAACCATCGACGGTTAACCTAAGTATTTCGTCACGGTCCATGTCTTACAATTTATTGGAAAATCAAAATTATTAAAATTTATATACGTTTTGTAAGAAATTTGAATAGTTTAAAATCTTTAAATTGTATGAAATTATAATATTACGCACTCTACTATATCGCAATTATTAAAGTATGGACAGATTTTGTTGCACCAAATATTCTAAATGCTCTATCAAATACTTATGCTAAAATTGTGCTCGCTAGTGTACTGCAATGCTTCAATTAGTTTCCAATAACAACAACCAAATTTATTTATTCGCCTTTGACTCACATACGTATAAGCAAAGCAGTACGGTATTTCCAAATACATATAAAATTAAAGTACATACATACAGTAAAATTCTTTGCATTTATTTCATCGCTCGTTACCGTCTGTTGGATATGTTTGTTGTTACTTCTGCTGTTGCTTGCTTTGCTGTTGTGCTGACACTCGCCTGTGCCCGATGCTGTTTGACGTTGGCGCCTCTGCTGCTGGCGTTCTTTGTAGCTACTGCGGTTATAGATGTTGGTGTACTTATAACTGTGCCGCTATTTCCAGTGTAAATTTATTTTACTGTTAGGATTCTCAAATTTGTAGGTTTTGGCGATCTTTTATGTGAGCTTCCACTTTGCACGTACAAATATGTATATGTACATATGTCAGGCCACAAAATTTAAAATGTGCATATTCAGATCTTTAAGAGTTTTTATGGACTCGTGCCACTTTTGACACCACTTTGTGGGATCTTGAATTAAAACACAGCTTTGTAGTTCTTTGACATTTTAATGTTCACAAATTTGGTTGATTGTACATTATCAATCTTACATTAGTTTATATATGTATATTTAGTTTGCTCACAACACGGTTTTACATGAACAGTTTTTTAAGACAACTTCGCTTGATGGCGGTTTTATTAACATTAAACTTGATCGTCCTTCGTTCGTCTTGTCAAAGTACATTGGCGGTGTTCAGTGCGTTCTACTCTACATGCGTAAGGGTTGCATTAGTAAGGCTCGGTATCTATTTGTCAAGTTAGTCGCGCACGTTAATCCCACATATAATTATGATTATATTTACAGTAAATATACAGCACTAGTTGATTGGTTAGCAACTTAAAGTTACTTTTACGCTAGATACTTTTCCTGCAGGGTGGGTTAAGACAGCGACGTCATACTATATAAGCGACTGCAACAACCTTTTACAAGCAGAAGGTTCCTAAATATGCCCTTATAAATAAATCGGTCCCAGTTTTTACGGTGCTTCTCACTGAAATTTCAATAGATTCGTTCAAACGTAACGTCCGCAACGCCAGGAAATGCCTATATGAAAGTTCTTAGGTTGAAAAGAGGAGTAGATTGAGACATTTCCGGCGGCTGTCCGTCCATCTGTCTGTCCGTGTAAACGATAATTTTAGTAAAAATTTAGATATTTGCATGTATACAGGTTACTTTCTGGCCAAGGTAGCTATTGAAAATGGACGAAATGGGATGATAACCACGCCCCCTTTTTCAATATCGAAAATTTCGAAGATCACATAATTTGACATAATTTGAGTAAAAATTGTTATATTTGCATTAAATTTGGTATACTGGTTACTTTCTGACCGAAGTAGATTGCTATTGAAAATGGGCGATATGGATGATAACCACGCCCTCTTTTCCGATATGGAAAATCACACAAATTGAGTAAAAACTGAGATATTTGCATGCAATATGTTATACAGGTTACTTTCTGGCCAGGGTAGGTGCACCGAAAGAAAAAAATATCAAAAACCACCGTAAAATTAACATTTTTTGTTTACCAAATGCAACTGAAAAGAAAAAATGTCAATTTTACAATTTCGAAAATATCATTTCTACGTGAAATGGATCTGCACAAAAAAAAACCTAAAAACGTACAGGAAAACGTCAAATAAACATGACCGTCATGTATTTTTGAATGCGTTCTCATGTATAATTGACATGAAACGTAAAAACGAACAGGAAAAACGTAAAATGAGCATGACCATCATGTATTATTGAAGGCATTCTCATCTATAATTGACATGAAACGCAAAATTAACATGACCATCATGTATATGAGCGTTTCTTTTTCAAGTGATCCAAATTTTCTAAAAAATCAACTGTCATGTCACGGATGTTCAAATTCGGTTTACACGTAGGGACTATAAATTGATTTGACACGTATTTTTTGTTTTGCCATTTTTTCGATATTCTTCGGAGATATGATCTGTCAAAGTTTGGAATTTTCCTTAAACTAATAAAAACATGTACCTACTCAGTCTATCATATCTCGGCTTGTACTAATGCTACAAACTTCAACTTGAGCTCATTTGAAAGCTAATGAATCAGCCTTTGCGTTCCTTAATAAATTTTTTGCATTTTGCAATTTTTTTATTTTTATTATAACAATTGCATTTTTAACATTGCAACTGCACAGTGTTACCCAAAACATTTTTAGTTCTAAATACCAGCATTCGATTGCTTATTAAATTCTCTACAAAATCAATATATTTCAAAAATGCGGTCTTCATACGGACTCTTACTAAAATACATATTTACAAGACTAACTCTATATTTTTGTATGAAAAAAAAAATAAAAAACAAGTAAGGAAAGCTGTCTTCGGCTGTGCCGAAGGCTAAATACCTTTCATGAATAAGCGTCACGATTTTCACGGTTTGATCCCCAGTACAGCCTGTATGAATTTAACTTTAGCTCATACCGAAATTATCGGAGCTATCGATTATATGGGGACGATGTGTTATATTGGTCCAATCTCATTCATTTTTAGCATCGACATTCCACATTCTAAAATAGCATTATTTACGAAATTTCACGTTCCTACCGATATAATTACAGAAGTTATCTACCAAAATCCGTTTATCGGAACAATCGATTGTATGGGGGCTATGTGAAATATTTATCCCATTTCAATGATTTTCAACATCGATATTTTACATATAAAAATAGCGATGCTTCCAAAATTTCGCGTTCCTATGTGTTTAATTACAGGACTTATAGCCCAAAATCCGCTTATCGGAATAATCGATTGTATGGGGGCTATGTGAAATATTTATCCAATCTCGATGATTTTCAACATCGATATTTCACATATAAAAATAGCAATACGTCCAAAATTTCACGTTCCTACGTGTTTAATTACAGGAGTTATAGCCCAAAATCCGTTTATCGGAATAATCGATTGTATGGGAGCTATGTGAAATATTTATCCCATCTCTATGAGTTTCAACATCGATATTTCACATATAAAAATAGCAACACTTACAAAATTTCACGTTCCTACGTGTTTAATTACAGGAGTTATAGCCCAAAATCCGCTTATCGGAATAATCGATTGTATGGGAGCTATGTGAAATATTTATGCAATCGCAATGATTTTCAACATCGATATTTCGCATATAAAAATAGCGATACTTCCAAAATTTCACGTTCCTACCTATATAATTACAGGAGTTATCTACCAAAATCCGTTTATCGGAACAATCGATTGTATGGGGGCTATGTGAAATATTTATCCAATCTCGATGATTTTCAACATCGATATTTCACATATAAAAAAAAAATACGTCCAAAATTTCACGTTCCTACGTGTTTAATTACAGGAGCTATAGCCCAAAATCCGTTTATCGGAATAATCGATTGTATGGGAGCTATGTGAAATATTTATCCCATCTCTATGAATTTCAACATCGATATTTCACATATAAAAAGAGCAATATTTACAAAATTTCACGTTCCTACGTGTTTAATTACAGGAGTTATAGCCCAAAATCCGTTTATCGGAATAATCGGTTGTATGGGAGCTATATGTTATATTGGTCCGATCTTGCTGGTTCCGACAAATGATTCCTATATTGGAAAATGGTGGCCGCATACCAAATTTCAGCCAAATATCTCAAAAACTGAGGGACTAGTTTGCGTTCAAACAGACAGACAGACAGACAGACAGACGGACAGACGGACATGGCTAAATCAACTCATCTCGTCATCCTGATCATTTCGGTATACTTATTGATGGGTCTATCTCTTCTTCTTCTCATATTTACAAACATGGGACCAAAGTTATAATACCATTTCATGTTCATGAAAGGTATAATAAATCAAACAAGTTTTTTTTTGTATTGGGACAATCCATATGAAAACGTCTAATTCAAAAAGCTGGCTAGTCTCGAATTTCGCTCAAACTTTGAGGGACACTTCTTTAGGGTCCTAAAGGAACATATTGAAGTTTGTAGCTTTAGTACAAGCCGAGATATGACAGATTGAGTAGGTACATGTTTTCATTAGTTTAAGAAAAATTCCAAACTTTGACAGATCATATCTCCGAAGAATATTCAAAAATTGGCAAAACAAAAAATACGTGTCAAATCAATTTATAGTCCCTACGTGTAAGCCGAATTTGAATAAAATCCGTAGCATGACGGTCGAAACTTGGATCACTTGAAAAAGAAACGCTCATATGTACATTGAAACTACATTCACAGAGCCAAAGAGTTCACCTATAACCAAAGAGATCGACGTCTAAAAAAGCTTTTTGGCCGGCGAGAGCGAGGGGGGACAAATTTGAAGAAATTTGTGCTAGGAAATCTTCTAGATTTTAGCTTGAATTTCTTCTCAAATTTATTGAAAAGGAAATCGGGTAAAAACAAGGAGTTAGCTTCTTATTTATGAATTTTTTATGTACTTTTGTCAAAAACGTTCAATTGTTAGAAGAAATCTGCTTGTTTTTATTAGAAAACCTGTTTAAAGTAAATTAATGAGAACATCGTCTTATTTTCACTAGATTCATATTGAATTTATTGAAAAGGAAAACTATATTTTTTCAAAAGATCCCTTATTAATTCAAATTCAGGTATGCCTTCTTCAAATGTGTAATTCGACGCTACCAAGCACAAGCACACGATAGCATCATGGTAGAGATCTCCGTTCAGCAGTTAATAATTCTTAGTTCGATTCGCGGTGAAGGCAATAAGGCAAGTGGACATGTGGTGAGGCAAAAAGAACAAAGGTGTAATTAGACGTTGGCAAGTTAAAGTATACGATGGGCTGGTAGTGTAGATTAGACTAGACTGACTAGACATCTGGGTTGAGCGTTAATTTTTTTTTTTTTTAATTTGAAATATTAAAAAGAAAATCTTCTTAATATTATGTGATTATATACTCAGTTTTATTAAAAAGAGACACCCAGTCATAATAAGACGGGCATCTTATTGGAAATATCATAGAGAAATCCTTCTGATTTAGAGGGCATTTTATGTGACTTTTTGCTCTGTGTTCTAAAACCTTTTATTTTAAATGAGAATCACATCAAAATGATATTATTTTAAATCAATTTATTAACTTTTTTTAAATAAACACTTATATACATTTGATAAGGTGAAAACTTAACATTTTTAGAAGCACATATCTTTATACACACTTTTACTGCGCATTTCACAGGAACTAAATCGAAATGATAAATGACAACTGCTGCGTGGCTTATGACATTTTAACATGAGAATGTTATACAAATGTGAGATTAACAGTTTTTATATCAATAATTAATTTCTGGCCAAGGTAGTTTACTATTGAAAATCGGCGAAATCGGATGATAACCACGTCCCTTTTTTCGATATTAAATATTTCGAAAATCACATAAATTGACATAAATAGCTAAAATAGTATAATTTGGTAGGTAAATCCTCCTGGTCATTCTATTGTGATTTTCCGTTAAACTTAAGAATAGGGCGCGTCACCGTGGACTGATCATAACTTTAGCCCTTTTGGGACGGAGTTTTATTAGGGAAATGGGTATATCCTGTACCAAACATTATGGTTATACCTATAAATTGAGCTGAAAAATTATGTTCTGCATACTCAAAAATCCGGAAATCGTCCTTTTATCCTGGGACATATAATCCCAATAAGCCTTTTGGATGGGATATAAAATCCCAATAAGTATGTCGTTGCACAGCACTGATATGTGACGGCAAGGCGGTAGATGGCAACCTTGAAAGAGTAACTTAACGAACAAGAAAATACATCAGATAAATAAGAACGACTATTGCTAGTCATTAGAAGAGAGTGAGTCGTATTTTAGATCGCGCAGACAGCAGACGGGGAAAAGGCCACCAATTGGAAGCCACGGCCAAATTGTCAAAGTTTTTTCATACAGTGTACTTGCCAAAATAATTACGTGTAATTACAAAGTCAGCAAATAAATGTTTAATGTTTTATACTTCTAATACAAAAGCAAAGTGTTCTTACATTCATTTCGTTCGCCGCCGAAAATTCTTGACAAAGTTTTCCAATTGCCTTTAACCCGCTGCTGTGCGTATGTGTGTGTGCCGTTATTCGTATTAAAATCCGTCAATTGCAAGCTGCTGACTTTGCAAATTTTCACCGTTCAATTGCATTTGCTGTTTGGAATCCCGCTATTTGCAAATCTGCCTTTGCAAACATTTTACCGCTTTCAACATTGGAGATCGAAGATCCCGTATAAATAAAGACAGACACGGGAACCGCTATGCAAAATTGGCACGTACAGTCGGGTGCTAATTACTTCAGATATATTCAACAGTGGTGAAAATAATTTTATAATTAATCCTGTCGCAAATAACTTGCGCGCTATCGTTTATGTACAAAATACTTCGACACAAATCTAGACATATTTGTGTGTTATAAATTTTGTGAAATAATAACCATGATGACCAGAGGCCAAACGAGCAAACATATTACTGCCACAGATAATGAGGATAGCCAATCCGAATCTGAGTTAGACAACACTGAAATTAACATCGGAGCTAATAGCTCTGCAACACAGCCGCCACCAAATGTCAGTCAGGAAGCCATAGCTTCACTCGTAGCCCGCATAGCAGCACTCACCGCCAGTGTACAAGAGCTCCGCAACGAAACCAGCAGAAGCCAGTTAGAGGTGCAACAACTACGACAGCGAATGGAAAGGGATTTTATTCATACAGCAGCATCTGAGACACAGCCGCCAGCTGGTCAGTTGCCACAAACCGAACTACAATTGCCGCCGCCAGCTACTCAGTTAACACAAACCGAATTACAATTACCGCCGCCCGGAGTACAGCCGCCGCCAAATACACAGCTGCCACACAACGAGCTACAATTGCCTCTGTCCGTAGTACAGCCACCAACGTCGTTGCCAAGACGTGCATTTTAATTTGTCGAGGGTTCAGCAGCAAAGCTTTATCCACTGCCAACCTTCGAAGGTAATCCGGAGGATTGGCCATTATTTTTTGCGAATTTTACAGATACTACGGCGGAATTTGGGTACAACAATAGGCAAAACCTCATGCGGTTACAAAAAGCGCTGCAAGGCAGTGCCTAACGCTCTGTCATGTCGATGCTCATATATCCTGACGACGTACCTAAAGTCATGAAGGAGTTGGAGTTTAATTTTGGCCGGCACGACTTGTTGATACGTGCACAGCTACAAAAGGTACAACAGTTTCCTGCCATTAACGATAATCGCCTCGATCACATTTTGGAATTTGCCAATCGAGTGCGAAACATATCAGCGTTTTTCAAGTCGGCAAAGTGTGAACACCATCTGATGAATCCGTCACTTTTGGAACAGCTCATCTCCAAACTGCCGCCGTCGAAGCAGTTCGAATGGAGCAGATATGCCGCAAATATTTTGCCGTTTCCAACTGGTTGAGCGATCTAGCCAAGGTCGTGTCAATCATGCCAGGTGTTGCCGACATTTCACTCCGTCAACCATCGTCTTCGTGGCGCCAAAGTACAAATTCCAACCGCCAAGCCCATTCAAGTCAAGGAGGTCAAACGCGTCGTGTCCTGCACACTAGTGAGGAACAGGTTAAGTGTCCATGCTGCAGCCAGTCACATGTCATATCTAGTTGCGGAAAATTTAAATCACTAGACTATGCAGGTAAGTGGTCTTTGGTTAAACAACAACGTATGTGCTTTGGTTGTCTTCAAAAGGGTCATGGTTTATCGAATTGCCGCCGTCGCAAAGAGTGTACCATAAATGGTTGTGGTCGTATGCACCATCCGATACTACATGAACAAAGCCGATCACTTTCAGAGACCACAACAACAACAACAACAGAGCCTACCGCTGATAGAGAACACATCCTGAATTGTCGTAGCGGATGTGAGTCCAGTCTCTTCAAAATATTGCCAGTTATTCTGTCGGGCCCGCAAGGTAGTGTGGAAGTTTACGCCATGTACGACGTAGAGTCTTCAGTGTCGCTCATTGAGGATGAGGTCGCCATACAATTGGGGTTAAGAGGTCGTGCCAATACCTTAACTTTACAATGGTATGGTGTCAGCCAAACAACTGAGAGCTCACGAATGGTTGCATGCGATATCAGAGGGGTATGTAATCGACAAAGTTATCACATCACAAATTTGCACACAATGAAAAGGCTGAATTTGCCAAAACAGTCATTTGATAAATCAGTCCATTCACACATAAACGCGCTGCCAGCGCAAAACTACGTCCACGTACAGCCAGTCTTACTACTTGGTCTGGACAACTGCCACTTAAGCGTGCCTATCCAAACAGTCGCCGCCAGACACTACCAACCAGTTGCCATTAATACAAAATTGGGTTGGGTCGTTTATGGACCAGTTCGCGAAGGGGTGAGTACTACTCCAAACATATTGCACATCCGTCAGTCAAACGCTTTGAGCCAACTCAATAAGTTAGTTGAATAATATTTCTCCATTGAACACTTTGGTGTCAACTGTAATACCGCATTAGAATCCGACGATAATCAACGTGCTAGAAAAATTCTAGCTGCAAAACGAAAGACCTTGGCCAGAGGTACGAAGTTGGCTTGCTTTGGCGTGAAGAGAGGGTCAATCTTCCGTCATGCTATGCAATGGCAAAACAACGTTTACTTAACACTGAGTCACGCATGTTGCGAGATTCAGATTATGCAGAAAGATACAAAAGGGAAATGGAGAAGTACCTCGACAAGGGTTACGCAAAACTAATAACGCCAGATGAAGCCGCCAGGGAAGGGCCAACGACTTGGTACCTCCCCCACTTTGGGGTCGTCAACCCACACAAGCCAAACAAGCTTCGAATTGTTTTCGACGCAGCCGCCGCCACTAACGCCATATAATTGAATTCGGTCTTGCTAAAAGGTCCGGAGCAAGCCCAGCCACTAATTGCCATAATCCACAAGTTTCGCCAAGGAGTAGTCGCAGTCGCCGGTGACATCGAAAAAATGTTTTCTCAGGGGCGTATCAAAGAGTCCGATCAGGACGCACAACGGTTTCTGTGGCGAAACGGAGATCAAAATCAGCCGATTCGAACATATAAAATGCAAACTATGATATTTGGTGCCATTTGCTCACCGTGTTGTGCTGAGCACATTAAAAATATCAACGCCGCCAAGTTTAAGTCAACGTTGCCCAGGGGTATGCGTGCAGTCATTGAGAGCACGTATGTCGATGACCTGGTGATAAGTTTCAACAGCGCAGAAGAAGCAATCACCGTCACTAAAGAAGCTATTACCACCAACGTCGCCGCAGGCTTCAAGCTACGCAGATTCGTTTCCAACAACAAGTATGTCGAGCAGAATCTCAATGATGGTGTCGCCGCTGGCAACGGAGTAGTCAAAATGGAGCGTCAGGCAACAAGGGAGAAAATATTAGGTATGTTTTGGAACACTGCTAATGATGGCCTAGAGTTTAATTTCAGATTCCACAAAATTACAAATGATGTGCTTGATGGAACACGAGCGCCCACTAGGCGCGAGTTATTGGCTATAGCCATGTCCATGTTCGATCCGTTTGGTCTTTTGGCAAATATCACAATCAGCCTTAAGCTACTAGTACAGTCTTTGTGGAAACTGCATATACAGTGGGACGAGCCAATACCGTATCAATTAGCAGAGCAGTGGTTCCAGTGGTGGAAAAACATACATTCAGTCAAACGTATTTCAGTGCCTCGATGCTACTCCGAATTGTTGCCAGCCGCTGATGACATACAGCTGCATATTTTTGTGGACGCCAGTTCTTGCGCATACGCTGCTGTCGCATATCTACGCATAAGGAAAGGGCGCAAAGTTGATGTTACTTTGGTGTGTGCAAAGTCAAGGTGTGCACCACTGAAGGGTATGACTATTCTGCGGTTGGAGTTACAAGCCGCGGTATTGGGTTGCCGCCTCAAGGAGTCGCTCGAACGCTGCCATGATTTTCGAGTGAACAGTACAATATTTTGGAGCGATTCCAAAAACGCCATACTCTGGATTCGCTCTACAGATCGAGACTACAAACAATTTGTCGCATTTCGTGTTGCCGAAATTTTGAGCGTCACATCAGCAAAGCAATGGCGCTGGATTCCGACCACACTAAACGTGGCGGACAAAGCAACGCGATTACAAACATCATTCGAGTGTGAACCAAAGTCAAGGTGGTTCATGGGTACCGAATTCCTCAATCAGGATGAGTCATGTTGGCTGCAGCAAATGTCAGAGTTATCATCCGATCACTGTGCCCTGGAAGAGTCTACAAAACGAGTCATGATGCTGTCCAAATCAGAGAAGTATCCTATATATTGTACAAATTTTTCATCTTTTTTAAAGATTATCAGAACGGTTGCATGGGTTTTTCGTTTTTGTCACAATGCTAAAGTTGGTAGTAGTCGAAGAGGGGAGCTTACAGCCGACAAAAAGTCCAATCAGAGGCATTTGCCGATGAGATCAGTGCCATACAGCAAAACAAGTGCCTGCCAAAATCCAGTACGATATATCAACTCACGCCATTTTTTGATGTCGATGGTCTACTCAAAGTCAATGGTAGAATCGACGCCGCCTATTGTTTGCCATTATCAGCTCGACGCCCGGTTATTCTACCACATCATCATCACGTTACGCGACTCATAGTCAAGCATTATCATTTTCGCTTTCATCATCAAAACGATTGTCTTACGATTAACGAGATGAGGCAGAAGTATTGGGTATCTCGTGCACGCGCCTTACTCAAATCAGTCAAGAGGGAGTGTCCGATGTGTATTTTCAACAACGCCAAACCAGTAACTCCACTCATGGGTCAGTTGCCGATTGACCGACTTACGCCTTACGTCCGCCCGTTTTCCTACGCCGGAGTGGCGTTATTCACCTGCCTGACTACGAGGTCGGTGCATTTAGAGATAGCGGATGAGCTATCGACTGACGCCTTTATCTTGTGCTTGAGGAATTTTGTAAACAGACGAGGGGTGCCAATCAGGCTTCGGAGTGATAATGGCACAAATTTTGTTGGCGCGCAAAAGGATCTAACACAAGAAGAGCGTTTGTTTGACTTTAGCCATATTGAGGGCGAAATGGCGCAGGGTAATATAGAGTAGGTATTTAATTGCCCTGCCAATCCCTCTGCAGGTGGTTGTTGGGAGCGTCTTGTCCAGTGTGTCAAGCGTTTGTTACAACGCGTATTGAAAGAAGAGGCACCACGGCTTGAAACATTTCGTAGCGTTCTCATAGAGACGGAAAATATTATTAATAGTCGCCCATTAACCGAGTTGCCAGTTGCACCACATGAAGAAGAGCCCCTAACGCGCAACCACTTCTTGTTAATATGCCTCAACCCCACTCAAACGCCCAGCCCAGATGAAGAGAAAACTTGCCTACGAAAGCAATGGCGCATAGCCCAAAATTTGAAGGATCGACTGTGGAAAAGATGGACGGTCGAGTACTTGCCGCAGTTACACCGACGATCCAAATGGACAGCTTAAACAAAGCCACTTCAGCCGGGGCAGCTCGTAATAGTCTGCGACCCTGCCCGACCAAGAAGCCAATGGGAGCGAGGTAGAATAACCAAGGTGTTCGTTGCTAAAGATGGCCAAGTGCGCACAGCCGAAATTCGCACTAGTTCTGGAGTACTGCGTCGCCCAGCCAGCAAGCTAGCCGCTCTAGAGTTAGTGAATCCTCTAGAGAATTCACCGGGGAGTGGGATGTCGTTGCACAGCACTGATATGTGACGGCAAGGCGGTAGATGGCAACCTTGAAAGAGTAACTTAACGAACAAGAAAATACATCAGATAAATAAGAACGACTATTGCTAGTCATTAGAAGAGAGTGAGTCGTATTTTAGATCGCGCAGACAGCAGACGGGGAAAAGGCCAGATTAATTTTGGTAGTTGGAAGCCACGGCCAAATTGTCAGAGTTTTTTCATATAGTGTACTTGCCAAAATAATAACGTGTAATTACAAAGTCAGCAAATAAATGTTTAATGTTTTATACTTCTAATACAAAAGCAAAGTGTTCTTACATTCATTTCGTTCTTGATAAAGTATTTTCTGTGGGATATATGATCCCAATAGGCTTTATAAGTTTACAAAAGAAATTGAGTAGAAGGTGTATTTATAGAATAATTCACTGTATTTTATTTTGAAAATGGTTAAATATAATGTAATTAATAACTTATTTATGGAAGGGTCCAAAACATTTGTAGCAGAGTGCATTGTTACAGCCTGAGCAAGTCAAACTTGCGTTTGCCATCCAAGAGCATATTGGGACAATTAGTCCCACGTAAAAACTTGTTGGGACAAATAATCCCACGTCAAAAGCTTATTGGGATTATATGTCCCACATTTATAAAATGTACTAGTATATACCCGCGGCCTTGCCCGCCTCTGCGAAGTACCCTTTCAACATTTTAAGTAAAAATTCGGTCGTCGAAGTTCACCAAGTTAGGTAGATTGGTCAAATAAAAAACTGTTGGAAGATCAATTATTTGCCTATGTTCCTAGAGTTTTGAAAAAATAGTATGTATTGAAAAACGGTTTTCAAAAATTTTATTTAATATACATATCCTTGAAATCGATTGAAAGTGAGGTTTCAAAGTTAACTATTGCTTTGGCTTTAAGTATGGATATAAATGTCTCAGAAAGCATTTATCGAATAGTTCATCTAAACTTCAAACTTTGATATTTATATAATATTATTAAATCCTGAAGCATTTACCAAGGGTATTTAAAATTTTCAAAATTCCCATCAATGGGGAAAGGTAGATTGATTAAATAATTTGATAGTTTTCGGCGATCACGTTTTGACCGATAACTCAGTTATCGATAAATATATCGAAATACATATATCCAGCCCAAATGAAACCTGGGGCCACCCCTTTCGTTTGATACCCATATTGTTGGCCAATTTTAAGGCTTTTGAGCCATCTCGTTTTCACCGATAACTCAATTATCGAAAAATTTATCGAAATATATTGAAGTCCAAATGGAAACTGCGGCCATCCCCTTTCGTTTGATACCCATATTGTAGGGCAATTTTAAGGATTTTTCACCGATACCTCAGTTATCAATAAATTTATCAAAATATATTGAAATCCAAATGAAAACTGGTGCCATCCCCTTTCGTTTGATACCCATATTGTAGGGCAGTTTTAAGGTTTTTGGCAATTACATTTTCACCGATACCCTATCGTTTGATGCCCATATTGTAGGGAAAATTTAAGGTTTTTGAGCAACCACATTTTCACCGATAACTCAGTTATCGATTAATTTATCGAAATATATTGAGGTCCAAATGAAACCTGGGGTCATCCCCTTTCGTTTGATACCCATATTGTAGGGTAATTTTAAGGTTTTTGTTCAATAACATTTTTACCGATAACTCAGTTATCGATAAATTTATCGAAATATATCGAAGCCCAAATGAGACCTGGCACCTTCCAGATTCGTTTGATACCTATATTGTTCGAAGTTTCTACTCCTGTATGCGAATTATTATAAGTTTAGGTCAAGTGTACTCAGAGTTATATGGAAAAACAAAAAAATTGAAAAGTATCGGTCCCTAGCATGACCGGACCCCCCAAATTTAAAAAAAAAAAAGTCTGGACATCCAAACATCCAAACATCGCTACATTCACATTTATAATATTAGTAAGATTTTATCTTAACCTATTTTTATCAAAAATTTGATTTAAATCAATTTTTTTTGTTAACAACGCAAATACGACACTTAAATCTGTTCTTGGGAGTTTTTTCTTAAGCAATAGCTTACATAGTATAGAAAATACAGAAGTTTGAAATTGGCTGGGATGTATTATCCCAGTAGTCCCGAAAGGGTTAGGGGCGCTTGCATAAAAGCCGATAACGACTAATCGGAGTTTAATTGACGGTTAGCTGTCAAGTGGCGCTTAGGTTAGCAGGTTTCATGGTGGTATAGGAAATATTCCTGATGTAAATGGTAGCAATCGCTGGGTATTTAATGTTCGGTTTACCCGATTTTAGACTTCCTTACTTGTTTGGACTACATATGTACACAGCAAAAAATGAAAGTATACTTTTAATAACAGTCGCTAGTGAAATAAACCTTTTTGGAATTAAATTTGAGTTTTAATACTAAATAATATTATTTTAAGACTCTGACAAATTTTGTAAATTAAATTAGTCCAAATGTTTTTAAAATAATACCAAAATAATACTAAAGCGCTCTCTCTCTCAATTTCGAAAATTAAATTAGTCCAAATGGTCTTAAAATAGTACCAAAATAATAACCGAACATGCACGTAAGGAAGTCTATGGATCGACCATCCATAATTATTGATACCACATTAAATAAAAATTGATAATCCTGTCCCATCAATGAATATGGATGTTCCATCAATGCATTTTTAATAAGTCACTATTGAAGTGGTATCCATATAAACTACCCTGCAGTAAAAAAATGTCAATTGCAAAAAAACATCTAGCTTATAAATAACTATTTTGTGTCAATTGTAGGAAATAGTGCATTTTAAGCACACTGAGGAATAACTAACGTCTAACTACGCCACAAGTCATGCAGAGGTCATGCAGAAGAGTCCGAAAATATGTTAAATTTTTCGTTTGCTTCCGTCTTTTACCTTGTAATTTCCAGGTGCTTTTTCGGTATTGGGTAAATACCTACAAATAGTAGCTGGTTTCTAAAGAATAAATTTGATACACATAGAGTAAAATGGCGGAATAATAAAACATGATTCCATATAATGATAAAAAACTTATTATATTTTTCAGTCACCATTATGAATAATTTTTCAATAATTCTAATGATTAAATTCTGAGTCAACTTTGAAATCAAACAGGAAAAAGAATCAAATATGTTTACTTTAGGTGAACAAAAACTGATAATAATTTTTCAAGAAATTTTGGAATTCCTTTTGATTATTTTTTGGAGACTCAAAATCAATTTTCTACCTTTTAAATTTTTACTTTGCTGTACACATTTTTTCCGTAATATACCCACATTTTTTCATATCATAAAATTCAGAAAAAAATACAAACATTTATTTGGAAAAAAAAAATATTATTTATGTATAAGTTCCTGCATTTATGTATAAGGATACCTGCATGCTGTTGCCTTTTTCCTTGCCTCGTCTCAAAATTCCTGGAAGTCATGAGCTGATTAAAACGCTGGTAAGTGGTAGTCAGAGGGCTCTATCAGCAATTCCGACGAGACTGGCGAATTTCTTGATGTCGATCGACTTTATTGAAGGTCCATCGAAATAGCTGAAAGACTCCAGAGACTTTCCCCACATGCGTGGTCTTCTGCACATGACTTCAAAACATCCCCAAAAAGTATCAAATTGTGATCATAAAACAATATAAAATATGATCAATGTATGATTCCAAAAAGTATTCAAAAACGAAATTCAAATAATATTCAAAATAGGTAACGTGAGCGAACTTAATTCGATCATAAAATGATTACAAATCTATCATTAAATGTTCCCGAAAATTAATGAAATGAGTATTTATGAATAATCACATTTAGGGTACACTTTTCTCCCGACAATACGATCATATTCGAATAAAAAATGTACTTAAATTTGATCGTTTTTAATCATCTGTAGAATGATATTTGAATATTTTTTCTTCTAAATTTTTAGAAAATGCTAGCTGGGTATTGATAAATTCTAAATAGTTTAAAAAAGAAAATTTCATACAATTTGACATCTGGTTTTAGTAAGATTCGAACCCTGCTCTTTTTTCACGTTAGCCCAGTGTTTTACCATTCGGCTACGGCATATTATAAAATTTTTAGAAAAAGGTTCAATCATAAGAAATTAAAAAAAAATTTCCATCCAAAAAAACGCTCCAGCAAGATTTAATATTGTTAGGTAATCCATAGTAAAAATTGTTGAACTATTGTCATTATGCGTCCCAGAAAAATTTACATTTCACCCATATATATTAATACGCTGTCTCTACCATTATTACTATGCAGTAAATATGGATATGGATATAGCGACAATAGAAATTCTTATCACGACCATAGATATTGACATGCCGTTCAAATATATTAGTATTCTATCCATAAATATAAAAAATAGTACACCATATCGAAATGGTTAACATATCATTTGACTTTTCATTGGGAGCAAATAATATTCGATAACTCGCTCATTCTGAATGAATATTGCATAAAACTCGTGGCTATCAATAGTGATATTGTCACAACATTTAAGGCATTTCTCTCAGTGTGGTATTAATTTAATACTTTTCGGCGTTGTTATATGTAAACACCAAATTGGTATTAAAGTTAGACTTTTCTTTTTGCTGTGTATGTATATACCAAACCAAATTTCGTTTCATATTTAAGTTAGACCAGTTTTCAAATTAAATGAAAGAGTTTAAATTTTAAACCAGAAATAACTTAACATTTTTTTAAAGAAAAATTTTTTGATTTTGGTTGTTGGCAGGGACTCGAACTAAGACTCTCCGCATCAAACCAGAAAATTCTATTTTGAAAAAGCTTTCCAAAATAAATGAAAACAAAACAAAAATTGTTGACCGAAAAGGTTTTAATCAAAATGTATTCGACAAAGTGTGTTTCAATTTGACGCTGCTCTCAATCGGAACCAGGGTATAATGTCAAACGGAAAAACGCTTGTAAACAGTTTTTTCAGTTTATAAACTTTTTGGAAAAAATGGTAAATTAACTCTTGTTTTTAATTTTCAATATTTTTATTTTACCTTTAATTCAAATTAGCAATACGAAAGGATATTCTGTAGCAAATTTAGAAGTTGTTTATTGATAGTAAAAAAAAACATCGGTTCCAATGAAGAACGGTTAGAATATAACTGTTTTGTAGGATAAGGTAAGAAAACTGCAACCGAACATTTTTCACAAAAATCGCGGATGTTATAGAGTAAATTATTGTTAAGATTAAAGAAGAGAAAATGATACCCAATTTACATGCGGTGCACCATAGATAAGCTGACCAGAATTTGTTGGTGAAAAAGGAGGACAAATGCACTAAAAACACAAAAATCGATAGGGAAATCTAAGTTTTTGGCAAAAAAGGAGGACACTTTTCCCACATCAAAAACAATTTTTTTTCAATTTTTGTTTATTAAAGAACATAAATAAAACAAAAACAAGTAAGGAAAGCTGTCTTCGGCTGTGCCGAAGGCTATATACCTTTCATGAATAAGCGTCACGATTTTCACTGTTCGATCCCCAGTACAGCCTGTGTCAATTTAACTATATTTACTATACACATTACACATCTTTGTTATAATTTAAAAAAAACTTACAAAATAATAGGATCCGAGTTATCGGAACAATCGATTGTATGGAGGCTATATATTATACGTGTTCAATTGTACTGACTTACACTATACACATTACATATGTAGAAAGTACTAAAGGTGCAATATTTTACGTTCCTAACTTTTTAAATGCGGAAGTATTGGCCAAAAAACCTTATATCGGAACAACCGGTTGTATGGGGCTATATGTTATATTTACCCGATCTTCTTGATTTTCCTCTACACACTACATAAATTGAAAGTACTCAAGTTGCAAAATTTTATGTTCCTAACTTTTTAATTGCAGAAGTTTTGGCCAAAAAACTTATATCTGAACAATCGGTTGTATGGGGGCTATATGTTACATTTGCCCGATCTTTTTGATTTTCACTATATACACTACATAAATAGAAAGTACTCGAGATGCAAAATTTTACGTTCCTAACTTTTTAATTGCAGAAGTTTTGGTCAAAAAACCTTATATCTGAACAATCGGTTGTATGGGGGCTATATGTTACATTTGCCCGATCTTTTTGATTTTCACTATACACACTACATAAATAGAATGTACTCGAGTTGCAAAATTTTACGGTCCTAACTTTTTAATTGCAGAAGTTTTGGCCAAAAAACCTTATATCTGAACAATCGGTTGTATGGGGGCTATATGTTACATTTGCCCGATCTTGTTGATTTTCACTATATACACTACATAAATAGAAAGTACTCGAGTTGCAAAATTTTACGTTCCTAACTCTTTAATTGCAGAAGTTTTGGCCAAAAATTCTTATATCTGAACAATCGGTTGTATGGGGGCTATATGTTACATTTGCCCGATCTTTTTGATTTTCACTATATACACTACATAAATAGAAAGTACTCGAGATGCAAAATTTTACGTTCCTAACTTTTTAATTGCAGAAGTTTTGGTCAAAAAACCTTATATCTGAACAATCGGTTGTATGGGGGCTATATGTTACATTTGCCCGATCTTTTTGATTTTCACTATACACACTACATAAATAGAATGTACTCGAGTTGCAAAATTTTACGGTCCTAACTTTTTAATTGCAGAAGTTTTGGCCAAAAAACCTTATATCTGAACAATCGGTTGTATGGGGGCTATATGTTACATTTGCCCGATCTTGTTGATTTTCACTATATACACTACATAAATAGAAATTACTCGAGTTGCAAAATTTTACGTTCCTAACTGTTTAATTGCGGAAGTTTTGGCCAAAAAACCTTATATCTGAACAATCGGTTGTATGGGGGCTATATGTTATACTGGTCCGATCTTGTCAGTTCCGACAAATGATTCCTATATTACAAAATGGTGGCCACATACAAAATTTCAGCCAGATATCTCAAAAATTGAGGGACTAGTTTGCGTTCAAACAGACAGACGGACAGACGGACAGACGGACAGACGGACAGACGGACATGGCTAAATCAACTCATCTCGTCATCCTGATCATTTCGGTATACTTATTGATGGGTCTATCTCTTCTTCTTCTCATATTTACAAACATCGGACCAAAGTTATAATACCATTTCATGTTCATGAAAGGTATAATTAACACTGTTTATATAAGAAAAGAACATTTCACAGTTTATATAACTAAAAACAGGTAAATAGCGACAGCCGAAGTCTATTCACTGATGTTCCTAGGAACATACATACATACATACATACATGAAAGGGGCTCAATAAAGTTTTTCCCTTGTTTGAGATCACATTTTTATACCTTTCATGAACATGAAATGGTATTATAACTTTGGTCCGATGTTTGTAAATATGAGAAGAAGAAGAGATGGACCCATCAATAAGTATACCGAAATGATCAGGATGACGAGCTGAGTTGATTTAGCCATGTCCGTCTGTCCGTCTGTCCGTCTGTCCGTCTGTCTGTTTGAACGCAAACTAGTCCCTCAATTTTTGAGATATCTGGCTGAAATTTTGTATGTGGCCACCATTTTGTAATATAGGAATCATTTGTCGGAACTGACAAGATCGGACCAGTATAACATATAGCCCCCATACAACCGATTGTTCAGATATAAGGTTTTTTGGCCAAAACTTCCGCAATTAAAAAGTGAGGAACGTAAAATTTTGCAACTCGAGTACTTTCTATTTATGTAGTGTATATAGTGAAAATTAACGAAATCGGGCAAATGTAACATATAGCCCCCATACAACCGATTGTTCAGATATAAGGTTTTTTGACTAAAACTTCTGCAATTAAAAAGTTAGGAACGTAAAATTTTGCAACTCGAGTACTTTCTATTTACGTAGTGTATATAGTGAAAATCAACAAGATCGGGCAAATGTAACATATAGCCCCCATACAACCGATTGTTCAGATATAAGGTTTTTTGACCAAAACTTCTTCAATTAAAAAGTTAGGAACGTAAAATTTTGCAACTCGAGTACTTTCTATTTATGTAGTGTATATAGTGAAAATCAAAAAGATCGGGCAAATGTAACATATAGCCCCCATACAATCGATTGTTCAGATATAAGGTTTTTTGACCACAACTTCTGCAATTAAAAAGTTAGGAACATAAAATTTTGCAACTTGAGTACTTTCAATTTATGTAGTGTGTAGAGGAAAATCAAGAAAATCGGGTAAATATAACATATAGCCCCATACAACCGGTTGTTCCGATATAAGGTTTTTTGGCCAATACTTCCGCGTTTAAAAAGTTAGGAACGTAAAATATTGCACCTTTAGTACTTTCTACATATGTAATGTGTATAGTGTAAGTCAGTACAATTGAACACGTATAATATATAGCCTCCATACAATCGATTGTTCCGATAACTCGGATCCTATTATTTTCTAAGTTTTTTTAAATTATAACAAAGATGTGTAATGTGTATAGTAAATATAGTTAAATTGAAACAGGCTGTACTGGGGATCGAACAGTGAAAATCGTGACGCTTATTCATGAAAGGTATATAGCCTTCGGCACAGCCGAAGACAGCTTTCCTTACTTGTTTTTATATGAGATCGAAATTTTGCATTTGAATGAATTTTCTTCAATAATGCATCATTCATTTTTAACAATTTATAAAATGACATACAATCTAAATCGATATTACATTTAACAATTATCATTGCTGCTAATGCTAAGGTTTTTACATCAAGCCTTGACTTTTCACTAGTCCATATATCATTCGATATTGAAAATACTCTTTCAACATTGGCGTTTGTTCCCGGTAAACATAGGGTGATTTCTATTAATATTTTTACATTATTAAATAGAATGTGGTGCTTTGTAAAAAAGTAAAAAATATTGATCCATTTTTTATCTATTTCTATATCTTCTTTTTCATTCAGTAAACCGTTCAAAATGTAAATAAATTTGCACTATTATGGTTTCAACATCAATACTCATTAAACTGGAAGCAATATTTAAAGCATTTGAAAAAATATGAACATTGCACCCGATTCCCATAAAGAAATTAATTTTTTATGTACATTATTAACACCATTGCGATTGATGCCACCAAAGTTAGTATTAGTGTTATCAACACATATTGTAATTACTTTACTTTGTAAGCTATTGATTTCTATTACATTGTGTAAGTGGTTGGACAATACTTCTCACATTGTATCGATTCAAATGATAAAATTTTAGTTTGGATACCTTTTTCGAAATCCATATATCGTACCAATGCAGGATACAGCTTTATATCCTTATGGTTTGAGGCATCTGAGAGTAAAGTTACAAATGCTGCTTTTTCTAAATCATTTTTTTTTTTTCATTCACCTTTAGTTCTAGCGCAGTGAAATTTTTGATTATACAAACATCTGTTAATTTTAGATAAACAGTCCAAGCTTCTAAAACTTTGATTGTGCATTATAGTACGATATGTGGTCAAATCTTCCGCAGCTGCCAATGCTCTTTGTGAATCTCCAAATGGTTCTGCTCTTACAAAGCTAGTTACCTTCTGAGATTAGTTGCCAAATTCCAACTGTTATTGTGTTTTTTCGAAGAAAGGTGTTTGGTTATGCTTGATCTAACGCAATGGTGAAATCAGCTGAACAAATGCTCCATTTCACAAAAGAATCACCTTTTTTGTCACACACATGCATGAAGGGAAATTCTTCTTTTAAACTTTGAGTTAAATGGCATCTTCTCTGTTTGGCATACATGTTAGTTCTAGTAAGAAGATTACATTAATTACAGAAATCTAAAAATTACGAATTTCTTACGAGTTTAATTCAACAGCAACAAGCATTGTGTACCAAGTGTAAACTCTTCTGCATAGACGTCAAAATTCCAAAATGAGTTTAACACCTGTTTGAGATTGTGGTTAATAACAAGTGTGATATCATAGATATAGTCGTGAAAACTTCAAAGTGAGTTTAGTCACCTGTTTTTAATTTCCTGTTTTGTCTCACTTCTTTCCACCTTCCCATCTCTTTCTACCATTAGGTAAAAGATAGGAGACCGCCATGTTGATGTGTGCAGGATGTTAAACAACGCCATTTGCTTTTCTGTTATTCGGTGCTGGCGACATTTTAATATGTGCAGGATGTAAACCAACCGACATTTTAATGTGTGTTGTCAAAAGAAGAGTTCACTCTTGGTATTGATACACAATGGCAACAAGTAATTTGAAAACAATGACAGCAATAGTGATTCTAGCCAAGTATCGATACATTGATAAATACATATGTATGGCAGGCTACTAGGTCTGTTCGATGAACCTCATAATAATACCCTGGATACATTATGAACATAATCGCAGAGTTTTTTGTCAGAGTTTGAAGGCTGCATACAAATGTAGAGGCACACTTAAAAAGGAGGACAAATTTGTAAAAAAGGAGGACAAGAATTTTTCGGAGGACAGGCTGCGTTTTCGGAGGACAATCCTCCGAAAAGGAGGAAGTCTGGTCAGCTTAACCATAGAGGATTAATTCATTTGTTTACATTCGTTTGACATTATAGCCCCTTACAAGAGAAATATATTTAACTGTCAATGACACTTTATTGAATACATTTTGGTTTTAATATTAAACTGAGCTATGCCGCACACAAAAGTTTTGTGAACAAAATTCAATGACTTGAAAATCTTTCCGACTGCTTTTTAATTTGTATCTTAAATCGAAACCAAAAGAGATTGAAATTCTTTATAGGTAATTGAAAGCTTTGGAATAACGTACGAAAAGGTTAAAAAAATTGATTAAATTTTAGACGGGTTTAAGATGTAGGCACATTTTTTCAGCCGTGTATGTATGAGATTTATGCAGAATAAAGTCTAAAAATTAACTACATATAATTTTTTATTAGAAATATTATTTGCGTTATTTTTTATTGGATTAGAAATTTATTAACTACACCTTTTCCAGCAGTACTTTCGAAATCATAAATTTGATTGTAGAAAGCATCATTTTGATTTTAGAAAGCATCAAATTGCACTTTAAAAGACATCATTTTGATTTTAGATGCTATTCGTTCGTTCAAATTTGAACAGTTTTACCGTTTAGGCTCGGTTTTTCAGTGCAAGTTTAAATCGCAGACAAAGTTGACTAGAGTTTATCCCATAGAAATTGGCCGTTTCAACTAAGTTTAAACTTGAACTGAAGATTAAGCTTGCACTGGAAACCCGGGCCTTAAAGGTACGGGTACACCCAGCGACATGACGCGACGCGACCAAATAGTTGCCTTTTTGATCAACATTGTGGTGTCGCGTCGTGTCGCGTGGTGCTGCTGTCGCTAGGTGTACTCTGCTCCATAAGAACACATGCAAAGAATATTTGGTGGCATCGTGTCGCGTCGCTAGGTGTACCCTTAGCTTAATATAACAAATTTCTAAAGTACATTTGATGATTTCTATAGTATATTTCGTCGGTGTTTATGCAAAACAACGCAGGGAACACATGCAAAACCATGTAAATGCAGTCACTCAAATTTTACAGGATAGACAAAAAACTGTTTAACTTTTGTACGGGCCACTATGTGGTGGTTCAAATTCAAAGGTCGTTTTTTTGACATTCTATTGCACAAACCCCGACTTTTTTGTTACTAATGAATGGATCCGGGTACCCAGAAGCCCTGGTACGCAAATCTAGTTTTTTTGGCCAAGCTGTCCCTTACGTGGTTTTGCATTTGGTCATTACGTTTTTTTGCATAAACACCGACGAAATATACTATAGAAATCATCAAATGTACCTTAGAAAGCGTCAAATATACTTTAGAATTCGTCAAGTGTACTTTCGAATGTATCAAATGTACTTTAGAAATTTATTATATTAAGGCCCGGGTTTTCAGTGCAAGCTTAAACTTCAGTTCAAGTTTAAACTTAGTTTAAACGGCCAATTCGTATGGGATAAACTCTAGTCAACTTTGTCTGTGATTTAAACTTGCACTGAAAATCGGGCCTAAACAGTAAAACTGTTCAAATTTTAACGAACGAATAGCATCTGTTGTTGCAACAGATATATCGTGTGGATGGTTTTTGCCTGTAAAATCTGTTGTTTTAACCTGCAATCCAGTTCATTCTACTGTATTTTTTCTCTGAGTGTATGTATGTATATAGTATAGAAGATGAGGTTTTGTATTTGACCGATGGGTGGTTTAGCATGGGCAGCGTCGAGGTACAGAATTTCGCCCTGATATTCTTTTCTTACTACCCTGGAGGTTCTGTACTGTACACCTAATCTCATATTTTGGATACATTATGAACATAATCGCAGAGTTTTTTGTCAGAGTTTGAAGGCTGCATACAAATGTAGAGGCACACTTAAAAAGGAGGACAAATTTGTAAAAAAGGAGGACAAGAATTTTTCGGAGGACAGGCTGCGTTTTCGGAGGACAATCCTCCGAAAAGGAGGAAGTCTGGTCAGCTTAACCATAGAGGATTAATTCATTTGTTTACATTCGTTTGACATTATAGCCCCTTACAAGAGAAATATATTTAACTGTCAATGACACTTTATTGAATACATTTTGGTTTTAATATTAAACTGAGCTATGCCGCACACAAAAGTTTTGTGAACAAAATTCAATGACTTGAAAATCTTTCCGACTGCTTTTTAATTTGTATCTTAAATCGAAACCAAAAGAGATTGAAATTCTTTATAGGTAATTGAAAGCTTTGGAATAACGTACGAAAAGGTTAAAAAAATTGATTAAATTTTAGACGGGTTTAAGATGTAGGCACATTTTTTCAGCCGTGTATGTATGAGATTTATGCAGAATAAAGTCTAAAAATTAACTACATATAATTTTTTATTAGAAATATTATTTGCGTTATTTTTTATTGGATTAGAAATTTATTAACTACACCTTTTCCAGCAGTACTTTCGAAATCATAAATTTGATTGTAGAAAGCATCATTTTGATTTTAGAAAGCATCAAATTGCACTTTAAAAGACATCATTTTGATTTTAGATGCTATTCGTTCGTTAAAATTTGAACAGTTTTACTGTTTAGGCCCGATTTTCAGTGCAAGTTTAAATCACAGACAAAGTTGACTAGAGTTTATCCCATACGAATTGGCCGTTTAAACTAAGTTTAAACTTGAACTGAAGTTTAAGCTTGCACTGAAAACCCGCAACAGATATATCGTGTGGATGGTTTTTGCCTGTAAAATCTGTTGTTTTAACCTGCAATCCAGTTCATTCTACTGTATTTTTTCTCTGAGTGTATGTATGTATATAGTATAGAAGATGAGGTTTTGTATTTGACCGATGGGTGGTTTAGCATGGGCAGCGTCGAGGTACAGAATTTCGCCCTGATATTCTTTTCTTACTACCCTGGAGGTTCTGTACTGTACACCTAATCTCATATTTTGAAATATTTTCAGCATTTGATTACTTCAGGTACCACGAAGAACTGCATACGATTGCGCGGCTTACCTTATGAAGCTTTGGTCGAACATATTTTGCATTTTTTGGACGATTTTGCAAAGCACATTATTTATCAGGGTGTACATATGGTCATTAATGCTCAAGTAATTACTCTTTCATTATAGCATTATCAATTTACTTTTCGATGTCCCTTTAAATATTAATAACAATGTATGTATATCTTTATAGGGACAACCCAGTGGTGAGGCATTCATTCAAATGGATTCAGAGGATTCAGCTCGCTTGTGTGCGCTACGTAAACACAACCAGTTTATGATGTTTGGTAAAAAATATCGTTACATTGAAGTGTTCCAGTGTTCCGGCGATGATATGAATATGGTGTTAAATGGAGGTTTACAGTCGCCTGTCGCAGCCGCACCTCATCCTCACCATCCTGCAGCAGGCAAACAAACATCGCTGCTTTCACCGGGTATGTTACAACAACCGTCGCCGTCCAACGCACAAGCAATTAGTTCCCATACGCATACGCATGCTCACGCTCACAATCATGGTCATACACATACTCATACACATGCTCATGGCAACAATCCCCACGTAACACAAGCCCATTCGCATGCACATGCATTGCAATCGAACCAGACGATGGCAGCAGCGGTCGCAGCACTGACGCAGCAACAACACGTTGCCTTACACGCAACAAATCCGCACTCTGCTGCTGCTATTGCTGCTTCTGCTCGCAGTTTGTCGCCATTTATGACTGCCACTGTAGGTTCACCAACAAACTCAACTCAGCACCAAGCGTTGGCAGTACAATCAAATGCCGCTGCAGCCTTGGCTGCGCACAACGCAGTCGCCGTTGGTGGTATAGGTCCTGTCCAAACGTCTGCTTTACAAATGCCTTCTAATGCTTCCACTGCAGTTAGCCAACAAACTACAGCAATCACCCCATATCCCTTCAATTTCTCCCTTCCACCGCCGCAAATAACGATGGCCACAAATCCGGCACTCATTGCCCAGCAACAGGCCCAATTTATAGCTCAACAAAATTTGTTGGCACGCCAACAAGCTGCAGCTGTGGCAGCCGAGCAACAGCATCATCAACAACAACATCAACAGTTATATGCTAACTTTGTGAGTCCCTTCTTCTTCCAACCCCAATCTACATCTACTGCAGCTGGCCTAGCATCACCAGGTATTGGCGCAGCTAGCCCAAGCGCCGGTCATCCTCAATTCGTGCTTATGCCACGTCCACTCTCTTTTCAACCATTTCCAATAGGATATCTTCCGCAGGGTTATCAATATGCTACAACTGCATCAGGCTTGGGTGGTGCAGGTTCACCAACCGCCGGTACTAGTATCTTGCCGAATTCCGCAATGGCCTCATCTCAAACCATGTCTCACACGATGAAGCGATCATACGAAAATGCATTCCAGCACGAGGCTAATGTGCCAACTGCTGCCAAACGTGCACTTACACGCCCGCCAACAGCTGGTGGTGTTTATCAATTTTATAATCCAGGAGTTTAGTTGTATGCTTGGGAATAGAATGACCCATAATGCAATAAAATACAAAATTAAGAAATGCTTTAAAGCTCTCACCTTCCGTTTATAACTGTAATTTTAAAATATGTAGGTACTTATTTTGCATTCCAGTTGTCGACCTGCTTGGCAGTTTTTTCGCTCTATTGTAGTAAATACTTATTATATGAACCTACATACATACGCATACATAAATATAAGTATATGATCAGTTTTTTTACAACTGGCAATCTAGATAAGTTTTGGGTATATAAAGAAGGTTATATGCCTGTTCCATTGCTTCCATAAAAAACCTCAAAAAGTCGTCTATAAGCTGCTTGCAATATTAGAAGTATAAAGAAAGTTCTATTTTTATACGATCTATATAAAATATTATAGTATGTACATACATTTTTAACCAGATATGTATGTATAGACACAAACAAACATATACTACACAATACGCACTCCCTCTTATACATATATCATATAATTATACATTCATAAATACATTTACATACATATATCATGCAAACACAACCTTTTTCTAATAATAAGTGCCTTTTTGTTCATAGAGCTAAGAAAATAATTGTTTTTAAATACATTGGTATATACATATTTCGATGGTAATATTTAGTAGATAATTGAAAAATCATGAATACATTGCATATATACAAACACCAAGTGTGTAAAAATTACTTGGGCAATCTTTGTATGTAGGCATATTAAACACTGAAATAAATAAAAACAGCTTAAATTTTAAGTATCGACACTTTTTATATCAATATGCATACATACTTACACACAAAATTATTATGATTAACGAAAATTTTAGCTTCATATTATTGGAGAGTTAACACGGCATAAAAAAGAGGAGCAAGACAGACAAGCGACTTAAAAAGGTCGAAAGAGGCTAGCAATATTCATTAACAAAGTGTTACCTATGTAAAATTTCTAAACCCCTTTTACCTTTTTTTATAATACGAAAGTTTTGTTCAATTTAAATATATTATATTACATATTTTAGAGTATACATATCGATCTCTTTTTGCGAATTTATCGTAACGACCATTTTTTGAAACTCACTTTTTGATGCAAATTTGTTCAAAAACCTTCACAACAAGCTAAAATATTATAGCTGAAATCCTTATAGTTTTGCCAAAAATTGGCGTTACTTTTTATCGTATCCCATACAATTCATACAGTAATAAAAAACCAAAAAAATCCTCTCCTGTAAAATTTTTATTTTTTTCGAGAAAAGAGACGATATGCCATATATTTAACACTTCTATATTGTCAGTAATGCAGGAAACAGATAAAAAAAAATATTAAAATATTTCGCCACACATATATTTGCTACCATTTTATTAATGAAAAATTGCCCATGGTACGAACACAAACCCCATTTTCAGGCCCCTATTGTGATTCACAACTTATTCGAAAGTTTTGTTCTAGTTGTTAAATTTGGATTATGATTCACAACACAATACAACTTTTTCAGACAACTTATTTTTGAAGTTAACTTCTTAGGCGGCGATATGAAGTTTTGATTGAGAGTAAAATTTGAGAAAATGGCTGATGCGGCAACGGAAATTATGCAACGGAAATAGAAATTGTAGCCGCCTTTCACGCGTATGTTGCAGACTTTCAGGAGTTGGCGATTTTCACCACGATGTTTAGCTGTGCAAATCAAATAGGAGGTGAAATTCTAGGATCTAGCCAACATTGCACAAATTTTAATAGTTAGGCCGAGCAGAATTCAGGGGTGGGGGTTTACAGGGTTGCCACCCATCCCAATTTTTTTTAAATATAGAGCTAGATATGCCAATATGGGTATACAATGAAAGGTATTTTCGACCGTATTCCAAATAAGATAATTTCAAGCAGGGTTGCACTTAGAGTTGCCACCTAACCGCAATTTATTTATTTTTTCGTATATCTCCCGAACTGCTGAACCGATTTGGATAAAATTTTGCATATAGAGAATTTGATTCATTCTAAGATTACATACATGGGTGTTGCCACTTAGGGTAGTTTGCTGGGTTGCCAGCTATCCCCTTTTTTTTAAATATAGAGCAAGATATGCCAATATGGGTACGAAATGAAAGGTATTTTCGACCGTATTCCAAATATGACAATTTCAAACAGGGTTGCCACTTAGGGTTGCCACCTAACTGCAATTTATTTATTTTTTCGTATATCTCGGTACCTGCTGGACCGATTTGGATAAAATTTGGCATATAGAAAATTTGATTCATTATAAGATCATATACATGGGTGTTGACACTTAGGGCGGTTTGCAGGGTTGCCAGCTATCCACTTTTTTAAATATATAGCTAGATATGCCAATATGGATATCAAACGAAAGGTACTTTCGACCAGGGTTGGGCCATTTTGAATAAAAAATTATTCAAATAAAAAATTATTCAAATAAAAAATATTCATTATTTTAAAAATTTGGAGTGATGGGTGACCGGCTATTTTTATTCAAAAAAATTTTAGTGATGAATAAAAATTGATTTTATTCAAGAATCGCTTGAAATAAAAATAAATTGTTATTCATCACTTTGATTTTTTTGAATAAAAAAAATAGCCGGTCACTCATCACTCACATTGTTTTACAGGGTTGGCACCTATCCCAATTTTTTTAAATATAGAGCTAGATATGCCAATATGGGTATCAAATGAAAGGTATTTTCGGCCGTATTCCAAATATGACAATTTCACGTAGGGTTGCCACTTAGGGTTGCCACCTAACCGCAATTCACAACCCCTTTTACAACTCTCCTTCCTATCTTTCTTCGCATTCACACTATCTCCCTTCCTTTTTATCTTCATTTCCTTCTACCACCTCCCTCTTCCTCTATATCCCATTCTTATTGGCCCCTGTTAATTTAGGCATAATTCTACCCACATACCGAATTTGAAGGAAAACGCACCATGTATAAGATATTTTCGAATTGATCGGTTCCCTGGTCCACTTCCCGGAAGTAAGAAATTGTGAATCTAAACCATTCTCGAATACACCTTATTCATATTTCGTTATTTCTGAATTTAAGAAGTTAACTTCTTTCACGTATAGGTACTGGCTACACCCGGTATTTGTATTTTTTTAGTTCATTTTGACAGCAAAATAATGTTTTAATAATAATAAAACAATATTAATTTTTTGCCACCTTTTTTCAAACAAATTGTTCTTCTGGCCAGCTTGGGTTTTTTCAAAAGGGACTAACTCCACATCAAGCGGGAACGAAATAATTGTACCCCGAAGACGGTTACCGTAGGCAACCGAAATATATTGATGAAAAACAAAACTTTTGTTTCATTTTGTAAAAAAAACCCTTGCCCTCAAGTCGGCAAGAAAAAGAATTTGAGGATAAAACAAATAAGTTGTGTTGTTTTGTTACATTTGTGAATCAAAATAGGTGGGTTAATCAAAAAAATGTTTTCTATAGCATGAATGTGAGGTGTTTCTCCTAAAAAGAATGTTTAGAGTTTTCCTTGTAAAGGTGATAGTTCTCGATTTAGATTTCTCTGTATAATATCAAGAGGTATGAAAAAAGGTAAATTTTTGTAATGCATTTTGCAAGGTGTCAAATCGTTTTTCATGAAAAATTAAGTTTTACTTGCGGATTTGGGTGGGACATTAATTAACAACCTGATGCTGGAGAAGATAATTCGAGCAGCAGAGCTAAACCGCAATGGTACAATCTATTACAAGAGCGTGCAATTGCTGGCGTATGCCGATGATATTGATATCATTGGCCTTAACAACCGCGCCGTAAGCGCTGCCTTCTCTGGACTGGATAAAGAAGCGAAAAAAGTGGGTCTTGCGGTCAACGAGGACAAGACGAAGTATTTGCTGTCATCAAAGAAAGAATCGGCGCACCTGCGCCTTGGCAGCCACGTCACTGTTGATAGTTACAAATTTGAAACTGTGAGGGACTTCGTCTATTTGGGAACCAGCATTAACACCGAAAATAATATCAGTCTAGAAATCCAACGGAGAATCACTCTTGCGAACAAGTGCTACTTTGGACTGAGTAGGCAATTGAGAAGTAAAGTCCTCTCTCGAAGAACAAAGATCACGCTCTATAAGTCTCTCATCATACCTGTCCTGATGTATGGCTCAGATTCATGGATAATGTCAAGAGAAGATGAGATGGCCCTTGGAGTATTTGAGAGAAAAGTTCTCCGGAAGATTTATGGTCCTTCCCGTGATGCCGACGGCGAGTATCGAAGGAGATTTAACGATGAGCTGTACGAGCTTTACGCAGATCTGACCATAGTCCAGCGAATTAAAGCCCAAAGGCTCCGCTGGCTGGGTCACGTCATGCGAATGGACAAAGAAGCTCCAGCCCAGAAGGTTTTCCAATCGTCACCCGAATTCGGCAGCAGAGGAAGGGGGAGGCCTCGACTGAGATGGAAACAACAGGTGGAGGATGACTTGAACTCCCTTGGGGTTTCCAATTGGCGTCAGTTATCGCTAAAAAGGAATGACTGGCGTGCTTTGATAGGCGACGGCCAAAATCGCTTAGGCGGTTAAGCGCCAATAAATGATGATGATGATGATGATTAATTAACATTTATTGTTTAACTATAAGTTAGGTTAGAAAAATGAAAGCAAAATCAAGGGGCTGATTGATATATACGTGGCTTTACTATGTATACTGCTTCTAATTTCGAATGTAAAATATTAAGAGACGATACATTACTGCCGATATAGAAGAGCTACTTGTGAATACAGTTAAAAATTATTAATTTATATTGTTTTTTGATGCCAGTTTTCTATTAAAAGACTGATATTTGAATTCGTGCCTCAAATAACGTTGTGGATTCTTATTCTAAATAACAGCAGTTTTCCATAATTCTAAAAAAAGATAGCTACTTTGAGTATTTTTTGTGATCCAAGCCCAATGAGATATCTATTTTGAGCTAGCGACTTAATGGCGACTTCAAACTGTTTTTTTTTCTTTTACCAAATATTCTATATATTATTGTTTACAACGTTATTTGAGCGCGAAATCAATTATTGGCCACTTGGTAAATGAATATTGCAAGGTGTTGGATTTCCATTTGCCTTGAACACAAACTGTTGTGCTATCAAATTCAATTCACAAATTATTTCGGGTTTTATATGTACCTACTCTTCATTTTATACACTGTCTAGATTTACATACTTTTAAACTAAAGCCTGAAATAGATGTGCAGTAACCCTGCGCAGTAAAAATTAAAACACACTAGGAAGTTTGTACTACGGCGAACACATTTTTCCCTGCATGCGTGTTCAAATCAAATTTCTACGCACATTGAAAACCCCAACAAGCACGAACAAGCCAAAAACAAAATGTCATTTGATTTCGTGATTTGCATTTATTTTGTATTTTTGAAAGAAAAAGTTTATAAAAAATGTAATTTTTATTTTAAATTGAGTCTTTAAAACAGGTTTAAGCTATTTGTGTGTGTTTTAAGTGAGTATTGAAAATGTTGTTCAAGTGTCACTGCATGGAACTGCCAGGTAAATTTCGCTGCACGTGTTTTTACAAATCGTTCAAGTAGCAGTAAAACTAGCAGCGCTGCAGTCCAAATCGCTGCACATTTATTCCAGGCATAAAACATGAAACGGAGGCTTTAACTGTAAAGTAAATAATAGCCAGATTATTTGGTTACACACGTTTCAAATAAGCAAACATTATATAAACTTAACCAGTTTAGCTCCAAGAAGCGATAGTGTTAGCTTGCAACTACTATTTACTAGGTATACAAAGTAGATACATTCTACTTTTAACTCGTATCAAATTTTATACATGTTGTTATTAAATCTATTTTTACAAAATTAATCTGATTAAGCAATATTTTATTGTACCTTTTCTATTTTAGTTCTTAAAAGTCTTACCCCTATTATGTTGAAAAAGTTTCAAATTTATGGCCCAATTTAAAGTCGTCAGACTTTCAACTTGGAAATATTTAAATAGTTGTAAACTATTTTATAACAGCAACAAAGAAACTGGCTGTTCCAAAACAACCCCAACTACGGCCTAACCCGTAATTCACCTTAATTAAATAAATCCAAATTTGTCAACAATTTGGGTGTGAATGATTTGCTTAACAATTTTTACATGAGATAAGTATGCTTGAATTGCTCAAGTGGGTTATAAAAATATATACTTAAATTTAAATTAAATTTGTTTAAGAAAAGTTGGTCATTGTGGTATGTCCGTTCATGGTGTTAGTCGCAAGTCGGTTTATGTTTGGTTCATCGCTAATACTTTCTCTTTACGTATTCCTTTAATGATAAGTGTGTACATCAAATATTTTGGTAAATTTAGTTTCTTTTGTTTTCCTTTTTTTTGTAGCTGTTATTACATACATACATAAGTCAATAATAATGCTAATTTAGCTCAGTAATTTTTGGTTTCATCTGCGAACAAATTCCTGGTAAGCTGAATTCTTGCACACATCTTACTTCGCGTAATCAGGATCAAATCCTAAAAAATGGAAGGGATAAAGGGTCAAATACATAAAGCTTTGTTAACCTCGCCTGACATTTGCTACCTCAAAACTTTGCGTCCAACTTCCTTTTGTAATTATGTTTTCTAAAATCAATTGACTCTTTCTGAAATCCAATTTACGCCATTTGGAAAGTATAAATTCACAGTCAGTTGGATTTAGAAAGCGTCAATTGGATTTTAGAAAGCCAGGATTTAAATTTTTTCGGTTTTCAAAAATACAATTGACGCTTTCTAAAATCCAAATAACGCGATCCAAAATCCAATTGAGGCTTTCTAACATCCAATTAACCATTCTAAAATCCAACTGACGCTTTCTGAAATCCAAGTAACGCCATCCAAAATCCAATTGACGCTTTCTAAAATCCAAATAACTTTTCTAAAATTCAACTGACTCTTTCTAAAATCCAATTGACAATTCTAAAATCCAATCGACGCCTTCCAAAATCCAACTGACGCTTTTTAAAATCCAAATTGAAATGGTGTAGATCAAAACTGTCGAATTTTGTACTAGTTCCAGCCTAGGACATCGCCATGTTAAATTCGCCAGTTGTTTTCATGTAAAAAAGATAGTTCGCCAACTAGTACTTGTTCGGAACGCACTAGAAGCGAACTAGCTCTCAACTAGATATTTCTCCTACAGGGAAGTATGTGTCTAGTTTTAAAATTGCACAAGCTTTTTCTCAAAACATATGTATGCTCAATAATAGGCATGAATATTTTAAATGTACAGCCCGTAAAAGCAACAATTATGTTTTGCTATAGAAACATAACAATGGTAATATGTATCTTTTTTTTTAATAATCGAATCAATATTTACCTATACTCGTATACATACCATAAAAATTTCTATCTATATAATATATGTGTGTCTTAAGTTTGTAACAATCAACTAGGAATTTGGGTTTTGGTTTAGTTTGTGGTGATTAGTTTGAACCTGCAGCTACTCATATTGAATTAGATATATGCGATATATGCATAAATAACGAGTACAAAACTGGGTATCGCAGTTATAATTATGAATACCTTTGCGAAATAGAGTTTAGTTTTCTTGAGAGCAATATCCCATATAAAAAAGGTACTCCAATTAACCTGGCGATGTCCTAGGATTGCACCACCTAATCCAGCTAGGAGTACTTTATCCCGTACTCCATGGAACACCCACACAAGAGTATTTTCCAAAAAAGGTCCAACTAGACTACTCCAGTATGAGTAGAAAGCGTAGCGAGAGAGGAACACCTAGTCCAACTCTAGCTTAACATTGGAGTACTATATGGATTACTAATTGTATACAGGTGGTCCAGTCCTAGGACATCGCCATGTTAATTGGAGCACATTTTTTGTATGAAATTGGACTACTATTGGATATTCCGGTATTGGAATACTCTACAGAGTATTGATTAGATTACTTTGCAATTTTTGCAGGACAGTCTCTAACGTTAGAGAAATGTTCGTCTTTACGTTAGATCACTAGGGTAATTCCTTAACTATTCTCTATTCGAAGGCAATAGTAGAGAACTACACTAGAACTCGATTCGAGATAGGTTAGAGAACTAGCCAAAAGGCGAGCATTTTGCATTATTTGCAAATTCACATTAGAATCCCATTAGAGAATGACACTTATCGTTTTGAGAAGTAAGTATGTCTCATTTTGTTATTCTCGAGTCGTCTTCTGACGTTAGAGATTGGAGAATGGGGCTAGCTCTCGATTGTACCTCCAATCGAAATCTAGCTTCATGGTTTGCTGGTATTTAGATTTTGGACAGTAGTATACCAGTCTCAAACTAGTACTAAGTAGACCAATAATTATTATTAAAAATAGTTTGCGATAACGGCTAAAATAACGTAGTGTAAATTGCTCAACTCACATTGGCACGCTCACTGGTGCGAGCCCGATAGATTATCGATAAATACGTAGCCGCCGCCGTGGTGTAGCTGTTAAGTGCTCGGCCTACTACACCAAGTAGTGTCATATAGGTAGGTCTCGTCAACTTGTAGGAAAAAAATCAAAGCTGTACACTACAATTTGAAAGAGAAGCTCGGTGAAAATCTCGTTAGAGGTTATGACAACCCGTTGGTATATCGCCGCCATTAGTTTTTTTTTACGGAGCAAAATTAACACTTTGAGATGAAATAGAGTATATTATAATACACGGCTAAAAAAATTATAATATTTGTTACGTTATTCTCAATTTCAATTTCTTTTGATTTCGATTTAAGATTTAAGCCCGAAACACAATGAAAATCGTAGCGAAAAAACCAAACCAATATTTGCCTTGCCAAAATAGAAACATGAAATTTTATAAATTTGAATACAATCAAACGCCTAACAAAAATACGTCTGACGACATTTAAGCGACGATAGATTTGTAAACCTTCCATGGATGGTCATGGGGTAAAAATAATTTAAATTTTCTTAATGGAGAAAAGGGAATTTTTCATGGTAGGTATATATAGTCCTTTTCATAACTATAGCACACCTTGTTCTGACATGTTCTAAGCCCTTATGTACTTTTATTTTAATTTTCATTTTTTGCTAATAGAATTCTAAATTGAAAACAGTAAAAGTCTCCGCTCTAAGCGTTTACTCTGATTTTTTAAAGTTAAAAAACTGTTTGGTAAAAGTACAAAATTGTTTCAAATATTTTGAATCAAAAAACCGAAAATGCTATTTTGTAGCCGTTCAATACTAGTCTAACAAAGTGTAAATTTTAAGTACCTCAAAAATCTCCTTTAATTGTTAAAGAACAGCCTTTTCCAGTGCCAAAACAACGCGGTAAACACAGGTGACATTGGTGGTCATACGATCTAGACTCGCTCCGCAAATCCTGCAGGAAACAATTTAACAAGGCCAAGAGCCTCGGTACTGAGCCTCAATAGCTCGAATATAAAGTTAAGCTAAGGGCCTACAAAAGAGCTCTGAGGCAAGCGAACAGAACCTCGTGGAGAAATTTCTGCACTGGTGTCAAAAAGGTCGATGACACAGCGAGACTCAGACGGGTCCTCTCGAAAAGTCATACAGCCATCAGCTATTTGCGAAAACCTGATGGATCCTGGACCAGCACGGAAGGGGAAACCGTTGAGCTGCTCTTGAATAAACATTTCCCGGGGAACCTGCATAATGCACCACTAGCACCCATCACGGAGGAAAGAGTTAGGTGGACAGTTAAAATCTTTGAACCGTTCAAGGCTGCCGGGCCAGACGGGACTATTCCCGCTCAACTCATAAACACGTTGGAGATATCAGCTAAATGGCTGGTATTTCTTTATAGAGCCTGCCTGGCTCTTAGCTACATTCCAAGCTCATGGAGAAGTGAAATGGCCGCGTTTATTCCTAAGGCGGGGAAGGCGTCGCACTACGAGCCTAAGGACTACAGACCGATCAGTATGCCGTCCTTTGCACTCAAAACCCTGGAGAAGATAATCAACTACCACCTCTACACAACTATTGATGGCAATCTTATCTCTAGCGATCAGCATGCATACACCAAAGGAAAATCTAGGAAACTGCGCTTGAAAGCCTAGTTTCTGTTATTGAAAAATCGTTACATGAAAAGGAGCACTGTCTCTATTGAAAAATCGTTACATGAAAAGGAGCACTGTCTCGTGGCCTTCCTAGACATTTAAGGGGCCGTCAACAATATTTGCCCGGGGGCTATTAACACCGCTCTAACAAATCTGGGTATAAGCAGGCCTCTCGTTGGGCTAATTGATCAACTACTAAAGGGCAGAAAAATAGTTTCATCACTGGGTTCGGGTGATATATCATGCTATGTCACAAGGGGAACGCCTCAGGGTGGTGTTCTCTCCCCGCTTCTATGGAGCCTCACTGTCAACTCGATGCTGCGAGACACAAGCTGGGGGCGGGAAGGTAGTGGCATATGCAGATGACTTAGCTATAGTATATAGGGGCAAATTCCCACAAACCCTGTGCGACTTGATGCAAGTAGCACTGAGAGAGGTTTCCTCATGGTGCTCGGGACTGAGCATCAACCCGGGCAAAGTAGAACTGGTCCTTTTCACCAACCGCTATAAGATACCATCGCTAATACTACCAAAACTGAATAACGTGCACCTGAACTTGGCTGACAAAGCCAAGTTCCTGGGTACAGTTCTGGATAGGAAACTGACCTGGAAGGAGCATGTTCTTCAGCGCCAAAAGAAAGCGTGTATTGCACTTAACACCTGCAAAAGAGCCCTCCAGGCTATTCTTGGAGTTTTGCCACTTGATCTGGAAGGGTTCCGGTCAGCGGCAGCATCAGCTCTGCGCCTAAGGGAAACATCCAGCTGGGGCGCGGGCACTATTGGACATTCCAGTATTCTGGAATCTTACAGTTTTCTCCCTCTAATCACAGATCATTGTGCGAGCACTACAGTCGGGATAGTAGTTTCAAAATAAACATTCCCAGCAGAGAAGACTGTGATAGGACGTATCGGTGTCCCGCTACTAATAGCGGCACTTCCATATACACCGACGGCTCGAAGTCGGCAGAGTTGGAGGAGGGGTTTATTTAAGGGATTTAGGTCTTGAGCACTCCTTCAGACTACCAGATCACTGTAGCGTCTTTCAGGCGGAAGTCTCGGCAATCCTGTTCGCCGCGGCCTGAATAAGCAAACGTGCTATCGGAGAAGATATCGTTATTTTCAGCGACAGCATAACATGACCCAGCCAGCGGAGCCTTTGGGCTTTAATCCGCTGAACTATGGTCAGGTCTGCGTAAAGCTCTCCTTCGATACTCGCCGTTGGCATCACGGGAAGGACCATAAATCTTCCGGAGAACTTTTCTCTCAAATACTCCAAGGGACATCTCATCTTCTCTTGACACTGTCCATGATTCCGAGTGGTACATCAGGACTGGTATGATGAGAGGCTTATAGAGCGTGATCTTTGTTTGTCGAGAAAGGACTTTACTTCTCAATTGCCTACTTAGTCCAAAGTAACACTTGTTGGCAAAGGTGATTCTCCGTTGGATTTCTAGACTGATATTATTTTCAATGTTAATGCTGGTTCCCAAATAGACGAAGTCTCTCACCGTTTCAAACTTGTAGCTATCAACGGTGACTTGGCTGCCATGGCGCAGGTGCGCCGATTCTTTCTTTGATGACAGCAGATACTTCGTCTTGTCCTCGTTCACCGCAAGACCCACTTTTTTCGCTTCCTTATCCTACCCAGAGAAAGCAGCGCTTACAGGCGCGGCTGTTAAGGCCAATGATATCAATATCATCGGCATACGCCAGCAATTGCACGCTCTTGTAAAAGATTGTGCCATTGCGGTTTAGCTCTGCTGCTCGAATTATCTTCTCCAGCATCAGGCTAAAGAAATCGCACGAAAGGGAGTCGCCCTGTCTGAAGCCCCGTTTGGTTTCAAATGGCTCAGAGAGGTCTTTCCCGATTCCGGAGCTGTTGGTTTTGCTCAACGTCATTTGGCAAAGCCGTATAAGCTTTGCAAGGAAGTTAAATTCAGACATGGCGGCATACAGCCAACTCCTTTTTGCGCTGTTAAAAGCGGCTTTAAAATCGACAAAGAGATGGTGAGTCTCGATTCTTTTATCATGGGTCTTCTCCGGGATTTGTCGTATCGTCAAAATCTGGTCGATGGTAGACTTACCAGGTCTAAAGCCACACTGATAAGCTCCAATATGTTTGTCTACGATGGGCTTCAGTCTTTCACACAATACACTAGAAAGAACCTTATATGCGATATTAAGAAGACTGATTCCGCGGCAGTTGGTGGGGTTAGCGGGATCGCCTTTCTTGTGGATTGGGCAGAGCACACTTAAATTCCAATCTGGAGGCATGTACTCATCTGACCATATTCTGCATAAGAGCTGATGCATGCTTTTTACCAGCTCTTCGCCTCCGTGTTTGAACAGCTCGGCGGGTAGTCCGTCTTTCCCAGGCGATTAGTTGTTTTTGAGCCGGGATATAGCTATCCTCACTTTATCATAGTCAGGTGGTGGGACGACTTTTCCATCGTCAGGGATTGGGGTATCCGGTTCGACGTCTCCCTCGCAATTTAGCAGTGAGGAGAAGTGCTCCCTCCATAATTTAAGTACATTCTGTACGTCGGTTACCAGGTCGCCGTTATTGTCCTTACAGGACCTTCCGTCATCCGCCGGATCTTTTCATAGAATTTTCGGGCATCATTCCTTTCAGCCAGCATCTCAAGCTCCTCACACTCACGCCTTTCGGCTTCACGTTTCTTTTTTCTGAAAAGGCGCCTCTCTTCCTTCCTCGCCTCACTATAGCGTTGCCATACACTGCGGGTTGCGCCCGTTCGCAACGTCTCCCTGTATGCAGCGTCCTTTTTGTCCGAGGCAGTGACAGCCAAGCGGCCATCAAATCCCTTGGCTCCTACTCGTTCAACTCTGAACTGACGCTCAGCTGTCGTCGATCTCTTCAGGAAATGGCCCAACAGAACCGCGTAAACTTCACATGGGTCCCGGGCATAGGGACATTGAGGGAAACTGTAAGGCAGGCGAGCTTGTCAGGCGGGGCACGACCAAGCAGGTTCTTCGCGATAAACATCTGCAACTGCCCGGCTATAAGCGGCTCGAGAATGCGCTTTTTAGAAGTTTCCTTCCTGGATAGCCTACCCCAGGTCGCGGAGCTGGATGTAAAGGACCTGATGTCCTTCATAAAGTCATCTAAATGGTTCGAGGAGGGGTAACGGTGTCGGTTTAGGAGTGTCATTCCCGGGATTTCGCCATGTGGAAAATCCCGAAACACAGGGATTTTCCACATGGCTGGGTCCCGGAACTGACTTTCCTAGTATTGGTGGTATCTCAACGGGCCTTTTGGTACTGGCCTAGGTGTGCCTCTGCGGCAGCCACTTGAACCTAACCTAACCTAAAAATGTTGATTTTGGGATATATGGAGAAAAGTGCGCAAAAAAAAATTTTAACAATTAAAGGAGATTTTTGAGATACTTAAAACTTGCACTAGAATTGAACGGGCTACAAAATGGTATTTTCGGGTTTTTGATTCAAAATACTTGAAAAAATTTTGTACTTTTACCAAACAGTTTTTTAATTTGAAAAAATCAGAGTAAATGCTTAGAGCGGAGACTTTTACTGTTTTCAATTAAGAATTCTATTAGCAAAAAATGAAAATGAAATTACATAAGGGCTTAGAACATGTCAGAACAAGGTGTGCTATAGTTATGAAAAGGACTATATCTCTGGAACTATTAATGTTGCAGACTGAAATTTGGTACGATGTTATACGCATGAATGACGATAAGGGAAAATTGGATGGAACCCATGGTTATAACCTAGTTAATTTCCGCTAAATACCAACCACTAATGTGGGGAAAGCCAGTAAATATTTATTTTAATTTAATTACATTCAATACAATATCCCACGGAGTGATATGTACAAATTAATTTTTCGGTAGCACAACGTTAGTATTTCCTATAAAATCAGCAAAAATCTACTTGATCTATGCAACGAAAATGTCAAAATTACTGCCTTCAAACGCACAAACTCGGTGCCGCTTTTATCAGCAATTCTCTTTTGGTGTTGCTGAAGAGTTGCTAGTTTTTATTATCTTCGCCTGGTTTTTCTTTGATCTGGTCAACCATAACAAACATAAAAATGTCAAAAAATTTCGGCCAGTTTTTGTTGTTGTGAGGCATCAATTCGCAGTGTATTTTTCGCGACGTAATCTCATTGTGAATCGGCCTTTAAATGAAAAAGCAGTCTAAATTTTTTTTTGATTTTTTTGAAAGATTTTTAAAGTCATTCTGTCCACAAATCTTTTGTGTGTGGCATAGCTGTTGGCGCTTTGGCTCGAGTCCGGCCAACTGACATAACTTTTTATTTCATTTTTAAAACTTTCCGGTTTAAAATTAAAACTTTTCGGTTCAAAAAAAAAAAAAAAAAAAAATACACCAAATCATAATTCGAACCTTTAATAATTTTGAAACTAGTTTCAATATATGTAATTGCATTCCAAGCCATGCCCAACTAACAATCATAGCTCTAAATAATTGTTAAAGAAAACAATGTTTGACTTCGCCAATTGCATACATTTAAACAAAGCCCAAGTTTCTGGCAATATGAGAACAATCACCTAATTATCTAATAGTTGTTTGATTGTAAATTAGTACTAACTTTATCAATAATTTGTTGGCGAAACCGCTAGAAAAAGTTACGAAATTTAAATTATATATACATATATGTTATACAGTTTAATAGATATTAATAGTTTTGATATTATCTTTGCTCAATTTTATATAAACTTTTTTAAAAATGCATATAATAAAATGTATCTACTGGAATATTTGTTGTTTTCTGTTACTGACAAGTTTTACATACTTCTATCTCACAAGTTTGTATAGCCTTGACAGTCGTTTCTCATTCATGAAATACTGCAAAATTGTGATATTACGTGATAGAAATTTACTCAGAAGCATACCTACATTGTTGGTGTTCGATCCATAATCGAAAATAATTTATGGTTTGGTAATATTTACGTAAATGCAAACATATATACATATGTATATTTCTTAGCTTTATGTTTTCTATAACATATCGTTTTTTATTTTGGATTCTTACTAAAATATTTATCTACATAACGGGGCTCTTGCTAAGTCTAGATATTAACTTTCTAACGCAGTGTAATGTAACGTCCGACACACTGAATCTAATACTAGCTATGGGAGTGTTTTGTACTTGTATTTACATTTTTTTTTAGCTTGGTTTGGCTTTTTATTGCAGCAAACAACGCGTCTTACGCATTTATGTCCTACATCTAAAAAAAAAAAATAACAAACACTTCAAAAAATCAAACAAACAAATCTTGTACTGTCTCTCTATGTGTGTAATTTGCTGATGGTGATGTAACGGTGATGTAACGGTAATGTTATATATAACACATCTGAGCTGTAAGTACATTATTTTATAATCGTATTTGGGTTCATTTTAAATTTAATTGCAAACATTTCGCACATAATACTACATATCGAACTCTATCTTTTTTTAATCTATTTTTGGACTATAAATGGATAAGTATATTTGTATGCACAAAATACGTTTATGTATTGGTACTTTACGTATTCTCCAAAAATATCGATAAATGAAGGTTTTATTGCACATTCTTTACACCAAAGTTGACCATTTGCATGAAAGTTAGAAATATAATCTGCAATAAAACGTTCCTTTATCGGTTAATTATATAAAGAGACAACATTGCAGCCTCGACTTAGGAGACAATGGAAGACTGCAGCAACATTGGGCTATCAAAATTCAATAAATATTCTTACTTACATATATATAATGATCGAGTTAGGTTTCATTTTAAATAAAAGTATCAATCTTTTATAATACCACCTAAAAATATTCAAACTCTGATGGACTCTAGAGCAGCATCCGTAAAAATAGTGATTCGTAAACATACTTAATATTAAAAGTTTGGTTATAGGTACGGTGACCATAAATTTTTTTGGAAAAAACAGAACTCTTTTTATTTAAGGCTTGGTATTGCCTTCACGTAAAAATTTCGCTACCCGGCTATAAACTTTTTACAGAACGAAAAAAAAGTGATATTTGTTGAAAAATATATTTTTAAAACATCATTATTTTAACAATTTGGTCGCAAGGGGTGACAAAAATTGCAATATCTTTGGAATGGTATAAATGGACAAAAATTTTTTTTTTATTATTAAAGGTGACTGTTTTACGCGTTATTTTACATATTTTGAAATTTTTTTGAGCGTGTAGAACGAAAAAAAAAAATATTTGTTTAAAAAAAATGATTTAAAGTATAATTGTTTAAACAATAAGATCGCATAAAATTACTTATATTATGGTAAAAACAATTATCTGTAAGTAAAAAAAAATCATTGATTTATCTGCAGTAGTTTATTAGAAAATAATTTTTCAATATTATCTGATCAGAAAATTATCAAAAGTTCAACCTCCAATAACATTAACAAAGACACGAATTTTGACGAAATATTTTTAGCACGAGATTTGAGTCTGGCCCACTATCCAATGAAATGATAGTTTTCAAAATGTGCACACTTCACATGGCTTTACCCTTTAAATTTTTCATAAAGTTTTGAAATTATTGAGCAAACTAACTTTACAGAGCTACTCATTGCCGGCACAAAAAAGCAGAACAAAAACAGAACATTTGCTTAAAAACAGAACATTTCTGTTATTTTCCTAAGAAAAAAAATACGCAGAACAAGCTCCTTAAAAACAGAACTGTTCTGCCAAAAACAGAACGGATGGTCACCGTAGTTATAGGTAATGAACAATAAAAAATATTTGTAAAAAAATAACTTATTTCACGACTTTAATCTTAAAATTATTTTCTTTGATACAAAATATAATAAACTATCTTATATTAATCCGTTTAAAAACACTTGAATATTTGTCATGTCAAAACACTTGTCTACAACAAAAAACCTAAAATTTTGACCTTTGATCACGAAAACAATTTGGCTCTGTCGGATTTTTTTTTATTTAACCACAATTGTTATGTTTATTTTTACCGAACTATAAAGCCACTGTGTAGGTAAAAAAACAATCCAAATCTTGGATCATCGTAGGTATAGGGTATTTGAACATGTTGCTAGCTACTATCAATTCCATTGTCCAATGCAAAATAACACTTTTATTAATTTATTGTGAACTTTTCATTTATCACAGGATTTTTTGTTTGTACTAAAAATTAGTTTATCCGCCTGCAATACAAATTTCAAAGCAAATAATAAATTTCTTTCAACTAACCTAAACTTGAAACGCTCTTTATTTCTAAACAGGATAAAAACATAATTTTTACTAGCCAAATTTAATCTTCTTTAGGTTCATATTTCGTTTCCTATGTTTAGTAATAAGTACATTTTGACATATACATACACACATATGTACGTTATATGGAATACTTTATTCTAAAGACCACTTTTTATTTGTTTAGGTGCGTTTGGACCGTTCGCATCTTTTGGAGCACCAACACCTCTACTCGCCTCGCCTCATTCACATCGTTTGCCACATCATTCAACTAACCCGGTTCCACATCACCATCAGCATTCGCCTGCACCAGCGGCATTTTTTCCACCGCCATTTTTATATTGGTCTTATCCTAGTCCTCCAGTATCGCCAACCGCATATTATGGACAACCAACCCCTCATTCGAATGCACAAATGGCTGGAAATATCACCGCTACACAACATCAGGCCATGGTTTGTATACTAAATACGATGATCAAATAAAAACTTTTCACCAGACCGATTGGGCGTTGGAATATTTTACCTTATTAGTGGAGGACTTAAGAGTTGACATTTTAGAGCACATGATACACTATCGAAAAATCATAAGACCAACTTCCCTGCAGCGAAAGCAACTAGTTGAAAACTACTTTACAACTAGTTGGTGCACCGGACCCAACTAGTCAGTGTTTTGCCTTTTTAAAATGTTTTTAATAGGTCGCTTTCGCCGTTCTTGTGCCCGGATTTTTGCATTCGATTTTGAACCTGTTGTGCTAGGGTCTTGAAATTTTCACCAAAATTCAGGTCGCGATGACAAAGCAATATTATGAAAAAAAAATCCGATAGGTGGCGCGTGGGTCGCTATATTTTCAAAAATCGCATTTATGGTCCGATTTGGCAGAAATTCGGAACATGTATTACTACTATGAAAATAAATATTTTTCTAAAAAAAATTCCGCTAGGTGGAGCTGAGATCGGGGTAATAAAAACTGAAAATCCTAATTATGGACCGATTTAGCTGATATTTAGCGTGTGTATTACTTAATCATCCATCTTTAGCGTGCGCCAATGTTTTTGTACATTTCAAACTCCAAGTACTATTTAATAGCTATAAGAATTCCCACTCACAAATGTTCCAGATAAGCTTTACGTGGTGTAGAATCTATGTAGGCAGAGGGGAAATTATTTTCCAGTTTTTAGTTCATTTTAAAAACATTTTAAATTAAAAATATTTTTTATTCTATTTTTTATTCTAAAATAAATTCCGAGTGAGTTTGGATATGAAAAACGAATCCAAGTAAAAATGTTCGGATATCGATTCATTTTCAGTGTGTGAAATTCATGAAAAAAGTCAAAGTGGCGGTTGATAAAACGGCGAGCTGTGGATATTTTTGGACCAATTCTTGTTATAAATTAGTATAAAAACTAAGAAAAATAAGTCCTTATGCATTTAACTTTTTATTTAAGGGGGAAACACAAAAATATTCTTTGGGATACAGTCCTTATGGATTTTATAAATAAAAGTACGGATCATCATTTCGGCATCGTTGCTGTAAGAGCTTTTACAGGGACTACTTGGTTTTGTTCGGGTTTATTCAGCACTTTCCCAGTACTATTTTTGCATCGGAACGTTCTTCTATTGCCACCGAATTTATGCTGCAAAGAAAAAGCAGGCTTATTTTAACGTTTGATTCGTCTTCTTTGCAGTGGGCAGCTGTTGAATGTAAGTTGACTAGTACCTATACATTGAATAGTCCAAGAAATATCGATCGATGAATGAACCAACTCATCTTGAGCCATACTCATACAATACAGCACAACCACGGCTGCCGAACCTGGTAATTAGTTAACAAGTGTGGTAACTTTTTCGCCGTTGGTAACTTTAATTTGCGTTTGGTAACTCTTTTGAGACATAGTTTTGGATAAAAAAAAATTGATTATCAGACATTGATTAAACAGACACATGTGGCTGAATGTTCATTCACATCACTAATAGCGCGCAACTTATCTTATATATAAATGCGCAATGTTCAAAAGTTTTTCCCCTTTTTTGCAATAGCCACAATTCTAAGGTATACAAAATTCTATATGTATCGATAGGTATACTCGAGCAGTGTGTGTCTCAACAAACCAAAAATTAATTGTAATATGAAAAAATGAATTCGAAAGTTGCACCAATATAAATGCTAAACACGTGTTCACTCTATAGAGCCGTTGTTGTGTGTAGGCATGAGCACTTGCATTGGTGTTTTCGTAGGAGAACCTGATTTTGAGCGCAATATTTGCTATGTTGGGAGCAAAAACAAGCACAAGCAAGTACATAAACTTGATTGATACCAGTGGCGTAGATATGGAGTGGATGTAGGGGATTAATCCCCTCCCAAGGGAAATTGCAGGAGAGGGATAATAGGGCATCAATCAACCCCTGAGAAATTGACCTGTAGCAGTATTACATTATTTATATCATTCTAAAATTAGAAAGAAAACAATCTTTTTATGATAGTTATGAACAGTGCTGCCAATTTAGGGGTTTTACCGCCAGATCTGGCGTTTTTGAAACCCATTTAGCGGGAGGAAATTCCAAATTGCGGTTCGCGGGAAATCTCTGGTTTTTTTTTTAATGTTAAGCGGGTTTCCTCACACACAACATCGAATATTTAAATTTAAATTTTCATAGACATTCCTAATAAATTCTGACAAAATTCTTACTTGCTTTTGTAAATGCAGCTTTTGATTCGAAGAAGTATGACAGCTGGAGCATAGATTATATGGCACATTGTTAGGGCGATAGTAAAAATTGTGTTTTTTTCGAAGGGATTTGTAGAACTAGAAATTTTTTCAGTAATACACTCAATCTAAATTCGTAAAAAATGATATTGTCGCGAACAAAACGGCACGAATTCGATAAGTTTCGTGATTTCGAGTTTCCTGTTTCGACCATAGTATATCGCTGCAGCGGAACCTCAAACTAGTCAGAAAAATACTACACCATTTCAAGTTGGAGTTTAGCAAGCGTCAATTGAATTTTAGAAGGCGTCGATTGGATTTTAGAATTCTCCATTGGATTTTAGAAAGCGTCAGTTTGACTTTAGAAAACTTAATTGGATTTTAGAAAGCGTCAATTGGATTTTGGATCGCGTTATTTGGATCTTAGAAAGCGTCATTTGGATTTTAGAATACCGAAAAAATTTAAATTCTTGCTTTCTAAAATCCAATTGACGCTTTCTAAAATACAACTGATTGTAATTTTACACTTTCAAAATGGCGTAAATTGGATTTCAAAAAGCGTCAATTGGATTTTAGAAAACATAAATTGAAATTTTTTTAAATTTTCTAAAATCCAATTGACGCTTTCTGAAATCCAATTGATAATTCTAAAATCCAATTACCGCTCTCCAAAATCCAAATGAGAATTCTAAAATCCAACTAACGCTTTCTAAAATACAAATGACAATTCTAAAATCCATTTACGCTTTCTAAAATCCAATTGACAATTGTAAAATCCAACTAACCGCAGAGGCACACATAGGCCAGTTTTGAAAGGCCCGTTGTGATACCACCAACACAAGGAAAGTCAGTCCCGGGACCCAGCCAAATGGAAAATCCCTGAGTTGTTGGGATTTTCCACATAGCAGAATCCGGGGACTGACACTCCTAAACCGACACCGTTACTCCTCCTCGAACCACTTAGATGACTTTATGAAGGCCATCAAGTCCTTTATGTCCAGTTCCGCGATCTGGCTTAGGCTATCCAGGAACGGAGCTCCCAAAAAGCGTGTTCTCGCGCCGCTTAAAGCCGGACAGTTGCAGATGAGGTGTTCCACTGTTTCCTCCTCCTCATCATCTTTGCAACTCCTGCAACATCGTCGGTAGGGCACACTTAGCCTTCCTGCATGCCTACCAATGAGGCAGTGACCGGTTAATACCCCTATCAATATGCAGATTTCCCTCCTAGTTAGGGCATAAATGCGTCTAGACCTTTTAAGATCCCATTTTGGCCAGGTTTGTTTCGATATCCGACACCCTGGGGATTGCAGCCATCTTTCGTTGGCTTGACGGAGTGTGTGCTCCTTCAGCATTAGTTTGCATGTGGCAAACGGCATACCTAAGCGCTCTTTATCCTGAAGAACCTGCTTGGTCGTGCCCTGCCTGGCAAGCTCGTCTGCCTTACAGTTTCCCTCAATGTCCCTATGTCCCGGGACCCATATGAGGTTTACGCGGTTCTATTGGGCCATCTCCTGAAGAGATCGACGACAGCTGAGCGTCAGTTCAGAGTTGAACGTGTATGAGCCAAGGGATTTGATGGCCGCTTGGCTATCGCTGAAAATAGCGATATCTTCTCCGATAACACGTTTGCTTAACCAGGCCGCGGCGTCTAGGATTGCCGAGACTTCCGCCTGGAAGACGCTACAATGATCAGGTAGTCTGAAGGAGAGCTCAAGGTCCAAATCCTTTGAATAAACCCCTCCTCCAACTCTGCCGTCCAACTTCGACCCGTCGGTGTATATGGAAGTGCCACCATTTGTTTCGGGACACCAATCCGTCCTCTCCCAGTCTTCTCTGCTGGGAATGTTTATTTTGAAACAGCTATCGCCGACTGTAGTGGTCGCACAACGATCTGTGCTTAGAGGGAGAAAGCTGTAAGATTCCAGAATACTGGAGTGTCCAATAGTACCCGCACCCCAACTGGAGGTTTCTCTTAGGCGCAGAGCTGATGCCGCTGCTGACCGAAACCCTTCTAGATCAAGTGGCAAAATGCCCAGAATGACCTGGAGGGCTTCGTTGGGCGTTGTCCTTAGCGCACCGCTTGTGTAAAGAGCGATGCAAGCTTTCTTCTGGCGCTGAAGAACATTCTCCTTCCAGTTCAGTTTCCTGTCCAGAACTATGCCTAGAAACTTGGCCTTATCCGACAAGCCCAGGCGCGTGCCATCTAGTTCTGGTAAGCTTAGTGGCGGTATTTTGTACCGGTTGGTGAAGAGGACAAGTTCCACTTTCCCCTGGTTGATACTAAGTCCGCAGCGAGAGGACCACGCCGAAACTTCTCGCAGTGCTACTTGCATCAGGTCACACAGGTCGTCTGCGTATGCCACTATCTTCCCGCCCCCCCAGCTTGTGTCGCGTAGCAACGAGTTGACTGTGAGGTTCCATAACAGCGGGGAAAGAACACCACCCTGGGGTGTTCCCCTTGTGACATAGCGTGATAACTCAACCGTACCAAGTGAAGAAGCTATTTTCCTTCCCATTAAAAGTTGGTCAATTAAACCAGTTAGAGGTCTATCTACGCCCAGATTAGTTAGAGCGGAGTTGATAGCCTCCGGGCTTATATTGTTGAAAGCCCCCTCAATGTCTAGGAAGGCCACGAGACAGTAGTCCTTTTCACACAGCGATTTCTCAATGACAGATACTAGGCTGTGCAGAGCGGTTTCTGTTGATTTACCCTTGGTGTATGCATGCTGATAGCTAGAGATTAGGTTGCTATCAATAGTCGTTGATAGGTAGTCGCTTAGTATCCTCTCAAAGGTTTTGAGTACAAAGGACGAGAGACTGATCGGTCTGTAGTCTTTTGGCTCGTAGTGGGATGCCTTCCCAGCCTTAGGGATAAACACTACCGTGGCGCTTCTCCAGGAGCCCGGAATGTGGTTGAGAGCCAGGCAGGCTGTGAAGAGAAATACCAGCCATTTAGCTGATGTCTACAACGTGTTTATAAGTTGCGCGGGGATAATCCCGTCCGGCCCGGTAGCCTTATACGGTTCAAAGGTCTTAACTGCCCACCTTACCCTTTCCTCAGTGATAGGTATTTTTACTGCCAGGTTTGTTGCAGGTACTAGTGGTGCGTCATGCAGATTCCCCGAAAAATGTGTGTTCAAGAGCAGCTCAAGGGTTTCCTCTTCCGTGCTGGTCCAGGATCCGTCAGTTTTTCGCAAATAGCTGATGGCTGTTTGACTTTTCGAGAGGACTCGTCTAAGTCTCGCTGTGTCGTCGACCTTTTCGACGCCAGCGCAGAAATTTCTCCACGAAGTTCTCTTCGCCTGTCTCAGAGCTTTTTTGTAGGCCCTAAGTTTAGCTTTATATTCGTGCCAATGAGGCTCAGAGCCGAGGCTCTTGGCCTTGTTAAATTGTTTCCGGCATGATTTGCGGAACGAGTCCAAATCGTAGGACCACCAATGTGGCCTGTGTTTACCGCGTGGTTTTGGCACTGGACAAGCCTGTCCTAGAGCATTTGAGAGCGCCGATGTAAATGTAGTAACAAGATCCTCCAGCTCCTCTACTGATGAGGGGGCTTGTGAGGGCAGTACTGGGAGGTCTCTGTCTAATATTTCATTGTGTAACTGCCAATTTGTGTTACGTGGATTGCGCTTCATGATTGGTTGTTCTACAATAAAGTCTAAAACCATTTCTATGTAACGGTGGTCGGAGAATGAATGTTCTTCCAGAACCCGCCATTTTGTGACCCACCCATAAGCGCCTTCACTACAAATAGTGAGGTCTATGACCTCCCTACGGGTCTTAGTGATAAAAGTAGGCTCATTACCCACGTTGCAAATTACCAGGTTGGTTGTTAAGAGGTAATCAAACAGAGACTCGCCCCTGGAATTGATATCGGAACTCCCCCATTGAACATGGTGAGCATTAGCGTCCGTTCCAATAATAAGATTACCCGTGCAGAAATTTGACACCAGGTCTTTCACCTCCGTTTGTGGTGGGGGTTCTTCGGCGTCGTAGGGCATATAGACCGACGCCACCGTCAGGTGGGTGCTGTCGACCGTTAGACTGATAGCGGTAATATCACCATTGGTGTAGTTAGGTAGGAGAAAGGAGTTCAACTCAGACTTGACCAAAATACACGTTCGGACTTTGCTCTCCTCGCTGGCTCGAATGAGCTTGAAGCCCTTAGTCCCCAATCCGCAGATTCTCGAGCTATTGACCCAGGGTTCTTGGATGAGGACCACATCCAAGTCGCCTTTAGAAAGACGACTACTTAAAGCAGCCGAAACCACTTTAGATTTGTGCAGATTAATCTGAAGCACCACCAACATGAGAGCGCACAGACTTCCCTGCCGTCCCCATGTCGTCGAGGTTTGCCCCATCCCGGAGGTTGCCTATCAACGACGAGTTGTTCCGATTAACTGCCCGATATGGCGTTGCAGGAGTCCTGCTTCCTGTAGCGTTAGATGTTAATCGCTCAGCGTTGGCTGCTACCACCGTGACGTCGAGGACTTCCTCGTCCTGTAGGCTGTCCTCCATCTCCGAGTTGTTCACAGCAATATCGGCAAGGGACGTGGCGGATAACATGCTTTCCGCATCGGAATCCTCCGCTTCCTCTTTTGGTAATTCGTTTTCCGGTTCCCCCGGAGCAGCCGAGAAGGCAGCGCGCTGAGCATCACCACGATATACGTGGATAACGATCTGGCCTACGCTGTAGTGTACTAGGCCATTGCACCTTTTGAGGGGCTCGATTGACTCTTTATTCATGGTGAACACCACCTGTCTGTCGGGCCCCACCGCATCCCCGACCAGATTGACACTCCAGTCATGCGTTGGGAGGGACGGAACCATTAGCCGTAGCATCCCGATAATTCAGTCGGGTTCGTCAGGGATGGCCGGAATCCACGCACTTGCTCTTGGACGAGCTGGAATGTCCTTCCAGTCGACGACCTCTATCTTTGCGCCCTTGTAGACTTCACCCAGTTTAGCAGCTGCTGCCTTATACAGTGCTACGGTTTTTGCATCCTCGCAATTGGATATTAGAAAGCATTAATTGGATTTTAGAATAGTCAATTGGATTTTAGAAAGCGATAGTTGAATTTTAGAAAGCGGTAGTTGGATTTTGGAATTGTCAATTGGATTTTGGAGAACGTTAATTGGATTTTAGAATTATCAATTGGATTTCAGAAAGCGTCAATTGGATTTTAGAAAGCGTCAATTGGATTTAAGAAAACTTAAAAAAAAATGTCAACTTATGTTTTCTAAAATCCAATTGATGCCTTCTGAAATCCAATTTATGCCATTTTGAAAGTGTAAAATTAGAATCAATTGTATTTTAGAAAGCGTCAATTGGATTTTAGAAACCAAGAATTTAAATTTTTTTAGTTTTCTAAAATCCTACTGAAGCTTTCTAAAATCCAAATAACGCCATCCAAAATCCAATTAACTTTTCTAAAATTCAAATGACACTTCCTAAAATCCAATTGACAATTCTAAAATCCAATCGACGCCTTCCAAAATCCAACTGACGTTTTCTAAAATCCAACTTGAAATGGTGTAGATGACTGGTATGTTCTGCAGGCGAATTCCAGAAATCTCCATCCATCTCCATCTCGTAAATGCTAAAATATGCTAAAATGCTTAAGCAAATGAACCCTCAGAATTTTAGGAGAAGGCGCTTATTTGCGATTCTGATCCACAATCCGCCTAGCTATGATAATAGTGCGTTATCTGCACTATAGATGGCGCGCAGGCACCACTGCAAGATGTCAATTTAGTTGTGATCCTTTACAACTCAGAAAAAGCCAGAAGTAAACCGAAACGCCCGAAGTTACTAGCTACTAATCCCTTACTTTTCAGCGTTACTCTACTTTTTTAATTACAAAATAAATTCCATTTTCAGTAAAGAGATTTGTGTTTGTTTATTAAAGTCGGTTAAGAACAGATTTTAAATTAAATTATTTATTGAGTTTTTCTCTATAAAATTGTTATACGGAAACAAAAAATGTTTTTTAGTTATAACTTTTAAATGATAAATAATATTACTTTTGTGACTCCGGATTATGATTTCTGGGACTGAAACTCGACTTTTGATTCTTTTGCCGACTTTTTGCGACGTGTTTTTTGCAGTTTTAGTAGGATAGAAAAAAATACAATTTCCAAAATTATGGGCAAATACATAATTAAATATCAATTTTTCCTATAAGTTACACATATTTATTGTTTTTGAGTAATTTTAGGGCCTAAAACCACACAGTTCTACCCTTTTCCTATTTTTTTGCGTTTTAGCAAGAACTTTTTTTCGTCGCCAAGATTTGCCACCTTTGGGAGAAAATTGGAGATTTTACGAGATGGCTAAAATTGCAGACACGCAAATTTAGCTTAGTAGCTGTCAAAAACAACTGAGCTACGTTATCTAATTCATTTTGCGTTCATCGCTTAAATATGCTAAAAAATGAAGCAAAGATGGAGATTTATAGAGATTTTCTTTTACTGGAATCGCAAAAGTCGCTAAAATTTGGCAAAATGAATTTAGAGATTTTAGGAGATGGAAATTAAGCATTAGCGAACACTGGAATTCATGTATTGGTCGAAATCTGACAATTGACATTTTGTAGGACTCAACACGTAAAAAATACCAGTTGCTTATATGGAAAAAAGACAAAACACTGACTAGTTGGGCCCGGTGCACTAACTAGTTGTAAAGTAGTTTTCAACTAATTGCTTTCGCTGCAGGGTAGTTGTTGCACCGGGCACAACTAGTCAGTCTTCCAGAAAAATTTAGTTGTTTACTAGTATTGAATGGATATTTCCTGACTAGTATGGGTTCAGCCAGAAAATTCTAGTTGTATACTAGTATGAATTTATATTTCCTGACTAGTATGAATTCAGCCAGAAAATTCTAATTGTATACTAGTATGAAATGGATATTTCCTGACTAGTATAAGTTGAAGTTGAAGATGAAGCACCAATTCCTTTTGCGCTGCTGTTTTCACTTCACTTTTACAATTGTTTTTATGTTAATTATTTTTCTTTATATATAATAAATTCCCAGCACGCCCGAAATTGAGTATCAACTGTAACGCGGTTCATTTCATTTTAGAATATAACAATTACATATACAAATGCTAGTATATTTTCATATCATTTTTACGTGAAGCAGGTTTTCGAAATGAGTTATGAACATGATAAATGTTAACTGCAGCGCGGCTTATGCCATTTTAAAATGAGAATGTTATACAAATGTGAGATTAACATATCAATATAATGTCGAAATATTATTATCATGCCCAACGGATTTTACCCACCATCCCGCCCAACCGACACGATGGGCGCATCCGCATAACGCGCGGATTAATTTGCCAAGTGTTTGAAGGGCGGAGGTTTGTTAAGCGTCGAGTTCTCAAACTGCTCAGCTACAGAAAGAAATTCATCAGCTGAGTGATATACATAAATAAATAGGGAATTGAAATAAATTAATACAACGTAGAAATCAAGTGTTAAGAGATAATAGAACAGTTATTTTGATCATAAAAAGCGAGTCAGAAATATCAAATGTGCCTGAATGAGAGGTAAAATCTTCGCACAAACACTGGAAAGGCTCGTGTAATTGAAAATTTGTCCTGCATTGCTTCAGCCGAATAGGTCTAAAGTGTCGTGAAGGTCGGGAGGGAATATTAAAGTTAATTTCGTTTAAAAGAAATGGGCTGGAAATCGATCCGTTTATCAGTTTAGTCATGAATAATACACCTAGCATTTCCCTACGACTTGCAAGGGTTGGGAGATTGATAAGTTTTAAACTATTAGTATAAGGTGGAAGGTTATACGTTGAATCCCATTGTCGATTTTTCAATGCAAAGAGTACACGGAGGGAAATCTATGGATGGAACATCCATAATTATTGATATCACATTAAATAAAAATTGATAATCCTGTCCCATCAATGAATATGGATGTTTCATCAATGCTTTTTTGATAAATCACTATTGAAATGGTATCCATATAAACTATTGATAAATTCTAAATAGTTAAAAAAAAAACAAAATTTTATATAATTTGACACCTGGTTTCAGTAAGATTCGAACCCTGCTCCTCTGGCACGTTAGCCCAGTATTCTACCATTCGGCTACGGCATATTATACAATTTTTAGAAAAATGTTCAATCATAAGAAATTCAAAAAATTTTGAATTTAAAAAAACCGCTCCAACAAGTTGTAATATTGTTAGAAAATCCATAGTAAAAATTGTTGAACTATTATGATTATGCGTCCAAGAAAAATTTACATTTCGTCCATATATATTAATACGCTGTCTCTACCATTATTACTATGCAGTAAATATGGATATGGATATACCGACAATAGAAATTCATATCACGACCATAGATATTGACGTGTCGTTCAAATATATTAGCATTCTATCCATAAATATAGAAAATAGTACATCATTTCGAAATGGTTGACATGTCATTTTACTTTTTATTGGGAGCAAATAATATTTGATAACTCGCTCATTCTGAATGAATATTGCATCAAACTCGTCGCTATCAATAGCGATATTGTCACAACATTCAATGCATTTCTCTCAGTGTAAGAATTGTTTTTGAATTTATTCTAGCCTATCAATATAAAGTTGGTAACGCGGATTCCATATAACTGAGCAATATTCTATATATTAACATGAGAAATTGATATGACGTACTAACCGCGAAACCGGTTGTTTACATAATTTTTAATGTTAAATGAAACTTGTCGAAGTAATGTATTATGAATAGACTGCGGATGTTTATGGAAAAAAATTAAAATATTTTATTCAGTATTTCAATGGTTTACAACAATAAGTTCACATATAAAAATTAATTTTAAGCTACACATAACGATATTATTATTATTATTATTTATTTATTTAAAGTCGACACAACACAAAGCGGTCGACTGTTAATATCACAAGTATTGTTACAGAACAAAAACATATATATGTACAATAAAAATATATAGAGTATAACAAAAGTATAATTAACAGAAATTAAGCAAAGCATAAATTCATTTATTTATAGTATTATATGCAGCTAGCAGTAAAGTTATGGAGGCCGTGCTTTAAAGTCGTGAGTAGAAATCGTTAGGAACGAAACTTGATAGTTGTAAAGGCCAAGTCCCAAGTCCACACATTTAATAAGCCAATTTCATAATTTAAAGTTGCACGTAGCCGTCATTAGGGACTGACTGGAAACGTCGTATATAATGTCGGAATGGACGCGATTCCGAGCAACATACTTCCGCAGTACTGGGAGCAATATGAGATTTGCTGGCGGAATGGACGCGATTCCGCGCAGCATCCGATAGAGCCGTTAGTATTTTGGCAAACTTTGTTTCCAGTTGACTGTTTATTACGTAATTGAAATATTCCAATTGGTTTCGGAGATATTTTAGGATATTAATTATGGAGCCGGTGGAATGGACGCGATTCCACGCAGCGTAAGTTTAAAGTTAGAGGTGTCTGCCGGCTTGTTGTAGTTGTGCATATCAATCTAACTTGTTGGCTGCAAGACTGCCGTGTAATTAGTCAGCAGTTAGCAAACATGAAAGTATTGCATTTTATAGTGAGGCAGACGAGCATTCAAAGCTGATACAGCTATATAAGTCGTTGTAGTATGAACACCAAACATTCAGAGGATTATTTTTGCAAAGTTTTAACGACAAATGGGTAATTGAAAAGGCACATAGTGCCTGGATGTCCTAGCAGGAACAGCAAAACTCAGTCGACGAACCAGGTCAGTTGAGCCGACTTCACCAATAATCAGCTTATGGAGGAACACACAGTAAAAAATGAAATATTACTTTTAATACCAGTCGGTATTGAAATTAAGCCTTTTTGGAATTAAATTTGAGTTTTAATACTAAATAGTATTAATTTAAGACTCTGAAATTTTTTTAATTCCAAATAGTTTTAAAATAATGCCAAAATAATACTAAAGCGCTCTCTCTCATTATAATGTTTTAGGTACTATTTGTTTAAAAATAAAGCCGGAAAAGTATTAAATTAATTACTTCTTAGCATTAAATTAAGTCCGGTGGTTTGTTCTTCAGAGCACGCGGTTCGTCGATATTGCGATACTACATTAAGAACAGCAGGGCAATTAGACGCTGGCAAGCATAAGTACTCGATTGCTTGATAGTAGACATCTCCTTTCAGCATTCAATAAATTGTGAGTTCGACTCTCGGTAAAAGCAATATAATAAAACTGTAAATTTTTGTTTTTTTTTTTTTGCCTGAGAGAATCTTCGACTCAATTCCTTTCTTTCTTAATTAGACCGAATATGGTATTAATTTAATACGTTGTTATATATAAACACCAAAATGGTATTAAAGTTAGACTTTTCTTTTTAGTGTGCATTACACCTGGTAAAATCCTACGATTTTCCAGATATGCAACATATATGCAAAAATTAAATGGTACACAAAATAAGAAAATTTACTTGTAGTTAAGACAACAACCCTGCAGCGAAAGCAACTATGTAGTTGAAAACTACTTTACCACTAGTTGGTGCACCGGGCCCAACTAGTCAGTGTCTTGTCTTTTTAAAATGTTTTTAATTCAAATGTTTTTATTAGGTCGCTTTCGTCGTTCTTGTGCCCGGATTTTTGCATTCGATTTTGAACCAACTTCCTGTTGTGCTAGGGTCTTGAAATTTTCACCACAGTTCAGGTCGCGACGACAATCCTAATTATGGACCGATTTAGCTGATATTTAGTATATGTATTACTTAATCAATTTCCAAATGTTCAAAAAAAAAAAATTGGACCCGCTAGGTGGCGCGTGAGTCGCTCTATTTAAGAAATGTGAAGGTCTGTTCTCGGTGTCGATTAATTTGTTTTATCAACGAACTTGCCGTTGAGGTAGAATCTTGAAATTTTCATCGTCGTTTAGTTTTCTGGCCCCACGCAATATAACAAAAAAATAATTCCGATAGGTGGCGCACGGGTAGAGATATTTGAAAAGTTTCATTTCCAGAGATTTTGCTTTGGATTTTGAACTAACTTCCCATTGAGCTGGGTTTTGAAATTTTCACCATCGTTCAGGTTTCGCTGACAATGCATTATAAAAAAAAATCCAAAATATTGCTTTAATTGCAAAAGTCCCATTTATCGGCCTATCTTCCTTATAGCTATCTGAATATTTCGTACACATGCTATAATGCGCATGCTATAATGCGTTTTCAGCGCCATAAACAGCATCGAAATTTCGAATATTTGAATTTCACTTAGTCGAACATGCAATCTTCAACGTCATCTGCATACATTTAGGCGCAGTCACTGTTGCACAAAGGAAAGATAATGTGTTTTATAATGCTTAAAAAAGAATAATTTTATTCATGTAACCATAGACACACCGCGTAAAGCGTGTAAACGTAGAAAATTGCCGAATACGTAAATGAACTGTCAAAATTTTTATGGAACGAAGTTTACACAAATTCGGTAAACTTCCGCGAGGAGTTTAGTGTGTAAACACCTCGAAAAATTACCCATTCGATTAAGCTGTTCGACATGCAGTTTTTCAAAGCAGTCAATGCACACTAGACAAAAATAGAAAAATATGCTAAAAATGGGCCAAATTAAATTAATGGGAATTTCAAAATAAAAAGTATTCACATAAATTTATCTATATCGTTCATCTAACTGAGCTGTTAAATGTATATATTTACGCTTTCGTTAAGTTATATGGTTACATGAGTACCACTAATATGACACAGAATATCCAAGAACAATCTTAGAAATTTTCACAGACTCACAATATCGTGAAAAGATGTTTTTTTTTTTAAAAAAAGCTCATATCGGTAATAAGATTGTTAGAAATTAATGCGAACCATCTTTAGCGTGCGCCAATGTTTTTATACATTTCAAACTCCAAGTACTATTTAATAGCTATAAGAATTCCCACTCACAAATGTTCCAGATAAGCTTTACGTGGTGAAGAATCTATGTAGGCAGAGGGGAAATTATTTTCCAGTTTTTAGTTCATTTTAAAAACATTTTAAATTAAAAATATTTTTTATTCTATTTTTTTCCATATAAGCAACTGGTATTTTTTACGTGTTGATGTCCTACGAAATGTCAATTGTCAGACTTCGACCAGAACATACCAGTCATCTACTAGTCAAGATATACTAGAATTATACTAGTTGTAAAATACTAGTCACATACTAGTTCAATCTGAACTAGTATGATTTCCTAAAAATGAAGTAGTCCCCATACTAGCCAAAAAGGATTCGTATGAAATATACTAGTCCAAAAAGCATTGAACCTGGACTAGTATGATTTTAACTAGAATTTTCATGACTTACCCTTTATTTTATCATTTGCCTTTATTTTAATGTTTATTCTTAAGAAAGCAGCGACTATTTGTATTGACCATATCCCGAAAAAGAATCTGTGAATTATAAGAGAAAACAGAAGCAAACGAAACGAATGAGTTTTGTATTTTTGAACTGGTATGATTTCATCCAGAAAATTCTAGTTGTATACTAGTATGAATTGGTTATTTCCCCGACTGGTATGAATTCAGCCAGAAAATTCTAGTTGTATACCAGTATGAAATGGCTATTTCCTGACTAGTATGAATTCAGCCAGAAAATTCTAGTTGTATACTAGTATGAAATGGATATTTCCTGACTAGTATGAATTCAGCCAGAAAATTCTAGTTGTCTACTAGTATTGTCACCCAGACAGATTAAATACACGCAACTTTAATTATTGAAATCAACTTAACGACTGACTCGTTTATTCAAAGTTTCTCAAATACAAAGTTAACTCAAAATGAATATGTGATACAGATTGATAAGTGAAAATGAATATCAAAAGCAAACGAAAATAGGAAAATAGAATACAATACATAGAGTTGCCGACGGGCCCGAATTTAGCGATGACAACTCGGCCTCTCCTGACATTAACTCGTCCCGAGTTAAAACATATCATCGCCATTTTCGGGATCGCCATCATCATCAATCTCCGGGAACAGAGCACACCACGGCTTTATTTTATCTGCTGTGGCGACCGTACTATATTTTCTTTGCGATCGTGGCATGTCCTCCATATCTTCTACAAGATAGCGATCGAACCGCAATACCTTCTTTACTACGTATGGTCCCTTGTACTTAGGCTGCAATTTTCGGGACTCGCCGGTACTTGGTGGTGGTGCTTCCAGGAGAACTAGAGCCCCTTCATCATAAGGCACCGGCTTTTTGTGTCTAGCATCAAATTTCTCCTTCCATTTTATTCTTGCTGCTTTGATATTACGAATTGCTTCGTCGCGTCGTCCTTGCATATTTAGTTGGTAATCGTCTGCTTGTAGTGCTGCCAGTATTTTATTTCCGCTTAAATCTCTCAACGGGAAATCGTACACCAAATCAATCGGTGCAAACTTGGTGGTTGCGTTGACCTTTGTATTTAGTGACCACTGCAACATACGGACATGTGTATCCCAGTCTTTCGCATCGCTACTCGTTGTTCTCAAAAACGCCAACACGGCTTGATTCACACGCTCTGCTAGACCATTTGACCGAGGTGTTCGCACTGCCACCTTAATGCGTTGTATATCGTTCATCTGACAGAAGTTACTGAATGCAGCTGATGTAAACGCAGTACCTCGATCCGACACAATTCGTTGCGGTAGGCCAAAATAGAGAGTCAGCTGATTCAGTGCGTCTACTACAGGTTTTGTCTTCGTCGAGCGTGTTGGGCACACCACAGCGTATCTCGTAAGTGCATCGACAACAACAAGCACATACTCATAACCATGCCGACTTTTAACGAACGGTCCCAGATGGTCTACATGGAGTGTTTGAAATGGCAAAGACGGTATATCCATCCCGTATAATTCACACTCTTTACGCCTCGGCTCGCGGTTGTAACAACATTCGATGCATGATTTTATGAAACCCTTGACAAAGTTCCGTAACCTCGGGAAATAGAAATTGTGCGAAATTCTTTTAATAGTCCCATCTACGCCAGGATGCCCAACGTCATCGTGGCACAGCTTGAGTATACGCCACCGCATACCCTTCGGGACAACCAGTAATAAACGTTCAAATTCGCCCTTTCGATAAAGGCGATTCTCTTTCAGACAATAATTTGCCATAACATCGCTCTGTTGGCCCCCTTTGCCACTTTGCAACACGTTAATAATTTCGCTTAGCTGAGGATCTTGCCTTTGCATGGTACAGACCCAGTCGTTGGTGGATAGTGTTAAGATTTTAGCACAGACATCGTCAACTCGTTGGGTCCCCTCAACAGGTGAACGACTCATGGCATCAACATGACCCATCGACGACCCAGCCCGATGTACTATCTTACAATCGTACTCTAAAAGTCTCATGAGCCAACGCGCTACCCGTGGTTTCATAGGTGTCGACATCTTTGCCGTTGTGATTGCTTGACAATCCGTAGCAATGGTAAAGTTCTTTCCAAGTAAAAACATTCTAAATCTATCGCAAGCTTCTACAACTGCCAAAACTTCCAGTTCATAAGCATGGTAGTTCACCTCTTGCGGAGTACAGGCTCGGCTATAGTATGCTACTGCTTTCAAATCACTACCCTCTCTTTGCAAAAGCATTGCTGCGATACCAACACTCGATGCATCGGTATGGAGTTCATGCTCCTTCGTGATATCATAAATCGTTAAGACTGGTGCCGTCGTTATTCGATTGACTAAAAGTCGGAATGCGTTCTCACACTCCGAGCTCCATTCGAAATCCACGGTCTTCTTCGTAAGATGAGTGAGGGGCCTAGCGATATGAGCATACCCGGCAACAAACTTTCGAAAGAACCCAGTCAATCCCAGGAACCTACGAACTTCTAATTGATTACGAGGAGTTGGGTATGCCTCTATCGCCGCCGTTTTTAAAACCCCTGGCCTAATGCCATTCACATCAACTTGATGCCCCAAGAACGTTACCTCGTTCTTCAAAAATGAACACTTTGATATCCTTAAAGTCAAACCCTCTTTCTGAATAATTTTGAGAAATTCCTCCAAATAGAACAAATTTTCTTCGACAGTACTGGTCGCGATAATTACTTCGTCTACATAGCTAACGACCGCTCCCTTCAAAGGTTCAATTAGTTGCGACATCATTCTCTGGAAAGTGCACGGAGCATTTCGTAATCCAAATGGCATTCTGTTAAACTCAAAATGTCCACTTGGCGTTACGAATGCGGTAAACGGTTTGGAACTTTCTTCTACTTCAATTTGGTAGTATCCCGACATAAGGTCTAACGTAGTGTAAAACTTCTTTCCAGACAATGTTGACAGAACCCCATCCACTGTAGGCATCAACCAAGGCTGCTTTTCAGTAATTGCATTCAGCCCGCGAAAATCTACACATAGCCTGTCTTCGCCATTCTGCTTACGTACCAATACGACAGGTGATGCATACAGTGAATTGGATCTTCTAATGATGCCCAAGTGCAAGAGTTCTTCAATTATTTTCTCTACTACGCGCTGCTTCGGGATAGGGATACTGTACGGCCTTTTAACTATAGGCCTCTCCGACGTTAGCTTAATACCCATCTTAAATGTTTTGGATTTCCCCAATTCGGGTAACTTTTCTCCGAAGCATTGCACATATGAATTAATTATGTAAATTAAACTGTTCTCAACATTCGCTTTCAAAGACGTACCAACATCCAATGCATCGCTACTAATTTCCATAACTCTACATGCGCCGTCCTCAATCACAACTTTCCCTTTGGCTAGCACGTCGATTCCGATAAGTGCATCATGTTTCATCACCGAATCATTTATAATTAGCAACTCAACCACGCGTATGACATCATCTAATTTAACACGTACTAATATTTTTCCGTTGCAAACAACTTCACCGCCGGCAAAACCAATTAGCTTTTCATTACACGAAATTACACATGAACCACACTTTTCTGCAATCGACTGCTTCACCAAGGATTTGCTGCTACCCGAATCAATGAGTGCTTTACACTCTACCCATGTTGACCCTATAATTAAAATTTCTTTACACAGTTCAGTATATGGTTTCTTGTTGACAATTTTATTTATAACAGTTTCACTTTTTACCTCTTGTTCGCTTTCATCCTGCTCTTCACATGCTATCTGACGTACACGCTCAACTTGTTTTTGTTCAATCTTCTTTCTTGGCTTTGCACAATTCCTAGCAATGTGCCCTCTCTCCCTACAATTGTAGCAAATCGGACCGCCTTCACTTTTGTTTGCATTAAATTTGTTCACTTCATTCGAAACATGCAATGGCTGATGCATTGTTACCTTTTCGCTAGACTTTATTCGGCCTTCAAAATTAGCAGATAAATTCAAAAGAGATTGCAACAAATCTGCACATTTTAAAAACTTCATTGCATCTAGTGTCCTACGCAAATTGTCATCGGCCAACCCATTTATGATATACCTAATTATTGAACTGTCATCAATATTATCTCTACGCCCTATTGCCAACATACTATAATAATATTCAACCAATGTTTCACTCTTTTTCATTTTTGTGTTCATCATACGAATATGAGTGTCAGCTGAATTTCTTACGTACGGAAAATCTGTCAAAAACGCTTCAACAAACTCACTCCATTCTCTGAAAGCTGGTTGAGCATCGGCCCATCGCTTTGCAACCCCACTCAACCTACTGAGTACCGCAAAAATTACGAATGTATCTTCCCAGCGATACATTGCTCTCAACTGCTCAACTCGCTCGATAAATTGTATTGATGAATATGTGTTGTCAGTAGGGTTGAAGATTGGTAAAATTGCTGCTATTTCACTTGGTTTATGTGTATACATGTTTGGCGTTGTGTACGAAAATCTCTCTCTCGCTGCTTGTGTTGAATTTATCGGCTGTGTTGCATCATGCACGAAGTACGTTGAGTTCATTCCCGAGTTTGAATAAAACGAATTTGGCTGCTGCGTCATTGGGTACGTCGACTGCGGCTGTTGTATGGTCGAATACGGCGGCTGCGCCATCGAATACGGCATGTATGATTGTTGTGACGTTGTATTCGAGAAATATGGTTGCTGCGCAGTCGGCACCATATGCGAGTACTGCGATGCGAGTGGAAAATTCCGTTCCACCTGCGCTGAAAACGATATGGGCAGTGCCTTTGACGCTGGCGTCACTAATGATGTTGCTTGTTGTGCAAACGTTGCTGGCGTCTGCGTAACTGCGGGCGGTGCTGCCGTGCACGTAGAAATAGACGAATCATGGTAATTACCTGTACCTTGTTCTGGAACATTCGATCCTTCTGGACGAAAAGTCTGCAACTGTGCACCCAGCTTCTCTATGACACTACATAGAGCACTTACTTGCACCTCCAGCTGCGTCATGACCCTTGCGTCTGCCTTGGACTGCTCCTCATTCTGCTTCGAATTTATGTTACCCGTCTGTGTTACACCGCCGCTTGCCTGCATATACGGTTCCAATATTGGCGTCAGCACTGTTTCGTCTACTTCCTGCAATCTGTTGATTAATTCGGCTTTTGTGCCACTCGACTTTATTTGCAATTTATGCAGCAATTCTTTTAATTCTGCAACTGTTAGGCGGTTTAGGTCCATGACCACTTCTGATGCTGTCACCCAGACAGATTAAATACACGCAACTTTAATTATTGAAATCAACTTAACGACTGACTCGTTTATTCAAAGTTTCTCAAATACAAAGTTAACTCAAAATGAATATGTGATACAGATTGATAAGTGAAAATGAATATCAAAAGCAAACGAAAATAGGAAAATAGAATACAATACATAGAGTTGCCGACGGGCCCGAATTTAGCGATGACAGTATGAAACGGATATTTCCTGACTAGTATGAATTCAGCCAGAAAATTCTAGTTGTATACTAGTATGAAATGGATATTTCCTGACTAGTATGAATTCAGCCAGAAAAGTCTAGTTGTATACTAGTATGAAACGGATATTTCCTGACTAGTATGAATTCAGCCAGAAAATTCTAGTTGTATACTAGTAAGAAATGGACATTTCCTGACTAATATGAGTTCTGCCAGAAAATTATAGTTATATACTAGTATTTTTCTGACTAGTTTGAGGTTTCGCTGCAGGGAATATACTACAATTGTTTTCTCCACATTTTCAATGGATAAGTTGAGACGCTCATCCGTTAAAATTAGCTTGTATGCCGAAAAGGAACCCTCAACATCACAAGATGTGACCATATCAAATTTAAATTTGCTCCAAAAGTGGCCGGGGGTTTGTATCTCATTGCAAGCGTTTTTTCCCCTGAAAGTATTTTCGCCACTTTTACCATGTCCTCGAAAGCAGGGTTCCTTTTCAACACCGCATCAATTTTGGTGGCTATTACTTGTCCACATTGTCCAGGCGCAGAGTGAAGCATTGATGATATTAAGGCTATTGATTCTGTCAGAGGAACTCCTCCTGATTTAACTTGCTGATGCAATTTGGTATACTACCAAAGTGGGCTTTTATGTAAGCCAAATCACCCAACAGAGTGTTGCTTTCATCTGCGTTTAAAGGCATAATAACCTAGGTACATGTGAATTTTTAATAAAAGAAATTATAACTTCAACTCCCTAACAAACCTCCTTAATTTTATTGAAGTTGTTGGCATAAAAAATAGCTGCTTCCAACCATGTACCCCATCGTGTTAGTATTGGTTCTGGTGGTAGCGGAGTATTTGGCAGTATTTCCCTATACATTTGAATATGCAGCGGGGCCTTTAAGAACACTTTTTTCACTGAAGAAATCAACTTGTTACTTACTTATTTACTTACTTAAAATAGCCTGTAACCGCCTAGGCGATTTTGGCCGTCCAACATGTTACGCCAGGCGGTTCTTTGTTGAGCCAACTGGCGCCAATTAGAGACACCGCGTGCTCGCAGGTCTGCCTCTACTTGGTCCTGCCATCGAAGTGGTGGTCTCCCTCTTCCTCTACTTCCACGGTCGGGTGCCGATAAATCAACTTGTTAACATTTGGAAACATGTGCAAAGCACGTTAAGTGAATAAGGTTTGGATAAAAACATTTCAAATTTTCACCAGCTTTTAACATGTATGCGGCGGCTCTGTTACCAATAACAACACTTTCTCGTCATTGTCACCGTTTAACCATAAGATCCTTAGAGCGTTGTTAACGAATCTAGCGATAGTGTCAGTGTTGGTTTTTGGTAGCTGCTTGCAGGCCAACAAATGTGGAGTTGGTGGTTCTTCCGCTTCACATCATCATCATCATTTATTGGCGCTTAACCGACTAAGCGATTTTGGCTGTTTCGTATCAAAGCACGCCAGTCATTCCTTTTTACCGATAACCGACGCCAATTGGAAACCCCAAGGGAGTTCAAGTCATCCTCCACCTGTTGTTTCCATCTCAGTCGAGGCCTCCCCCTTCCTCTGCTGCCGAATTCAGGCGACGATAGGAAAACCTTCTGTGCTGGAGCTTCTTTGGCCATTCGCATAACATGCCCAGCCAGCGGAGTCTTTGGGCTTTAATTCGCTGGACTATGGTCAGATCTGCGTAGAGCTCGTACAGCTCATCGTTAAATTTAAATAATGGCGACCTGGTAACCGACGTACAAAGTATGCTTAAATTATGGAGGAAGCACTTCTCCTCACTGCTAAATTGCGAGGGAGACGTCGAACCCGATACCCCAATCCCTGACGATGGAAAAGTCGTCCCACCACCTAGGATAGCTATATCCCGGCTCAAAAACAACAAAGCGCCTGGAAAAGACGGACTACCCGCCGAGCTGTTCAAACACGGAGGCGAAGAGCTGGTAAAAAGCATGCATCAGCTCTTATGCAGAATATGGTCAGACGAATGCATGCCTCCGGATTGGAATTTAAGTGTGCTTTGCCCAATCCACAAGAAAGGCGATCCCGCTAACCGCACCAACTACCGCGGAATTAGTCTTCTTAATATTGCATATAAGGTTCTTTCTAGCGTGTTGTGTGAAAGGCTGAAGCCCATCGTAGACAAACTGATTGGACCTTATCAGTGTGGCTTTAGACCTGGTAAGTCTACCATCGACCAGATTTTCACGATACGCCAAATCCTGGAGAAGACCCATGATAAGAGAATCGACACTCACCATCTCTTTGTCGATTTTAAAGCCGCTTTTGACAGCGTAAAAAGGAGTTGCCTGTATGCCGCCATGTCTGAATTTGACTTCCCTGCAAAGCTTATACGGCTTTGCCAAATGACGATGAGCAATACCAACAGCTCCGTCAGAATCGGGAAGGACCTCTCTGAGCCATTTGAAACCAAACGAGGCTTCAGACAGGGCGACTCCCTTTCGTGCGGTTTCTTCAATCTGATGCTGGAGAAGATAATTCGAGCAGCAGAGCTAAACCGCAATGGTACAATCTTTTACAAGAGCGTGCAATTGCTGGCGTATGCCGATGATATTGATATCATTGGCCTTAACAACCGCGCCGTAAGCGCTGCCTTCTCTGGACTGGATAAGGAAGCGAAAAAAGTGGGTCTTGCCGTGAACGAGGACAAGACGAAGTATTTGCTGTCATCAAAGAAAGAATCGGCGCACCTGCGCCTTGGCAGCCATGTCACTATTGATAGTTACAAATTTGAAACTGTGAGAGACTTCGTCTATTTGGGAACCAGTATTAACACCGAAAATAATATCAGTCTAGAAATCCAGCGGAGAATCGCTCTTGCCAACAAGTGCTACTTTGGACTGAGTAGGCAATTGAGAAGTAAAGTCCTCTCTCGAAGAACAAAGATCACGCTCTATAAGTCTCTCATCATACCTGTCCTGATGTATGGCTCAGATTCATGGACAATGTCAAGAGAAGATGAGATGGCCCTTGGAGTATTTGAGAGAAAAGTTCTCCGGAAGATTTATGGTCCTTCCCGTGATGCCAACGGCGAGTATCGAAGGAAATTTCCGCTTCACATAACTTACCAATTATTAGATTTGCAACATAGCGTCCAGCTGTATCCGTTGTTTCATCAACAGAAATCCATACGTAGCTGTCAGCGATATCATCTCTATGTGTTTCTATGGCCGAACTGTAGCAGTCATCCAAATAATTTTTTCGAAGCGTAGACTCGTTTGGTATGCATTGGGTAAAATATTTCTGAAGAAAACCTCTCAATGTTTTATTGTTCAAGCTCCGCCATGGCATTCTAATTGGTATCATCGCTTGACACATACATATCTAAATAAAATTGATCTTTCTTCGTGTGTTCTTTAGCTGAATCAATTTGAGCAACTTTACATTCTAGATTCATTTTGTGGGCGGCGGTGTTTAGATGCTGTACTTTCGACTTTCGAGTAGACATTAACTAAACAGATAAAATTATAAGCCCGTGCCTGAGGGTAAAATATTTTAACAGTTTAATATGTATACCTTCTTATTGCAAGCTTTACAAGATACGGTTTCACCGTCCAGAACTAAAATTGGATCTTTAATAATCCCAACCCAATTTGTAATCTTTACACACATTTTTTTCTTTGCTTTTCCTATAGCTAATGACGAAAAATAAATCTCTAGAACTTTATGCATTGCTGAATCAAAAATTAGTAAACTATTAATATTTGAGTAATTGCGAAAAATGAGAGTTTTTAGAGAGCATTCTTAGATAAAAAAATTCAAAGTATGTATTGCACATAGGGATGGGATGCCTAAGCGCTTGAGAAACAATCCCGGGGTTTTCGGGATATGAGAACAAAATCCAATAAGAGGCGTGGTGAATTTTTCAAATTTTTTTTTGTAATTTTTAATTAATATCTACAATTATTAAACTGTTTAATACATTTATATTAATAAATTAACAATATACTTTGAAGATAATACACTCTCCGAAGTTGCTGTAAGGGCACCCAGTTTATTCAATTTCGACAAATTTACGTTTCTATGCAGTTTTGCTCCCCATTTGATTTTACATAGCGTAATGGGATGGTAGTCTTAAGATTGAAAAAAGTTTCCGTGAATTTGGCAATTTTTTTCTGCCAAACTTAAGTAATTTTTTCTTAAAACAAATTAAAATTATAAAGGTGTATGTAAGAAAACGTTAAAAAAATAAATTTGAAAAATCAGAGACATTTTTTAAAAGCTTAAGATTAACACCTTATACTAGAATCAACCGGCCAATAAAATCGCATACTTCAAAATATTCTAAAAACTCTGATAAGAAACCTAAGAATTTTGATAAAAATTTGCCGAAATTTCTCGAATTTCGCATAGATTTTTTAAACCTAATTTCGAATTTATGTACCAGATTCTGATACATTATTCTATAAGAAATTAGCTAAAAATATTTTTCTGAACTGCAAGATTTCTAAGTCATGGTTGCATTTATAGCTGCGTTAAGGTATTAATTAACAGTAAACACTTTCATTTTTCGTCCAACAGTGGGTAATATCAATTTTGAAAGTGACCCCCTATCATTCTTCGAATATACTATCATATTGACATGAATTACTGTAAATTTGAAAGTGGACACTATCATATTGATATGAATTACTGTAAATTTGAAAGTGGACTCATATCTTTAATTGATATTTTTCAAAAATCACATGTAATATTTACAGTATTACCATAATCGCTTTGAAAGTGGTTTTGATATGTTACTTTCAATGTGCACTTTCAATCTTTTTATTTCAGTGTACAATGAATTTTTGAGCATGTAGGAATTCAAATAACCAAAAAAGAATACTTAGGCCCAATTTTTCAGTGCGAGTTTAAACTTAGCGTGTCCGCACACGGAGCGAAGACGCGTATTAGACGCAACATTCGATTTTTGTACGCTTTGTTGCTGAACACATATATTTGCATGAAGAGCTGCACACGAATCGGCAGCTGCACGAAAGTGGCAAAGCATGAAAGCTACATGCTGCTCAGCGTATGACAATGCTGGTCGCCAGGCTTCGTACGCTTAGAAAAGAGGAAGAAGAAGCATTTGTTTACATTTTTCATTTTCGATTTTTGTGAGCCGTGGCTTTGCTTTCTTTTTATTATTAAAATGTTTTTATTAGGTCGCTTTCGTCGTTCTTGTGCCCGGATTTTTGCATTCGATTTTGAGCCAACTTCCTGTTGTGCTAGGGTCTTGAAATTTTCACCACAGTTCAGGTCGCGATGACAATGCAATATTATGGAAAAAAATTCCGATAGGTGGCGCGTGGGTCGCTATATTTTCAAAAATCGCATTTATGGTCCGATTTGGCTGAAATTCGGAACATGTATTACTACTATGAAAAGAAATATTTTCCTAAAAAAAATTCCGTTAGGTGGAGCTGAGATCGGGGTAATAAAAACTGAAAATCCTAATTATGGTACGATTTAGCTGATATTTAGCGTGTGTATTACTTAATCAATTTCCAAATGTTCAAAAAAAAATTGCACCCGCTAGGTGGCGCGTGAGTCGCTCTATTTACGAAATGCGAAGGTCTGTTTTCGGTGTCGGTTAATTTGTTTTTCAACGAACTTCCCGTTGGAGTAGAATCTTGAAATTTTCATCGTCGTTTAGTTTTCTGGCCCCACGCAGTATAACAAAAAAATAATTCCGATAGGTGGCGCACGGGTAGAGATATTTGAAAAGTTTCATTTCCAGAGATTTGCTATCTGACTATTTCGTACACATGCTATAATGCGCATGCTATAATGCGTTTTCAGCGCCATAAACAGCATCGAAATTTCGAATATTTCATCTGCATACATTTAGGCGCAGTCACTGTTGCACAAAGGAAAGATAATGTGCTTTATAATGCTTAAAAAAGAATAATTTTATTCATGTAACCATAGATACACCGCGTAAAGCGTGTAAACGTAGAAAATTGCCGAATGCGTAAATGAACTGTCAAAATTTTATGGAACGAAGCAAGGCGAATTCATACAAGCGTGCTCGAGCGAATTCAGATCTACACGCACGCACACACTCCTTGTGGCTGTAAATGTCAGACAAAGCAACAACATAAGCAATTTGACAGCTACGATTTGATTTTCAGGGAAGAAGAAGAAACCATATTGTGGGAGGATGCCACCTGTAATGAATTCGCCTTGGCCCGAAGTTTACACAAATTCGGTAAACTTCCGCGAGGAGTTTAGTGTGTAAACACCTCGAAAAATTACCCAATTCGATTACGCTGTTCGACATGCAGTTTTTCAAAGCAGTCAATGCACACTAGACAAAAATAGAAGAATATGCTAAAAAATGGGTCAAAAATTAAATTAATAAGAATTTCAAAATAAAAAGTATTCACATAAATTTATCTATATCGTTCATCTAACTGAGCTGTTAAATGTATATATTTACGCTTATGTTAAGTTATATGGTTACATGAGTACCACTAATATGACACAGAATATCCAATTACAATCTTAGAAATTTTCACAGACTCACAACTAAAAAGTATAAAATAAAAAATAGAATAAAAAATATTTTTAATTTAAAATGTTTTTAAAATGAACTAAAAACTGGAAAATAATTTCCCCTCTGCCTACATAGATTCTTCACCACGTAAAGCTTATCTGGAACATTTGTGAGTGGGAATTCTTATAGGTATTAAATAGTTTTTGGAGTTTGAAATGTATAAAAACATTTGGCGCTTGCTATATCGTGAAAAGATGTTTTTTTTTAGAAAAGCTCATATCGGTAATAAGATTGTTAGAAATTAATGCGAACCATCTTTAGCGTGCGCCAATGTTTTTATACATTTCAAAGTCCAAAAACTATTTAATACCTATAAGAATTCCCACTCACAAATGTTCCAGATAAGCTTTACGCGGTGAAGAATCTATGTAGGCAGAGGGGAAATTATTTTCCAGTTTTTAGTTCATTTTAAAAACATTTTAAATTAAAAATATTTTTTATTCTATTTTTTATTTCAAATAAAATTAATTGTTTCTTTCGAAAGAAAAAATAGAAAATTTGTACAATCGGAAGAAATATGTGTTAATAATGTGCGGAAAATGTAACAATTAATTAAAATTGCAATTTTGACAGTTCTTTGTGTGCTTTTTTTCTGCAGCGTTGTGTGCAGATCTTGAGGCGCAGGGAAATTCGTGTTCAGTGAAATTACGAGTACGCTTCTATGTAAAAATTAATTAAAATTGCAATTTTGACAGTTCTTTGTGTGCTTTTTTTCTGCAGCGTTGTGTGCAGATCTTGAGACGCAGGGAAATTCGTGTTCAGTGAAATTACGAGTACGCTTCTATGACGATGCGCCTCGTCTGCGGACTGCCTTAGTTTAAGCGGCCAGTTTGTGTGGGATAAACTCTAGTCAACTTTGTCTGTGGTTTAAACCTGCACTGAAAAACCCGGCCTTAATAAGTTATTTATAATTTATAACTTTCTATAGAAGTTGTTGATGGGTTATATACAAACCGATATCCGCAGCGTGTGGAAATAGAAGCAACTTAGTTCAATTGTAATTCAACCGGAAGTAAAGTATATATTTATTATTTGACATATAGAAGTAAGACAGAGTTGTACACAGTAAAAAATGAAAGACTACTTTTTTTAAATTTAATACCAAATAGTATTATTTTAAGACCCTGAAAAAGATTGGAAATTAAATTTGGACTAATGGTTTTAAAATAATACCAAAATAATACTAAATCGCTCTCTCTCTCTCAATTTTGGCAATTAAATTAGTCCAAATGGTCTTAAAATAATACCAAAATAACACTCTTTCTCTCAATTAAACGGAAAATGGTATTAATTTAATACTTTTTGGCGTTGTTATATATAAACACCAAATTGGTATTAAATTTAGACTTTTCTTTTTACTGTGTATTGTATTTTAGTGGGTCATTCCATATAAATACGAATTCATAACACCTTTCCTTAAATAATGTATATAAAAAAAAGGATTATAACTAAATATATTCATATCTAAGTAGTTTATGAATTAAAATTTTGCAGACTTCATACCAATAGCCTCTGAGAGATATGTATGCTTTCCCTTAACTACTCCTTTCGTTAACATATCAGCTACCATGTCGTTTCTCGAGATATAGCGGAGGATGATCTTTCCATTTTGTAGATGTTGTCGAATAAACTGGTTTTTGATATCTACGTGTTTCGTACGGGGAGAGTATGAATTATTCGTTGCGATTTTTATGGCACTTTTATTGCCGCAGTAAAGTACTAATGGTTTTTCTGTGCCCTCCAATTCCTGATAAAATCTTTGAAGCCATATTGCTTCCTGAATTGCCGAAGTGATTGACATGAACTCTGCTTCGGTGGACGATAAAGCAACTGTGCGTTGCCTTCGTGTACACCAAGAAATAGCTGAACCCTGGTATTTAAATACATACCCGGTAGTCGATCGTCGTTGGTCAACGTCACTACCCCAATCTGCGTCGCAGAAGCCATTGACTTCACTTTCATCTCTGCTAAATACAAGGCCCATGTCAATCGTACCTTTAGGGCCCTTTACACGATCACACTGTGTGACAAACATGTGTGATGAAAAAAAAAAGAAAAAAAAAATTGCTTTCGTTTAAACGGTCACACATGTTGTCATACTTCATTTCTCTGTTATTTGTGAACGAAGCAACATGGCACGCGCATTGGTTGCAGCACTTGTATTTGACATTTTAGAAGAGACGAAATAGAACAAAATAGGCAGCATTCTTTTTTATTTTATTTTTGTATTCTTCGCTTTTAATTTTCCAGATTTCTGGATAGCTTCGATATACTTCGAAGAACTCCTTTCAAATTTCTTTGTTTGCCCGCGATGTCATTACCCTCTAATTTTTGCTTATCGACTGAAAAAATACACTGCGTGCTTGATTGCAAGCGTTTACACTATCACACATGTGTGTCCAACATCAAAAAAATCAAAAATTTTAGAAAACCATCACACATGTGTGACACACACGAATTTCTCATGTTTACACGCTCACACCTCTCTTCACGCCGCACATGTTTGTCACACAGTGTGATCGTGTAAAGGGCCCTTTTGAGGTACCTCATCACGCGCTTAAGTGCCACCCAGTGAGCCTTTCCTGGGTTGTCGGAATATCGACTGAGCAAATTAACGGCAAATGAAATATCGGGACGCGTTATTTGCGATGCGAAAAGCAGACATCCAATAGCCTGCATGTATAGTACATCTGACATTTTTTGTTTTTCGTCTTCAGTAGATGGAAACATTTTTGCACTTATTTGTTGGTTAAGGTCAAGCGGAGTTGAGATGGGGTTGGAATCAGCCATGCCGAATCGCTCTAATATATTACCAACATACTGGGATTGATCTACCTTTATTATGCCTTTTGCTTTATCTCTTTGAATGCGCATGCCCAAACTGACGAGGCCTCACCGAGATCTTTCATCTTAAATTTTGATGACAATTCTTGTTTTAGCTTCAGAATTGAGGCCATATTATTTGAAAAAAATAAGTACGTTATCGACGTATACAGCCACATATGTTTGTTCACTATCATTTGTTTTATAATACACACATTGATCGACTTCACTACGTTTCAAACCAAGGCTCAGCAAAGCATTGTTAAACGTTTCGTTCCAAAGTCTGCTCGACTGCTTAAGCCCATAGAGCGACTTTTGCAGCTTACAAACACGGCCAGTCTTGTCGTCAACGCCATCTGGCTGTACCATATAAATTTCTTCTTTAAGCTCGGAATTTAAGAATGCAGTGACCGCATCCATCTGGTGGATAAACAAGTCGCGTTTAGCCGCAATGGCTAACAACATCCGTATGGATGTGTACCTTACAACAGGCGCGTACGTCTCATCATAATTCACTCCCTTTTCTTGGCTGTACCCTTTGATGACAAGCCTTGCTTTCCTTCGAACAATGTCACCACTGGCATTTTGTTTGGTTTTAAACACCCATTTCGATTTAATTGCCTTCTTGCCCTGAGGTAGCTCTGTCAGGATCCAAGTATTATTTGATCGTAGAGCAGACAACTCTTCATTTATGGCCACCTTCCAATCTTCAGCATCAGATATGGCGTCGTCAAATGATTCAGGATCTTGCAAGCGATGTTCACTGGCAACAAAATTGAATTGCGTTTGCTTACTTGCGATTCTTTTGGAGCGCCTCAAATCGGAATCAGCATTATCAAAATCAATTGCATCTGTTTCGGATTCACATTTTATTTCTTTTTGCTTTTGTTCGCCATTCTTAAATTCACCATGTTCTACTTTTCGTTTTTCGTCAACGTTCGTAAATTCTTTATGTTCTATCTCTTTTTGCTTTTCTTCAGAGTTCGTGAATTCTCCGTATTCTATCGCCCCTGAATTCTGAACTTCGGTAGAGTCAGAAACGTCATAGAAAAGTTCACAAACATGAGACGTGGCCGGTTTTTTTCAATGAAAACTACATCGCGACTTATTATAATTTTACGTGTTCTTGGGTCAAATAAACGGTAAGCTTTTGACGTGTTGCAGTACCCAACAAATATGCATTCGATGGACTTAACGTCTAATTTCTGACGTTTTTCTTTTGGTACGTGCACCATGGCTTTACTGCCAAACACGCGCAAATGCTTGAGTGACTGTTTTCTATTCGACCAGATTTCTTCTGGAGACCGCAAATCTTCACTACAGGGAACTCTATTCAAAATATAAGCTGCAGTGACCAACGCTTCAGCCCAAAACTTTTTGTTTAAACCCGAGTCAACCAACATACAGCGCACTCTTTCCACAATCGTTCGATTTAATTGTTCTGCTACACTAGGGTTGCTAGATTCTGAAGTGGAAAAGGAAGGACTTTTCTATTTCGATACAAAAAAAAGAAGGACACACGTAAAAAAAGAAGGACGGTTTTTTTTGGACAATTTATTAGGGCGATTCGCTAAGTCTTGCCAAATGCACGGATTGCACGAAATGTATGAATCCTACGCCAAAATATGCAAGACTACGAGAGCACCCCTCACTGAGTTTGCTGTAACATCGATAACAAACGTCAAAAACTGAGCAAATTTTTACTAGTTTTCTGAAAAAGCGTTGGCGCTGACAATTACTTTTACTTTTTGTGAGAAAAATGAGAGGATTTAGAGAAATACAGGGTTGCCTTCTTATTTCCTACAATTCTTGCACTAAAATATACATAGTTTAGAGCTTTGTATAAATTGCACGGATTGCACATATTTTTTTGCGTGTATGTTGTTGTGACTTTACAATGCGTGCAATCCGTGCATCGTTTGCAAGACTTGGCGAATCCCCTATTGTTTTAAATTAACAAAAAGCTAACATACATTTATTCTCATATTTGAGATCGTTTTCAAATATATTGTAGGTACAAACAAGGTAATCTACGATACCAAAAGACGAAGGTTAATGGTAGAAATGCATTTGATATTTATGAAATTTTTAAAGACTGAGAAATTCCCAAACAACAACAAATGCGAACATTTTTTCTAACTGCTCTTGTTTGGCCTTTCATATTAAAATATTTTTAGAAACATTAAAAATCATGGTCGACTAGAAAAGAGAAAGTTCTACATCAAACATATATAGTAGAATGGGCCAAAAAAAAAAGAACTTTAATTTTTTTCAAAAATTAAATTGATTTTCTTTTTAAGAAAGGTGAAAAAATTTACTGTAATTTTTCAGATTTTTAAATTAAAGTCTATCATCACCAGTTTAGATTTTACAGGCTTAACGTCCAATTTGGTATAAAAACGACAAATCACTGTTGAAAAATACCATTTACTTGAACATATTTTTGTAGGGAATTGAATTCCCTATAAAAGCTGCTTAGACTAGGGCTGCCAGACGTCCCGGTTTTCCGGGACATGTCCCGGTTTTAGGCCATTTGTCCCGGTCCAACCCTAAAATGTCCCGGTTTTTACATCTAATCGATTGTAAGGAGCCATGAAATCTACCAACTATTGGGTTTGCTTATAATGCGCCGCTCCAACTAGTCTGAATAAAAGTACCAACTACCGACTTCAATTGTAAAACTCTAGCATCGCTCGATAGTTGCACATTGTATAGTATACATATATCGATTATCGATGTAAAGTGTTCTTCCTAATTAGCTACAGCTGTTTTTGTTTTGCGCTAAGTATTTGGTTCTTCGAGTTGAGTGTTTCTGATTTCATTGTAAGTTTTCTCACAAAATTTATAAAATAGATATGTTTATAATACATTAAACGACTTGGAATGTTCTTTTATGAAACGTGGGAGAAGTGAACATGAATCGTTGTGCACAGTTTGCGATTGTTTTATTGCCATTGGTAACGGTGGTCGCTCAGATATTCTTGATCATATCGGCAGTTCCAAGCACAAATCAAGGTTATGCGAGGCGTCTACTTCAAAAGAAATTTCTTCTTTTTTTGTAAAACCAAATACAGCAAAGAGGCATCTGATCTCCGCCGCTGAGCTAACAAATGCCTTTAAGATTATTAATCACTATCAGTACTTCAGCTCAATAGATGTCACTACAAAACTAAATGCGCTCATGTATCCTGATTCGGAAATAGCAGCAAAGTAATCAGTTTGCAGGACCAAAGCAACAGTTTTAATCAAAAATATTTTGGCTCCGCATTCAGTAGCAAACTTTGTAGATATTTTAATAAAAAATGTACCTTTTTATGGAATTTCAACGGACACCAGCAACCACAAAGCCGAAAAAATGTTTCCATTGCTTGTTCACTTTTTCTTGAATTTCCAAAGTGTCCCGGTTTTGCCCCAGGGGGACCTGGCAGCCCTAGCTTAGACTGAAATGTTTTTTGGATTTCCCGATTTTGGGTTGAAAATTTGCGAAACATGAAAAAATCAATATTGAATAAAACTAAATACATATTCTTGAGGGAAATTGGCTGCTGAATCCGAATTCGATGTCAGAATCCAACAACGGGACCGAGGTTCGGCCCTTACCTTGCAAGAAAGTCCAATATTATTTTGTGATGGTTTTGTTAGGTTAGAGAAGAACTGCGACCTGTTAGGCTAATTCTTATCACGGATTTGGATTTAGCTCGCCAAACTACATGAAAATTAATGTATTGAGTTCACAGGTCTGTCGCCTTTTTGTGTTTTTTGCGGCTGCGCCATTTGAAGACTGTAAAACTACACCTTCGAAGAAAATGCCTTTATTATGCAAAAATATGTTTGAACGTATATGAGAAATGTATATTTTTGGTTATAATATTGATCATATAATGATAAATAATCTGTAGAATATCTATTAAAAAAACGGATCAAAAACACAAAAAAAATACGGATATATGATTTTTTTTTCTATTTAATACTAAACAAGTTTTGAAAAAGTAACAAAGAAAGTTGTTTTGCCTTTTTTGTAGCCCACTCTATTTCCTTTAAGAATCTGTATATTTCTCTGTTGTACATGGATATTTGCATTTTTGACAATTTTTTAAAGAATAAATGGGAAATCGAAAAAACATGCTAATATTTGAGGGTAGAATACTAGAAAGCGGCTAGTCTGAGAAAATTTTGGTCAATGCAAATTTTGTAGGGAATTCGATTTCCTTCAAAAGTATGTTCAGATAAATGATGTTTTACAACAATGGTTTGTCGTTTTTATACCAAATGTCTGTAAAATCTAAACTAGCGATGAGAGACCTCTAGACTTTAATTTAAAAATCTGAAAAAATTACAGTAATTTTTTTCACCTTTCTTAAAAAGAAAATCAATATAATCTTTGGAAAAAAAAGAAATTTTTAATTTTTGGCCCAGTCTAATATATTTACCACGTATTCACATTTAAATGCAAAGAAAAAAAAATAAATGCAACACTAAAAATTTCTATAATTGTTCATGAAAATATAGATGAAAATACATTAAAATTTTGGACTTAAAATTTTGAGAAAAACTCCAAAAAAATTCGCGAAACTCGACGAATCTCATCAAAAAAAAAAATTTTAGATTTTTTCGAGTATGCAGTTTTGTAGCTCATTTCATTTTAGAATAACTAGATACTAATCTCAAGACCCTAGCAAAAAAAAAAAAGGAAAAAGAAGGACATAAGAAGGACACAACTTAAAAAGAAGGACATTTCTACACGTTTTCTTTTGGAAGGACAGGGAAGGACGTTGCAATAAAATGAAGGACATGTCCTTCTGAAAGAAGGACGTCTGGCAACCCTATGCTACACCATTTTGCTCGGGTGTATATGGCAACGAAGCAAATAGAATTTTTTCACCTTTTGTGTGAGTATTGCCACCTCTTCTTTTGTTAGGGCATTTTATTGCAAAGTGGCCTTCTTCTTTGCAATTGTGGCATCTAAGAAATTGATTTGTTTTCTTTTTATTCTTTATGTAAAGCGCATTTTCAGACTATTGTCTATCAAATTTCGCCTCTTGCAATAAAAGCGTTTTGACACTATCAATTGTAAGCTTTTGAATAGAGTTCTCGATAGCTAAAACCAAAGCACGAAAGTCATCCGGCAGGCCTGCTAGTATCAGTGAGGCAGTCACTTCTTCATCCATTTTCAGTCCAGCATTTTGCACTTTTAATGACGTCATCACTAAAGAGTTTAAGTACTCTTGCATCGACGAGAAATCAGAGAGTCTACATTGGACGAGTTGTTTAAGTAGCTCGACTTTGCGCGTTAAACCGGAGTCTTCGTATGCTGAAATCAAGGCTTCCCACACCTCTTTCGCTGTTTTAGCAGTTTGGATGTGTGAAAAGTTTATAGGCTCGATCATTAGAGTGATTTCGGCAAGAGCGCTTCCATCTGCTTTTACATCTTTGTCTGCGGCATCAACCTGTAACCCCGATTGTACCACGTCCCAGCAACCTTTAATCACTAGATAAGATTTAGCGTGGAGTTTCCATACATCGAAGTTTTCACGCCCTATTAGACGTTCGAATGCGAAACCAATGTTGTTCGCATGCATTATGTTTTTCGAAACACGATATTTTTATCTTGAAACAACCAGAATGTACTTTTTTCAAGAATGCATTCAAGAATTAACAATTCTGCAATTCACCCGCGATGTTCTGGGCCCATAACCTGTTGATGGGTTATATACAAACCGATATCCGCAGCGTGTGAAAATAGAAGCAACTTAGTTCAATTGTAATTCAACCGGAAGTAAAGTATATATTTATTATTTGACATATAGAAGTAAGACAGAGTTGTATTGTATTGTAGTGGGTCGTTCCATATAAATACGAATTCATAACAGAAGTGTACTATTTTTAAAATGTTTTTTTAGAAGATTATTTTTGGTCTGTAAATTATGAAACTTTGGAAATTTTTAATGACCTCAAGACCTTTTTATTTATTGTGAAATGGCATTTTTCACAATTATTAATTTTAGATTTATTTGAAAAGGCAAAAATTAGAAAACAACACCACAGCTATGCAGACAGAACTGTTTAGAGACCGGCTAAAGTCCAACTTGTCAATGCAATTTTGGTGCCTGCAATGCTGACCACTCAGCCAACCGTGCAGATATCAATTGCTTGCTAATTCACCCTTTTCTGTTTTTTGTTATTCTTTACCTACATACCAATGAGTGCGCTAAACTAGTGCTATTAAATCATTTGGAGAGGATTTTTATACCAACAATGCGTGCTTGTGCTATTTTTAGCGCAGCTTCGCATATTGTCGGTGTTGCCTGTAGTCTGGCCAATTGTAAATTTTAGAAGATTATTTCTTGGCAAATGTCAAAATCTGCTTAACCTTGTATAATTTAGCAATGGTATTTACATCAAGGATTGTCCCATTTCTTATTATTATTAAAATGTTTTTACTAGGTCGCTTTCGTCGTTCTTGTGCCCGGATTTTTGCTTTCGATTTTGAACAAACTTCCTGTTGCGCTAGGGTCTTGAAATTTTCACCACAGTTCAGGTGGCGGTGACAATGCAATATTATGAAAAAAAAAAATCCGATAGGTGGCGCGTGGGGCGCTATATTTATACATATATATAGTTAGATGAACGCTATAGATACATTTATATGAATACTTTTTATTTTGAAATTCCCATTAAAAAAGTAATTTTTGACCCATTTTTAGCATATTCTTCTATTTTTGTCTAGTGTGCATTGACTGCTTTGAAAAACTGCATGTCGAACAGCGTCATCGAATTGGGTAAATTTTCGAGGTGTTTATAGACTAAACTCCTCGCGGAAGTTTACCGAATTTGTGTAAACTTCGTTCCATAAAAATGTTGACAGTTCATTTACGCATTCGGTAATTTTCTACGTTTACACGCTTTACGCGGTGTTTCTATGGTTACATGAATAAAATTACTCTTTTTTTAAGCAATATAAAATACATCATTACTGCGCCTAAATGTATGTAAGTGAAATCCAAATATTCGAAATTTCGATGCTGTTTATGGCGCTGAAAACGCTCTATAGCATGGGCATTATAGCATGTGTACGAAATATTCAGATAGCAATAAGGAAGATAGGCCGATAAATGGGACTTTTGCAATTAAAACAATATTTTGGATTTTTTTTTTGTATAATGCATTGTCAGCGAAACCTGAACGATGGTGAAAATTTCAAAACCCCAGCTCAATGGGAAGTTAGTTCAAAATCCAAAGCAAAATCTCTGGAAATGAAACTTTTCAAATATCTCTACCCGTGCGCAACCTATCGGAATTATTTTTTTGTTATATTGCGTAGGGCCAGAAAACTAAACGACGATGAAAATTTCAAGATTCTACCTCAACGGGAAGTTCGTTGAAAAACAAATTAATCGACACCGAAAACAGACCTTCGCATTTCTTAAACAGGGCGACCCACGCGCCACCTAGCGGGTCCAATTTTTTTTTGAACATTTGGAAATTGATTAAGTAGTACACATGCTAAGTATCAGCTAAATCGGTCCATAATTAGGATTTTCAGTTTTTATTACCCCGATCTCAGCTCCACCTAGCGGAATTTTTTTTAGGAAAATATTTCTTTTCATAGTAGTAATACATGTTCCGAATTTCAGCCAAATCGGACCATAAATGCGATTTTTGAAAATATAGCGACCCACGCGGCACTTATCGAATTTTTTTTTTTTTTCATAATATTGCATTGTCATCGCGGTCGGAACTGTGGTGAACATTTCAAGACCCTAGCACAACAGGAAGTTGGTTCAAAATCGAATGCAAAAATCCGGGCACAAGAACGACGAAAGCGACCTAATAAAAACATTTTAATCAAGACCCTAGCACAACAGGAAGTTGGTTCAAAATCGAATGCAAAAATCCGGGCACAAGAACGACGAAAGCGACCTAATAAAAACATTTTAATAATAATAAGAAATGGGACAATCCTTGATGTAAATACCATTGCTAAATTATACAAGGTTAAGCAGATTTTGACATTTGCCAAGGAAAAGCTTCCTTATTAGAGTTGCGTTTACGAAGGATGCAAAAAAGGGTAAAAATTTTTTTTTCCGGAAATCTGTCTTTTCACCATTTATTTTTTCAAATTATTATGAAAATTAAATTAAGCATGCACTTTTTGTGGGTAGCAGTAAACATGTACGAAAAAAACTTATAAAACGGCAATGTTTATAATTGGATCCTTTTTTAATAACTTTCATCAATCGCCGTTATGAAAACCAATCTCTTAACATCTGTGGCAGCGGTCTCACGAACTGGCCTCGGAGATCCAAAGGAGAAAAAAGCTGCACCTGAGCTTTCAGCAAAGGGAGCGACCGCGATGGCAACTACGGGTCCGGACTCCCAGGAGATATCTTCCCTCCGCTCTGCGTACTTGGAAAAACGATTGGCCGCAAGGGCCCTGAAGAAATATGAGGGAGTCTCGCAGGAAACGCTGTCGCCGAGTTCCAGGAAGTCGGTGGAATTGGTGCAATCTCTGATACTGGATTTCCAAACCACTTATGTGCCAAAGAGGGTAAACGGAAACCCTTTCAAACGCAAAGGATCGGATGTGGAGTTAAAACCTCACCCCGGAATGGGCAAACCAAGCTTTGCCGAAGTAACTAAGGACAGGATCCTTATAGTCATTCTTGACCGAGGCAACGACCGTTTGGCATCCCCAAAGACCAGTGGCGACACGTCCGGAACGAACTCGCTAAAGCTCTTATTGACGTTTATTTGAAGACTTCGAGTGGTACAGCGGCGGTCACGGATGCGGGTTGGCATCAGGGACAGATTAAAATAGTCGCGTGTGACGACGCATGAACTGTTGCAATGTACAAGGCAGCAGCTACAAGACTGGGCGAAGTCTACGAAGGTGCAAAAATCGAGGTCGTCGACTGGAATGACGTGCCTGCTTGGCCAAGGGTATGGATTCCTGCCATCCCTGCAGAGCCTGAGAGAATTCTCACGCTGCTGCGGATAATGAATCCGTCCCTCCCGACGCAGTACTGAGGTGTCAGTGGTCGGGGATGCGGTAGGGCCTGATAGACAAGTGGTATAGTGCATTAGAGTGTGGGTCAGATCGTTATCCACTTAAACCATGGCTATGCTGCTCGCAATATGGTCATCAGTAGTACCAGGTTCCAGCATAAGCGAATACACCAAGCCACATGGCTGTCCCCTGATCAAAGAACTAGAAACCAGATTGATCATGTCTTGATTGACGGCAGACATAGTTCCACCGTTCTGGACGTGCGTACACTGCGTGGTCCCAATATTGACTCTGACCATTATCTTGTCGCAGCCAAGATACGCACACGCCTCTGTGCAACGAAGAAAGTGCGCACAGTAACGGAAGGAAAGTTTGACGTCGAGAAGCTGCGCATGACACAGACAGCTGATAATTTCACAACTCGACTCTCACACCGGCTAGCAGAGGGCAATCCTCGACCTAACGATGTAACCGAGCAATGGAAGCATATCTCTCACTCATTGCGTACCGCCGCTGAGGCCACTATAGGGTTCCAGCGAGCCCGCAAGAACAACTGGTACGATGAGGAATGCAAAACTGCCTCGAAAAAAAACGACGCTGCCTACAAGGAGACGTTGCGAACGGGCGCAACCCGCAGTGTATGGCAACAATATCGTGAGGCAAAGAAGGAAGAGAGACGCCTTTTCAGAAAAAAGAAAAGTGAGGCCGAAAGGCGTGAGTGTGAGGAGCTTGAGATGCTGGCTGGCAGGAATGATGCCCGAAAATTCTATGAAAAGATCCGGCGGATGACGGAAGGTTTTAAGACCGGGGCAAGCTCCTGTAAGGACAATAATGGCGACCTGGTAACCGACGTACAAAGTGTACTTAAATTATGGAGGGAGCACTTCTCCTCACTGCTAAATTGCGAGGGAGACGTCGAACCCGATACCCCAATCCCTGACGATGGAAAAGTCGTCCCACCACCTGACTATGATGAAGTGAGGATAGCTATATCCCGGCTCAAAAACAACAAAGCGCCTGGAAAAGACGGACTACCCGCTGAGCTGTTCAAACGCGGAGGCGAAGAGCTGGTAAAAAGCATGCATCAGCTCTTATGCAGAATATGGTCAGACGAATGCATGCCTCCGGATTGGAATTTAAGTGTGCTTTGCCCAATCCACAAGAAAGGCGATCCCGCTAACCGCACCAACTACCGCGGAATTAGTCTTCTTAATATCGCATATAAGGTTCTTTCTAGCGTGTTGTGTGAAAGGCTGAAGCCCATCGTAGACAAACTGATTGGACCTTATCAGTGTGGCTTTAGACCTGGTAAGTCTACCATCGACCAGATTTTCACGATACGCCAAATCCTGGAGAAGACCCATGATAAGAGAATCGACACTCACCATCTCTTTGTCGATTTTAAAGCCGCTTTTGACAGCGTAAAAAGGAGTTGCCTGTATGCCGCCATGTCTGAATTTGACTTCCCTGCAAAGCTTATACGGCTTTGTCAAATGACGTTGAGCAATACCAACAGCTCCGTCAGAATCGGGAAGGACCTCTCTGAGCCATTTGAAACCAAACGAGGCTTCAGACAGGGCGACTCCCTTTCGTGCGATTTCTTCAATCTGATGCTGGAGAAGATAATTCGAGCAGCAGAGCTAAACCGCAATGGTACAATCTTTTACAAGAGCGTGCAATTGCTGGCGTATGCCGATGATATTGATATCATTGGCCTTAACAACCGCGCCGTAAGCGCTGCCTTCTCTGGACTGGATAAGGAAGCGAAAAAAGTGGGTCTTGCCGTGAACGAGGACAAGACGAAGTATTTGCTGTCATCAAAGAAAGAATCGGCGCACCTGCGCCTTGGCAGCCATGTCACTGTTGATAGTTACAAATTTGAAACTGTGAGGGACTTCGTCTATTTGGGAACCAGTATCAACACCGAAAACAATATCAGTCTAGAAATCCAGCGGAGAATCACTCTTGCCAACAAGTGCTACTTTGGACTGAGTAGGCAATTGAGAAGTAAAGTCCTCTCTCGAAGAACAAAGATCACGCTCTATAAGTCTCTCATCATACCTGTCCTGATGTATGGCTCAGATTCATGGACAATGTCAAGAGAAGATGAGATGGCCCTTGGAGTATTTGAGAGAAAAGTTCTCCGGAAGATTTATGGTCCTTCCCGTGATGCCAACGGCGAGTATAGAAGGAAATTTAACGATGAGCTGTACGAGCTCTACGCAGATCTGACCATAGTCCAGCGAATTAAAGCCCAAAGACTCCGCTGGCTGGGCCATGTTATGCGAATGGACAAAGAAGCTCCAGCACAGAAGGGTTTCCTATCGTCGCCTGAATTCGGCAGCAGAGGAAGGGGGAGGCCTCGACTGAGATGGAAACAACAGGTGGAGGATGACTTGAACTCCCTTGGGGTTTCCAATTGGCGTCCGTTATCGCTAAAAAGGAATGACTGGCGTGCTTTGATACGAAACGGCCAAAATCGCTTAGGCGGTTAAGCGCCAATAAATGATGATGATGATGCAGAGCGCGCTGCCATCTCCGCTGCAACGGGGGACTCGGATATCGAAGAACTGTAAGAGGAAACGGAGGAGTCCGACACGAAAAGCATGTTATCTGCCACAGCACTTTCGCAAAGTGACGTGAACAGGTCGGAGATGGAAGACAGCTTGCTGCACGGGGAGCAACCAATCCTGAGCGCATTATCTCTGCTGATTCAGTCAGCAGGGATCCCGTTAACCTCCGGAATGGGGGCAGACCTCGACGATATGGCTACGTCAGGGAATTCTGAGCGCTCTCATGTTGGTGGTGCTTCACATAAATCTGCACAAATCTAAAGTATCCTCGGTTTTCTAAATGCGACATGGATGTGGTCCTCATCCAAGAACCCTGGGTCTGCAGAACAGGAAAAATTGCTATTATCTAGTTAAAATAATAAATTTTCATTAAAATCTTACCAAATAGACAATTAATTTTTCAAAATAAAAATAAAACAAACTTCAAAAGCTTTCAGTGTTGCTGTAATTTTGTTCGTATCAAGAATATTGGTTTTTAGTACGATTTTGAAAAGAAGTAGCACTGTCAATCAGATAGGGAAGCATGAAGCCGAGAAGTGTCAAAAACGTCTCGGACTGCTTAACCTTATATTATTAAACAATGATAAATACTACAGGTAAAACCATTAATGACACTAGTGACATTTTTAAGCAATTCTCATACTCATTTATTTTTTGCCACGACTTTTCTGTTTGGTTTTTTCAATCAAATAAATTACAAATCAAAATAATTTATTTTAATTTTTCTTCAATTTGCGATTAGAACTATTGCTAGAATTGTTAAAAATGAGGACTGTAAAAGCGGAGCGAATGCCATGGGACAATCCATATGAAAACGTCTAATTCAAAAAGCTGGATAGTCTCGGAATTCGCTCAAACTTTGAGGGATACTTCTTTAGGGCCCTAAAGGAACATATTGACACACATTTACTTTTTATAACCACTGGTTTCGGACTGGTCAAGTTTCAAAGTTTGAAAAACGTCATTTTTGGGCCTACCCTATTTTAGCTGTAAAAATGTTTCCATTAGAGATATCTTTACATTCGATAGAGCATTTTAAAGGGAAAAGACAGTACTTTGTTTAAATATAAATATTAAATCATATAGCGAGTTCCTGGTATTAAAAACGCGGTACTGAAAATACGTATTTTTTATCGATTTTCGTCAACTTTAGCCGGCTATGACGTCTTTACTGTTATAAGTAGCCACTAAATTTTTTTCAGAAATTAAGGGTACATACCCCAGAAGAAAGTAACCCGTCCATCGGCCAAAAAACCCCACTCCTTATAGATAAATTATTATCTCGAAATTTGTCAATTTTCAAAAATCATGGTTTTCAGGCTCGAAAACGGACATGTTTATCAAGAGATAAAAATACGAATTTCTCGTGGACTCCAGTCCAGACCATTAGCTTGTAATACCTCAACATTTCGTTTTGTTATTTTCATACTAAGGGTCTCTGCTGATGGATCTCCTAAACCAATATAATTTTTTTTTAAAGTAAATTTTCGTATAATTTTGGAGACTTTTTTCAAGCAACCTTTAGATAGTCTGAAAGCTGAAGCTTCTAACTTTTCAACAAAAAAACCGCGTGCAATTATCGCAACTACTAAACTATTTACATATATTTAAAAATTAATTACGGCATTATATGAATCTGTTTCTGAAATAGTACAAAATTTATGTAAGTTATTTTCAAATTTCTATAACTAGTTCAAGAGTTATGATAATTGCACGCGGTTTTTTTTGTTGTAAAGTTGTGCGCTTTAACTTTAAGTCTATGTAATGGTTGCCCCAAAACGGGTTGTGCGCTGGGCTTGGGACCCGCCACGTAAAAAACTTAATTCCAATGAAAACTAATGTACCAAAGCCTCGGATGAGAACCCCCTTTAATGTTGACGACCCGGCAAAACCAATAAGGAATAATGATTTGGATATTAGGGCATGTACCGGGAATGTCCGGACCCTTTCAAGGGACGGTACCGCTGCCCGACTGGTTTATGTCCTCGTAGGCGCAAAGGCCGACATCACCGCCCTGCAGGAAATGCGATGGACGGGGCAAGGAAAGACGACCATCGGTCCTTGTGACGTATACTATAGTGGCCAGGCACGCGGCAAAGCGCGTGGTGTAGGATTCGTGGTAGGGAAGAGACTTCGCCGCCAATTATTAGCGTTCACTCCGGTGGACGAGCGTCTCGCTGCGATCCGCATCAAGGCGAGGTTTTTCAACATAACATTTGTCTGCGCCGACTGAGGAGACGGACGACGCAGAGAAGGACTCCTTCTACGATAAACTGGAACAGACTTATGATCGCTGCCCCCAGCATGATATCAAAATCGTGCTCGGCGACTTTAATGCCAAGGTGGGCAAGGAAGGAGTCTTTGGTCCTACAGTTGGAAAATTTAGTCTCTACGATATAACATCCCCCAACGGCACTAGGTTGATTGACTTCGCCGCTGCTCGCTGACGTCGAGAAGCTGCGTATGACACAGACAGCTGATAATTTCTCCACTCGACTCTCACACCTGCTATCCGAGGGCAATCCTCGACCTAACGATGTAACCGAGCAATGGAAGCATATCTCTCACTCATTGCGTACCGCCGCTGAGGCCACTATAGGGTTCCAGCGAACCCGCAAGAATAACTGGTACGATGAGGAATGTAGCACTGCCTCGGACAAAAAGGACGCTGCATACAGGGAGACGTTGCGAACGGGCGCAACCCGCACTGTATGGCAACGCTATAGTGAGGCGAGGAAGGAAGAGAGGCGCCTTTTCAGAAAAAAGAAACGTGAAGCCGAAAGGCGTGAGTGTGAAGAGCTTGAGATGATGGCTGACAGGAATGATGCCCGAAAATTCTATGAAAAGATCCGGCAGATGACGGAAGGTCCTGTAAGGACAATAACGGCGACCTGGTAACCGACGTACAGAATGTACTTAAATTATTGAGGGAGCACTTCTCCTCACTGCTAAATTGCGAGGGAGACGTCGAACCGGATACCCCAATCCCGACGATCGAAAAGTCGTCCCACCACCTGACTATGATGAAGTGAGGATAGCTATATCCCGACTCAAAAACAACAAATCGCCTGGGAAAGACGGACTACCCGTCGAGCTGTTCAAACACGGAGGCGAAGAGCTCTTATGCAGAATATGGTCAGATGAGTGCATGCCTCCATATTGGAATTTAAGTGTGCTCTGCCCAATCCACAAGAAAGGCGATCCCGCTAACCCCACCAACTGCCGCGGAATCAGTCTTCTTAATATCGCATATAAGGTTCTTTCTAGCGTGTTGTGTGAAAGGCTGAAGCCCATCGTAGACAAACTGATTGGACCTTATAAGTGTGGCTTTAGACCTGGAGAAGACCCATGATAAAAGAATCGACACTCACCATCTCTTTGTCGATTTTAAAGCCGCTTTTGACAGCGCAAAAAGGAGTTGCCTGTATGCCGCCATGTCTGAATTTAACTTCCCTACAAAGCTTATACGGCTTTGCCAAATAACGTTGAGCAAAACCAACAGCTCCGTCAGAATCGGGAAGGACCTCTCTGAGCCATTTGAAACCAAACGAGGCTTCAGACAGGGCGACTCCCTTTCGTGCGATTTCTTTAGCCTGATGCTGGAGAAGATAATTCGAGCAGCAGAGCTAAACCGCAATGCCACAATCTTTTACAAGAGCGTGCAATTGCTGGCGTATGCCGATGATATTGGGCGCGTTTCGAATGCACAATAGTTGTAAACTGTTGAATCGGTTGATTAGTAATCGGTTTGGTGATCGAAATTGTGCTTTCGAAACGATACGTTGCGCATACGTTGAGTCAAATGTCTGAAAGCGTGTGAAGTGTCTCCATCACTGTTTTTATTCATTAATAATAAATAAATGGAAATTTGCCATTCGTATTTTTATCTCTTGAAAAACATGTCCGTTTCCGAGCCTGAAAACCATGATTTTTGAAAATTTACAAATTTCGAGATAATAATTTATCTATAAGGAGTGGGGTTTTTTGGCCGATGGATGGGTTAATTTCTTCTAGGATATGTACCCTTAATTTCTGACAAATATTGAGTGGCTACTTAAAACAGTAAAGACGCCAGAGCCGGCTAAAGTTGACGAAAATCGATCAAAAAATACGTATTTTCAGTACCGGGTTTTTAATACCAGGTACTCGCTATATGATTTAATAGTTATATTTAAACAAACTACTATCTTTTCCCTTTAAAACGCTATATCGAATGTAAAGATATCTCTAATGGAAACATTTTTACAGCTAAAATGGGGTAGGCCTAAAAATTACGTTTTTCAAGCTTTGAAACTTGACCAGTCCGAAACCAGTGGGTATAAAAAATAAATGTGTGTCAATATGTTCCTTTAGGACCCTAAAGAAGTGTCCCTCAAAATTTGAGCGAAATCCGAGACTAGTCAGCAACGATTTTTGCAAATATTAGACGTTTTCATATGGATGGACTCAAATAAAAAATATAAGTGATAATTCATTTCTTCGTTATTTATTTAAAAGTTGACAGTTTCACAAACTATTACTCCAGTCTTTTTCAAGCAAACCTGTTATAAATAACGAGTACCCTAATCCCGGGATTTGCAAAATCATATCCGGAAAATCCCGGGATGGCCAAAACCCGAAAAATTGACATCCCTAATTGCACAGATAATTTTTTTTCATTATGTGCACCGTCGTATTCATTTTTGCGAAAAATAAAAAAAATATGCAAGTAATATGCAATACATGCAAGTTTTATGCAATATGCAATTATGCAATTTATATGCAATATGTCAAATATGCAAAAATAAATATACCTATTAAGAATATTTGACTAAAATCATGCACTTTTCTCTTTATAACCATAGCTCTATATCTTTTCCTTAAAAATATGCAATTGCATAAACATCCGCAGTCTAATTATTAACATGAGAAATTGATATGACTTTTGTATCAATTTAACATGAACCCTGTTTGTTTGATAATTTTCAATATTAATACGAAATTTTTTGCTGAAGTGTAAAATTGATACAGCGGATATGTTAGTTTTAAAAGCGACTTTTCTTTCGGTGCGTTGCAAAATGAAAACATTTTTTTGCTGGTCGTCTACGTTATCACCTTTAATAGAAATGCTTTTTATATATTTTTTTTTGTAACAAATCCTGGGAAGTGCGCTAGAAAGCGTCGATAAAACTTACAAAGGCCCCAAAATTTGAAGCAATTATGTACAAAAGACTTTACAGCTCAAAAGGACATAACAAGGAAATAAAGAGCTCTCAAGACTAAAATTTTGACATTTCACAATTATAAATCTGTTGTCAAAAAAAAGTTCTCAATTAGAAAACAAAACATGGTGAAAGTCTTACGAAGTGCGCTAGAAAGCGTCGATAAAACTTACAAAGGCCCCAAAATTTGAAGCAATTATGTACAAACGACTTTACAGCTCAAAAGGACATAACAAGGAAATAAAGAGCTCTCAAGACTAAAATTTTGACATTTCACAATTATAAATCTGTTGTCAAAAAAAAGTTCTCAATTAGAAAACAAAACATGGTGAAAGTCTTACGAAATAAGCTATTTGGGCGGACTTTTTAACCCTTTATTTTTATGGTCTAGTGCGAGATTTAAATTTATAAACTAATATAATTTAATTTGTCCTTTTATTGCATGATTTCAGTATTCGCTGGATTTTTTACCTGCTCTTCAACCTTCAGCGCTTAGTCCAAGTGTACCCATACCCTCGCCAAATACTTATATGCCACCAAAACAATTTTCAGCTCTACCTGCACATATTTCTACAGGAGTTACATTGGGATTAGGCGGCAGCAATGTCGGAAATAGAGCTGGTGTTGGCAGTTTGTCTCCATATCACAAATTTGCATTGCCACTTTCTATGCCACCACAACATCAAGCCAACAATATCTATCATCACTATAACACACCCCCAACAATTTCAGGATCTCCACAGCCCGTATTGCTTCCATTGCCTCCTACAACGGGATCTGTATCATCTATGCCTTTAACTCGGCCAATAACGGCAGCATCAGCAGGTATATCTGTGTCGACTACAGCTTTGCTTACAGTAGATACCTATCAAAATGAACGGTAAAAGTGGCAACAGTCACCTCTAAGGTCATTTGAAGTAGTTGTTTGTAGTAGTGTAGCTAAAATATGCGATTGAAGACATATTATACAAAGTCAGATTGAGAAAAAAATCACTGTAGAAACTACTTTTATTTATGTTATGATAGAGAAAATATTTATTATGGTAATAATAAGGAATTTTGTACTTCTTGCCAATTTTTCCGGACGAGCAACGTCTAAGCCGTGAGAAAAATTTAACTAAGAACATTGAAATACGTACATACATATGTATTAGGGTGAGCTAAAAAAAAATCGAATTAGTTTCTCGAAGGTCATACAGAAATTCGCATTTCTCGCCAAATATGAGTTTTTATGTTATTGGGAAAGCGTGCCTTATCGCCGTTTTTCGTTTTTGTGAAAAGCTTCTTTGTAAATGAACATGAGTCAATAAATATGAAAACGTCTGATATTAGCAAAAATCGTTGCTAAGTAGTCTCGGATTTCGCTCAAACTGTGAAGGGCACTTCTAAAGGGTCCTAAAGGAACAAATTTACACACATTTAATTTTTATAACCACTCGTTTCGGACTGGTCGAATTTCAAATTTTGAAAAACGTCATTTTTATGTTTACCCTTGTATAAGGTTAGCAAGGACCATGTATAAGTTTCCCACTAATGAGGGTGTAGGGGCACTCACCACTTTTGCACATACGCTAGGATTTTTCCTTTGGAAAGAAACACGGTTCGGTTTTAGTTTTAAGTTTTAAAGAATAATTTAATAATATATATTTTTTTTCTTTCTTTCACTATCAGTTCACAATAGAGTTACTTTATTTTATATTAAAATAGTTTGATTTTAACAATTAAGTTTAATTATTATAGTTCACAAAGGGGTAAGTAGTAAACAGGGTTGCCGTTTGGATACAATTGTATCCATTTGGATACATTTTAAGTCAATGGATACAAAGATACAAAAAGTTTTAAATGGATACATTTTTAACAGCTCCAACAATCGTTTTGTATTTTCAAAGAAACGAACAAAATCCAAGAAGCTATACATTAGGGTGATTCAAATAAAAAGAATTTGTTTTTTTTTTCGGTCATACCCCCTGAAAAGTTAGGTATTGATAAGAAAATAAGCTTTGCAAAAAATTAGCCCTTTAACTTAACCCTTAGGGGTGGCTATTTTTTCCGCCCTTTTGTATGGGAAATGTATGGGAAAAAGTGAGATTTTTTTCAAAGTGTTTTTTCTCATAATTTTTTAAATTTTTATGTGTGTTACTGTCTATGTGTGTGCCACAGTACAAACATCTTTCATTTTTATCTCTCCTTTTTTGAAAAACATTTCTAATATTATGAGATAAATCACTTTGAAAAAAATCCTATTTTTTCCCATACATTTTCCATAAAAAGGGCGAAAAAATAGCCACCCCTATGGATTAAGTTACAGCGCTAACTTTTTGCTTGGCTTTTTTTCTCATCGATACCTAACTTTTTAGGGCCTAAGAACAAGTCGACCTTTTTTGAATCACCTGAGAAAAATCACTTAAAAAAAAAACCTATTCTTTCCCATACATTTTAACTAAAAAAGGGTGAAAAAAAAATAATAAGGGTTAAGTTACAGCCCTTTTTTTGCTTGGCTTATTTTCTTATCGATACCTAACTTTTTAGAGCCTAAGAACAAGTCGACATTTTTTGAATCACCCTAGTGTACATGTTTCTTTGCTAGTAAAAAATGTGGATACATTTTTGTCAGGATAGATACACTTTTGGATACAAAAAAATTGAGCTTGTGGCAACGCTGGTAGTAAACCGCGCGCTCATCGACAACTGAACTCAGCGGCCATCGATGACCGCCCGTTAAGCTGTGCTGGGAGCATATCAACATATGTACATACATATAAAAAAGGTAAGTAAATAGAAAAGCTGTAGTTTTCCAAGTTAAGAGTGGCACATTAGGATGGGTCGAATTCAAAGGTAAGGTTGATTTAGGGTAAGTATGGATGCAAATGGTAAGTGTTATAGAAGGTAAGTACTTAATGGTAGAGGTAAGTATATATGTGTATATGCAATAAGGTAAGTATAAAAAAAAATCAACTTTAAATATAAATTCAACATTTTTAGGATTCAGTTTAACAGGTAAGTTTTAAAGGTAAATATATATTAATTAATCGAATTGGATTAGATTTTCATCCATGTCTTCGACATGGCGGCCGGCCTGCGGAGTTGACAGGTTCAGAGTTCTTGGAGTTTTTGAAGCGTAACCTTTGCTTGGTTCACCAATTTTCGTATATTACGCTGATTACCTCTGCGGCTCGATACACGAGCTGCTGGCCGTTCAATTGTACGCTGTCGCGTTCTGCGTTGTTCCTCGCGCCTCTGACGTGCCGGTGGTGGAGGCGTCACATGCCGGTTGCGTGTCGATGATGGAGCGGACGGACGATGCAACAAGGTATGGTGAGCTCGTCCGCAGTGGCGGCAACTGCCGGTAGAGTTGCATTCGCCTGTGGTATGCGATGTAGCCAAGCAGTTGATACAGTAGTGATGGGCGCGTGCTGATTCGTACCGCTCTGATGGCGTCATAATTAAAAATGCGTGGCATTGGCGCAACGCATGCTGGCGGCAGCAAAGGCGGCATTTTCCCAGTTCCATGTTGATATCTGTGAAGAACAAGGTTGAAAGGTAATGTGCATTAGAGGTTGTAAGGGGAATTGGAGGATTTAGGCATATAATAATTTAACGGGTGAGTTATACAGTAGATTGCACGGGAAGTTAGAAAAATTTATTAAATTATGTTGAGGGAGAGTTAGGCGGGGGCAGTAAACATATCTTTGTGATATTACTAGTAATTGTTCCATTTTGAGTGTGAATGTCTACAACTCGAACATTTTTATCGGGTCCCACATTTAACTTCACAATACGACCTAATCGCCATTCGGTCGGGGGCAGTAGATCATCTTTTACGACGACTAGATCTCCTTCCTTGAGATTTGGTTGTTTGGTTTTCCATTTTTGGCGCTTGTGAAGCTCCTGGAGGTACTCGCTCTTCCAGCGGTTGCTGAAATGATGGTGCAGGACTTTGAGCAGTTGCCATTTGTGCATGGTACTGAGATTTTCTGCATCGGGTTCTGGTAACGAGAGCAATGGAGCTCCGCGTAAGAAATGTCCAGGGGTTAATGGCAGTAAATCTGTCGGGTCCTCGGACATGGGAGAAATGAGTTGTGAAGTCAGTTTCGCTATTCTGCACTCTTAAATAAACGCAGGCGCAGAATGCTTTTTCGGATGCATCTGAGAACCCATGAACTTGGTAGGGTTTGTCGGGAGCGAATCCAATCCATCGGGGAATTTTGACGGTGCTTATCGCGGAGAGATTTTCGCAAAAACTATTCCATTTGTGAAGGGCGAGGGGCTTAACGCGTTCGTCCCAACCAGTTCCTTCTAACCAGAGTTGTTGGAGAAGCATTTTGGCTGGTATCATAATTGGCGCTAGCCATCCTGCCGGATCGAACAATTTCGCAATTGGTGATAATATTTGCCGCTTTGTGTGTGAATTAGCGGATGGTATGGGGTCATATTAGTAGGAAAACGAGTCATTGATAGCGTTCCATTTTATTCCAAGGGTTTTCGTTGAGCTGACATTATGGAATTTAAGGAAATATTCATCGAGAAGATCAGATTTGGGAATGGGTTTTAGTATTTCTGGGTAATTAGCCGTTATTTTCTTCAGGGGGAAGCCGGCTGATTTGAGCGCTTCGATAACTTGGGTCATTGAGCTAAGTGTGGACTGTAAATCGAGTCCGCCAGAGAGGATGTCATCTACGTACGTTTCATGTAGAAGTACATTTTTGGCGGTAGGGAATTTGTCTTGGGTGTCTTCGGCTAAATGAAGGAGGGTGCGAATCGCCAGGTACCGAAGGTGACAGTTTTTAATTTGAAGTCTTCCAGTTTCGAGTTAGGAGCTCTACGGAAGATAATTCTTTGGTATTCTTGATCTTCGGGGTATACAAGAATTTTGCGGTACTTTTTTTCGATGTCGCCATTAAAAAACGAACTTGTAGAGGCGCCATTTTAAAATAATTAGCATCAAGTCGTTTTGGAGAGTAGGGCCAGTGTGCAATACGTCGTTCAGTGAGCTTCCTGAGTGAGAGAGTTTGGAGGCATTGAAGACTATTCGCACCTTGGTAGTTTTGCTTTCGGGTTTTATGACGGCATGATGGGGTAAATAAAATGAGTAGTATTTTCCATCTTTGATAACTTCGAGGGGTGAAGCGGGTTCCATGTGATTCATGATTAAATATTCCTCCAACACTTCGGAATATTTTTCTTTTAACTCGGGTTTATTTTCTAACGACCGCTCTATGCTAATTTATTGTTGTTGTGCTGCTGGTCGTGAATGTCCGAGAGCTAGTGTTTGTGGGAAGTTTTGTCTGAAGGGGAGTTTTACCATATATCGACCATCTTCTTGTCTAATTGTAGTCGTTCTATACAGATCTTCGCAAAACGTGTCGCTATCTGTAAGGGATGTGGTGGGTAATAATGCTTCTTGTTACCAAAATTGTTTAAGGAGTTTATTTAGGGAGTCATCAGCATTTTCAACATGTTTGTGGAGAAAGTCGAAATCTGCTCGGAGGCTGGGCCGGTTATTGGGCTGCTCAAAATCCACCCGAATATGGTGTTTTGAGCCATTAGACCTCCGTCAGTGCTAGCTTCGAGACCTGAAAGGAGAATTTTAGGGAGTATATCACTACCTATTACCATCTCTATTCGATAATGTTAGAAGCGGGAAATTTCGAAGTTCCTCAGTTTCTATTTTGGATGATGGGAGGAAGTGGGTCAATCGCTGTAGGATTATTGTCTGAGTATCAATTTGGTTTTTTAAATCCACAGAGCAAATTGTCAAAGAGCATGTTTTGTTCGAGTTCTGAACAACTCGTCCGCCCATACCTAATATTTGGTACCTTGTTTTCTTTGCTGGTAGGCCAAGTAATTTTTGGATTCTAGCAGCAACGAAAGACTTTTGGGAACCTTGGTCTATTAGTGCCCGGACTTTAAAGGTTTCTCCTCTATGAAGAATGGGAACACTTGCTGTGGGCAATAATGTTTGTTCTCTATTGCTGGAGAAGTGAGACAGGGTTTTATTTTCGTTGGGTGGTGAGGTTGCAGTCCGCGATTCTTGCGACTGCATTGCTTGCTTAAAAATGTTTCTTTTAGAGATATCCTTACATTCGATATTGCGTTTTAAAGGTACACTGAAATAAAAAAGATGAAAGTACACATTGAAAGTAACATATCAAAACCACTTTCAAAGCGATTGATGGTAATACTGTAAATATTACAGTATTTACTGTAAAATTGGCAGTAAAAACATGTGATTTTTGCAATGTCTACTTTCAATCTTCGGTACGCACTTTTCTGCTGATCGCATTTCACGATATTGAAATTTTACAGTAGTACTATCAATTTGACAGTAGGTACTGTCAATAGAAAAGTCAAAGAAAAATAAAAATTGTATTTGTTAATCTTCGAATGTTTTAAAATGGCAGCCGATGATATTTTTGCAAACGAATTAATTATAGAAAACGGCTAATTGTTTACAATTTTATCAGAAATTGGTATGCCAAATGCATATGAAAAATTAAATAGTGAGTATTGTGTTGTTATAGAACTGTGTGTTATAGAATTTTGTACAGAGTGCGGATTTAATGAAACAAATTTGAAGTAAATAACTCAACGCGACTTGGAGAACATTCATCCAGATATAGAAAGCATTGCCTTTAGAGCGGAATTACGAGAAAAACTTGCATTATGGAAAATTAAAAAGGTATGAATACTAGTGAAAATACTAAAGGTTTGTCCACATGTTCGCACAAATTTTACGTTGCACACAATTAAATTTCTCACTCATATGATTCAAATATATTGATAATATTTAGTCCCAATTAAAAGTTAGATTTTTTTTTTATTTTTTTATTTATTTATTAACAAGAGTAAAAACTAATTAATAATTACTACACCTGAGGATGCAACAACAGTTTCTAGTAATTCAAAAGTGCTTGATTGGATGAAGTCACAATGTCCATCTCCGTGCAGCAATGTTAAATTGTCAGCGAATATCATAACATACTCATCAGCGCCTATTGTAAGTTTTTTGTTTAATAAAAAGTGAGTTTTTTTATATATTAAAAATGCATTCATATTCAGGTTGTCAGTGAAGTTTTGCAGTCTACTGAAAAGGTGTGCTCAGTTATTATGATGAGCAAAGAAATATTGTATCCCGAATCCGGTACAAACTGAAAAAATAGCGTTACAAATTTCAGAAATTTTTCCATCTGAAGATCCAAAAATTTAAAATTTCATTGAAATAAAAATTACATATGCATGTACATAATACAAATTGGATTGTATATTTTATTTTACATATTTATACATTGAAAGTAAAATACTGTGGGATTGATAGTGGCAGTATCAATTAATGAAAGCAAAATACGGTGGGATTGATAGTGTCCATATCAAATAATGAAAGTAAAATACTGTGGGATAGATAGTGGCAATGTCAATTAATGATATGAGTCCACATTCAAATTTACAGTAATTCGTGTCAATATGATAGTATATTCGAAGAATGATAGGGGGTCACTTTCAAAATTGATATTACCCACTGTTGGACGAAAAATAACAGGGTTTACTGTCAATTTGACGGCCGTTTACTGTAGATTTTTATTTCAGTGTAAAAGAGAATAGTTTGTTTAAAAGTAAATAGTAAATCATAAATAGTTAGTTACATATATTGAAAAATTAATTGTGGCATTATATGCGTGTGTTGTTCCTTGAAATAGTACAAAATTTATATGTATAAGTCATTTTCAAATTTCTGTAACTAGTTTAAGAGTTATGATAATTGCACGCGGTTTTTTTTGTTGGAAATTTGTACGCTTCAACTTAAATATTATGTAAAGCTTGCTTGAAAAAAGTTCCAAAAATTATACGAAAATTTTACTTTGAAAAAAGTTTATATTAGTTTTGGAGACCCATCAGCAGAGACCCTTAGTATGAAAATAAAAAAACGAAATGTTGAAGTATTAGAAGGTAAAGCTCAGGACTGGAGTCCATGAAAAATTCGTATTTTTATTTCTTGAGAAACATTTAGAGCCTGAAAACCCCGATTTTTGTAAACTTAACTTAACTCTATAAGGAGTCAGTTTATTTGGCCGATGGATGGGTTTGTTTTTTCTAGGATATGTACCCCTCATTTCTGAAAAACAATTTAATTTTACCTTATGGATAATGTAAGGATATCTCTAATAGAAACATTTTTACAGCTATAACAGGGTAAGTCTAAAATATACGTTTTTCAAACTTTGAAATTCGACCAGTCCGAAACCAGTGGTTATAAAAATTAAATGTGTGTAAATTTTATCCTTTAGAACCCTAAAGAAGTGTCCCTTAAAGTTTGAGCGAAATCCGAGACTAGCCAGCTTTTTCATATGGAATGTCTGACATATCCCAGTGGGAAAGTAGGTAATGCATTACCTTCATCCATAAAAAGAAGCATAAGCAAAGTAACGCATGAAAAAATATTTTAAAAACTTCCCATGTAATGTATTTCGTAAGGTTTTTTTTCAAAAACATTACTTTTCCTATGACATTGCTGTAGAAAAAGTAATGCATGAATTCCATTATACATAAAAAATTTTATAGGGCATATACATTTATTTATACATTACCAAACATTACCTTTTCCCACTGGGATCTTCTCACCCAAAAATTGTAGTTTACCCCAGTATTTGCGAGAAATTAAACGCTCTACAAAAAATTTCTTATAAACTTTTTTAATTAATGTGACCATCACATAGTTTTTCTAGTTCGAAACTTTACTCATTTCTAAAACTCATAAGGTTTTGTGAAAAGTTGTGTAGCTCGTAAAAAGTTAAATGTTATTAAGTGAACTTAGGTTATTTAGAGAGAAAATGTAACGCTCTACAAAAAAGTCAAATGAACTTTTTTCATTTATCTAGCCATTAAAGAGACACCCAAACACAAAGTTTCAGTACAAAAATGTCCAAATATACAGGCATACACGCAACTGTGAAAGAGTTTGTGTGTATATTTCCTAGCGTTCCGGGCGTTACGTTTGAACATTTTTTTTTTTTTTTCAATTATGAGTAAGAAGTATTGTGAAAACGGTAACCGATATATTATATATGGGCGTATTTAAGGATCTGCTGGTAAAAGTATGGTTTGCGTACGCTAATATAGTATGATGTCGCTGTTAGATAGTAAAAAACCAAATTTTTCACATACAAAATTTTAATTTTGGCTGACTTTTTCTGGGAAACACCAATATGCAAGTACGTAAAGCTGAAAACAGAAACGACTTTAGCGTCGCGTTGTGTGACATTTCATTTTTGACAGCTGAGATAAAATTACGTAGTTCAATGTAACCTGTCTCATAACCGCTTTTCAACGCACGTTGGCCAAGTTTTATCTTTTTGCGTGCGATGGCATAATCAGCTGATTTTTCCTTGTATATTTTCGCGTTCATTGTGGGATACTTTTGGGGACTTGCGCACTTCAGCACTTCTTCGTCATGACGTATATCGCGATTGACTGATCGCACTTACGTGACGCGGATGATACCACATAAAACGCACACACTCACCTTTTTTTTTTTGAGGAATAAAATTGTTGATATGTTGTTTAAAATAATTGCAATTCAATAAGTTATTACAATATATGTAATACGTCGGAAAAACATTCATTTTTGTACTTGCAATGGCGATTAAATTGAATTTTACATCTATGACGGAGATAACGTAACGCCAAAGTAGAAAATTTGCAAAGTATGCCGGATTCGGCAACTGGTACGTTGTCAATCTAGCGTTTTACATGCAAAATACACACATCCTACTCGCTTGTCAGTTTCTTCCTGCTCCGTCAAGTACGTGACGTACTGTTTCTGCCGAAGCCATAAGCAAGGAATCTCTGGAATACGTTCCTGCTTTATTCATTGAAGTTTTAAATAATTTTTGACTTTGCGGATTTTAGCACTCTCATATAATTTATGAGCAAAAATATATGAATAGGTGAAACGTTCTGCAGTGAAAAATTATGTATTTGGAATTGCCCTGATTGTGTGAAATACATCTGAAATCTTCACGAGGGATACTTGCGAAAACAATATATTCAGATTTGTTGTTGTTCCTGTAAACTAGAATTCAGGCAAACAAAACGAAACTAATTTTAATGGCGTTTTTTGGCAGTCGAATATCTTTTTAATAGTTGAATTAACGGAAAAAGTGCATATGACTTTTTTGTAGAGGGTTAAATTTTCTATCTAAATAACTTAAGCTAATTTAATAATATTTTACCGATTTCGAGCTACACAACTTTTCGCAAAACCTTATAGGTCTGAGAAATTGTAAATTTTCGACCTCGAAAAACTTTGTAATGGTCACTCTAATGACCTTTTTTGTAGAGCGTTCAATTTCCTGCAAATACTAAGGTTGAAGATGGCTGTACGATTTTTGGATAAAAATATATATTCATTTACATAGAAGCTCTTCACTAAAACAAAAAATGGTTGAGGCACGCTTTCATATAAACATTAAAAACTCATATTTATATACTCTTCGAAAAACCGCGAAAATGTTTTTTTTTTTGGCATACCCTAATATGTATATTTGGAGTAGGATCACTTCAATGATTTTATTTTTCCAATTGCTTATACATAAGGAAGGCGACAGATATGAAAAATAATACATTTTTTATTTATTGAAGTCTCCTATTTAAACGTTGAATTAATTAGTGAAACTGGGTGTAAAAATGTGAGCATAGTGGCTTAAAAATGATCATCAAACCGAATCTTCAAAAACGGTACTATTTCCTGGCTAAATCTTGACTTACCTACGACAGTGCTGTTGTGCTATATAAAGTATAAAATAAATCCAACTTTTCAACTGCCAAATGTATTATGTATGAACCAGCTGATCGGGTTATTGTGTACAAAACTATTTAAGTAGCTAAGTTATTTATGTAAATCCAAAATAAAGTTAACCCGTAAATTTGGGGTTATTGGTGAATTTAGCCGATAGTCTTAAATCTGAATATCATTCGTGATTATGCAAAAGATATTTGTATTTTAGCCGGTACATACATATGTAGTAGTTAGTGCAAAATTTAAACAGATTCATTTGCATCAAAAGCAATAGATCTGAATAGCTTAAGCTGCATTAAAAAAAAATAATATAAAATTATTCAAACAGATCGGATGAAAATTATATACATATATAAACAGGTTTTGTCTCTCCCGTTAAATTGGAGTGGTTTTGCATTTGTTCGTTACTTTGTTTTGCATAAACACAGACGATATGTAGTCTTAAGGCACCTAACCAAAAAACTGAGACCATTCAACTAATAATTTTCCTTTTAATTAGGTATTTTAATTAGTTTATTGAAAATTACAAATATATAAAACTTTTTATAGATGTTATCAATCGTAAAATGATGAAAAAAGGAATTCCAAAAATTCCAAAATCTGTCGCCTTTACCCTATACATACATATTAAGACACACTTATTTTATAAAAGATTGGCAAAAATTAAACATATTTAAATGAATCTCGAATTTTAGCCAAATCAAAAACAATTTATTAGAACGAATTTGTATAAATGTAATATATTAGTCCTTTAAGTAAATATGTAACTCCAAATGCCAAAATACTGCAAATCAATTACAATTATAGGATTCGATTAGTGTAGTATAGTTATGCATGTGGCACACGTTGACACAAACTTAATGAGGATATTTTTTGAAATTGTAAATGTAACACTCGCTTATTCACGGCTTATCCCTCATCATCCCAGGTTGAAGTAGTATTTTTGAAATAACCAATGAAAAATATTTTAGAAAAGCAGCTCCTCCTGCTCCTCCTCTAGAGAAACGATATGACGATTTTTAAAGACCATAGATCTTGGACTGAGAAACGCTCCCTGAGTCAGGGATGCTCGCTCCGAAATGAAAAAAAAAGAAGAAACCAATTCGCCCTTACAAAAAATGTGAACAAACAAATAAACTGTCATAAAATAGCTAAGTCGGGAGACTTAGTTCCTATGTCTTTTTAGCGCAAAGTGGCTAAATATCATGTTCCTAACGGCAATTTGATTCACTGCCTTTTATTCAAATCATAGCTTCGACCTAACAAATCGAATATGTATACAGTAACACTGAGGGAAAAACATTGCAAATTCAACAAAAACGATGCCAAATCGACAACAAACAGCTATGATAGCCAGCCTACCTTGAAATTTGTTGCATCGAGTATAAAAATGTAATTTTAACAATGAACACATTTCTTAGCACATTACGTTGGCCGTTTGTCAATTTAACATTTTCTTGGAATAAGTTAGATGTCAGAATATTGTTAATGCAATGCTTGCGATGATATTTGTTTGAAGCATATGTATATTTAAAGCTGAAGAAACGACACCAAATGATCATTATAACCTTTTTTTGTTGTTTAAGGTGTTCTGAGTTCGATTATCAGTGAAGTCAATATAACTTTGGTTTTTTTAAGTCGAAGAAAAAGTAAGAAACAAAAACCGCGTGTAACCAGTACACGTGAAAGAAGTTAAATTCTTAAATTCAAAAATAACGAAATATGAATAGGGTGTATTCGAGAATGGTTTAGATTCACAATTTCTTACTTCCGGGAAGTGGACCGGGGAACCGATCAATTCGAAAATATCTTATACATGTTGCGTTTTCCTTCAAATTCGGTATGTGTCTATATGCCAAATTTTATCCAAATCCGTCCAACAGTTCCCGAGATATATGAAAAAATAAATAAATTGCGGTTAGGTGGCAACCCTAAGTGCCAACCCTGCTTGAAATTATCTTCTTTGGAATACGGTCGAAATACCTTTCATTTGATACCCATATTGGCATATCTAGCTCTATATTAAAAAAAAAATTGGGATAGGTGGCAACCCTGTAAACTGCCATAAGTGGCAACACCCAAGAATTCTGCTTGGCCTTACTATTACAATTTGTGCAATGTTAGCTAGATCCTAGAATTTCACCTCCGTTTTGATTTGCACAGCTAAACATCGTGGTGAAAATCGCCTACGCCTGAAAGTCTGCAACATACGCCTGAAAGTCGACTACAATTTCTATTTCCGTTGCATAATTTCCGTTGCATCATCAACAATTTTCTCAAATTTTACTCTCAATCAAAACTTCATATCGCCACCTAAGAAGTTAACTTCAAAAAAAAAAAAAAATTTTCAGACTTCACCGACAACTTGAACTTGAACCCAGGTGTATACATCGTATACTTATACTTGCCAGCATCTAATTACAGCTTTGCTCAAAATGACGCCACACTTTCTCACGTTGCCTTGTTGCCCTCACCGAGAATCGAGCTTTGACTGCTGTTCCCAGGTGTTAACCATTATGCCATCGTGTACTTAGGCTAGGCTCACACTGCAACCGACTTTTGTCGTCCGGCAGCAAATTCACATCCGCACACATGTGTTTTAAATGAGCTACCCGATTTCACCCGAATGTAAACATACTTTGGCAGCCCGATAAAATAGAACGTGCTAGAATTTGTGTGAGCGTAGCCTTGTGCTTCTCGGCGTCTAATTGCAGCTTTATTCTATAATGATAGTACCTTCGTTGTTGGATTAACTGCAAATTCTGACTGTTCAATCAACAGTTGAATGTAGTTACTTCAACAAAAAATTCCGTTCAAATTATCAAAAGTTTGTCAATTCAACAGAATTTGGTCAACTTCAGGATACGAGATTTTGTTGTTGCTTTGGAATTAATTGTATACTTTCAGCGTCAGATCAATTATCACCGCTTTGATTTTACAATGTTGCCAAATCAATTCGAAAAAAGTTAATGTTGAAATTAAATCTTTAGCACTGTGGAGTTGTTTTCACAATGAATCATTGTTAAAACTACTATATTATTTTTAGCACAACAAGAAAATGTTCGCTTTGAGCTGTGAAAATTTCAATTCATTTCAAAACTTTGCAAAATGTTATATTGGGATAAATTAATAAAAAAAAACTCAATTGCTTTTTCTCAAATTCTCACAAATTTGACATCAATATGTATGGAGAAACTTTCAAAATTTGAGAAAAGGCTTCGAAAAAGCAATTGGTTTTTTTATTAACTTATCCCATTATCAACGATCGAATCTAATTTTCCAACGCTGTTTTTCCCTCAGTGTAAAACCGGTTTAAGTACCCCGAGCAAAATTTTCAGCCTTTGAGGTACTAAAGCGGGTTGTGCACTTAAGAGAACCCTCCATTCGGGTACATATCGTTACCGTAATATAGAAAGGCCCTAACACATATTTTCTTAGATCGAAAAATTACTCGAAAAAACTGAATGTAAAATTATTAATAGCAAAGATGGCTTGTTCGAAAACGCAAATATCAATGCCTGTAATATTTAACTACGATATGGTATATTGCTAAGATTTTAGTGAAGCTTCATTCAGAAGTTATTAATAGAAATCCATCAGCAACTTGATCTAAAATAAAAAATTAGTTAAGGCCTTTCTATATTAGTGTAACGATATACATATGTATATGTATCCATTTTCACTTTAAATTCACTTTGACAACTATAGATTCTCGAAAAATTAGTGGAGTAAGTGAAATCAAGTATCAATTTTATAGTGCTACCATTGAGCTTCAAAATATGTAAATACCAAGTAGGTAGTCAAGGGGGGAAAATTATATGAAGAATGGAAATTTGCGCACGAAAAATTGATTCACTTAAGCGGGCTGGGTAATAAAGCGCGGAGTTACTTAAGAGGGGATTTTCCTCCCTTTTCTTACAAAAAGCAGAGTGCACAAAAATGTTGGGTACTTAAGCGGGTTAGGCACTTAGCGGGTTTCACTGTATGTATCGAGGCAAAAAGGCGGAGTCGTGGGATATACATATGATGAATTTCATATCAAACCCAATATGCATTGAACCCGACCCCCTCAGAATTTGTTGATATTTTGCATAGAGGTACATCTTACCTACCCAAACACAACCTCATTTTTAGAAATTGCATTTTCGAAAAATTGTGGGTTTGTCAAGGTATCGAAATATTCGAAAATTTTCGAAATATGACAAAAAGAGGTACTTTTAAAGTGTGTGGCGGAATGGCCGATTTCAAAGATCTTCATACTATTAGAAAGGTATTGAAATTAGCTTTCAAAAAAATACACTGTAAACATTTCTTAGTACACTGAAAATAAAAAATGTTTTCCAAAATAAAATTTGAAACTGAAAAAACACTTCAAAGATCGAGCGATTTTAGAAAGGTCTATTTAATATATATTTTTCATTTCTGTCCAAATATGCAGACACATGCATATTTGGTTGCATGAAATTCCAGAACAAGCAAAAGTGCTGAGTAGCGATTGCGTCATATTTAAGCTCGCGGCCGTCAGTAAGTGTGCCGTCGCTGGCGTCAGCATTGCAACCGCTGGTGTCAGCAGTTGCGACAGCTGGCGACCTAGTACGGTGATCAGCAATTTCACTTACTGACGACCTAGAACGGTAGACTGCTGACTACTGACCTAGCATTGCAGAAGTCAAAAGCAATGCACTAGTCAGCATAATTGTAAGATCTAATTCGTATATAAGCTAAGAATTTAGAATAAAGATTTGAGAAATGCATGACCAGCAAACCTGCGTTGAGGCACTCTTTCATTAATCACAATTTCTTATATCGCAATTGCTTCCATCGCCATTTCTCCCATCACCATAATAACCAGGTTATTACCCACAAGTCTTGGTGCTACTGCCTTGACTATCCCACCATATAACCCGAGCTCTTGGTGCGACCACCTCGAGTTCTATCTATCTGTACGTGGATTAGCATCTAAGCCATTCCACTCGATTCTTTCTATAGGACGGCAAATCAGCCGCTCCAGACATATATAACATATCTGAAAACTAAAATAACGTTTTTTTTTTTTCTTTTAATTTATTTAAGTAAATGCATCTCTGGGTTACTTTCTTATATTTTGATATCACGCGTAAACTAATCAACCGATTTAAAAAAATTGAAAACATACACTGTAAAAATTCTATATTACAAAATTGCGAAAAATTTTTTTTTTCAAAGTGGGGAAACACTTCAAAGAACAAGCGATTTAAAAAAAACTTTTTTTGAAAGGTCTATTTAATATATATAACATATCTAAAAAGTAGAATGGTGTTTTTTCTTTTCTTTTTAAAAAAATTTTAAGTAAAACCATCTCGTTAACTTTTTTTATTTTGATATTATTGTGTGACATATTGTGATTGTAATATCCATGATGGCATAGCAGTTCATCTATATATTTCAAAAATGATTAATTTTAGTAAGACTAATATAAGAAATTCAATTACGAAAGTTATATACGTGTCAGATGCTGCAGGAGCACAGTACAAAAACAAGTACAACTTGATTAATTTATGTCATCATAAAATTGATTTCGAAATATTCGCTGAGTGGCACTTTTACGCAACCAGCCATGGAAAATCTGCATGTGATGGTATAGGTGGGACATTAATATGAGGCGCTCGAAATTATAGCATAGCAAATAAAAACCAAATTCAAATGGCGGAATATCTTTATCATTGGGCTTCACAAACGTATAACACCTCCATAGAAGTCGCTGATGAATACAACGAAACAAAAAAAGAGCTACTTTCAAGATACAACAAGTAAGGAAGTCTAAGTTTGGGTTAACCGAACATTATATACCCAGCGGTAATTTTCGGAACGGGATAACAAAGATATAAGCACTAGGAGGATTTACCTAAAGTTTTTACTATCTTAGCTATTTACCTTACCAAATTATGTCAATTTATGAGATTTTCGAAATTTTCCATATCGAAAGTGGGCGTGGTCGGGAAGAGATCTCGTCCAATTTCATCACCTATATTGCTAGTATGTGTTGTGCCAAATTTCATGAGTCTGAAGTAATAAATTTAAAAGTTTTGACCAGTCGAATATTCCAAATGCCTCCCTTAAAGGTGGGCGTTGCCACGCCCACATCTAAACATTTATCAAAAATCATAATAGATTGATTGAGGGGTTCATCCTACCAACCTATATCATTTTAGCCATTTTCGTTACCGAATTATGTCAATTTATTAGATTTTCGAAATGCTCCATATCGAAAGTGGGCGTGGTCGGAAAGCGATTTCGTCCAATTACATCAGGTATGCTCCCTATTATGCTAGCATACCTTGTACCAATTTCATCGTGCTACCGTAATCAGTTTAAAAGTTATGACCCGTGAATTTTTAAATATGATTTCCTGAAAAGTGGGCGATGCCACGCCTACTTTTAAAAATTTATCAAAAAATCATAATAAAATGACTAGGAGGTTCATCCTAGCAAACTATATCATTTTAGCCATTTCCGTTACCGAAGTATGTCAATTTATGTGATTTTCGATATCGAAAGTGGGCGTGGTTGGAGAGCGATTTTTTCCAGTTTCATCAGGTATACTCCCAACGATACTAGTATGCTTTGTGGTAAATATCAGCGCTCTATCGTAATCAGTTTAAAAGTTACGCCCAGTCGAATTTTCAAAAATGCCCCCCTTAAAAGTGGGCGGTGCCACGCCCACTATATTTTTTTTTTTTGGAAAATTCATGAAAGAATGACCAGGGGGGTTCATATATAAAATTATATCATTTTAGCCATTTCAGCTGCCGAGATATGTCAATTTGTGTGATTTTCGAAATTTTCGATATCGAAAAAGGGGGCGTGGTTATCATCCGATTTCGCCCATTTTCAATACCTACCTTGGCCAGAAAGTAACCTGTATAAAAAATTTCATGCAAATATCTCAATTTTTACTCAAGTTATCGTGTACACGGACGGACAGACGGACGGACATGCCTTAATCAACTCCTCTTTTAATCCTAAGAACTTTCATATATGGAACTCTATATCTATCTCGATTATTTTGTGCCGTTACAAACAACCGTTATGTGAACAAAATGAATATACCCTTGTACTAGTACTAGTACTAGTACGTTGGGAATAAAAATACCAAAACTATTACAGGAACTCAAAGCTTCCATTCTTTATTACCTTTAGATGAAACATCACTAAAAGTAAGCAAATATTCTGAAAGTCAGCAGTATTAGCTGCTCAAAGTTATATCTGTGGGCATAAGCAATAGCAGCTTAAGTCGACTTAAGAAATTAGACCAGTTGAAATTTTTGTAACAAAACTGTTTTATAACTAAGGCAAACGTATTGGATTTAATTGTTTATAAAGAAAGTAAAAAAAGACCAATGAAAGTCTTGAAAAATGTCTCGATGTTGCTATTCAAAATCACCAGCAAAAATTTCAACTGGTCTAATTTCTTAAGTCGACTTAGGCTGTTATTGCTTCTGACCACAGATATTTTAAATCTAAATAAATAAAGATAAAAAATTAACTTTATCAAGTGTAAGTCAATTTATTGTGGGTGTTTGAAAAATTTGATAAAACGATTCTATTCGAATCTATTACACAGCTAAAAATTTGAACCTAAATTTAAAACTTTTTTGGACTACATATATGACCAAACCTAATTTGAATTCAAATTCAATCTAGACCAGTTTTCATGAAAATTGGCTAAATGAATCGGGTTTTAGTTATAAACAAGAAATGTTTTAACAATTTTTTAAAGATAAAATAAATTTTTTGTCTGTTGGCGGGAATTCGAACCGAGACTCCCCGCATCATGCCCATCTGCTCTACCACTGAGCTACATCGCACACATAAATGTTGTTGGCAAAATTCAATCTTGAATAAGCTTTCAAAAATAAATTTGAATATTCAAACCCAAAAGTTTAAATTTTAGACCGAAAAGTTTTAAGAATAAAATAAAATTAAAAAAACGTGGCAGCTGGCAGGATTCGAGCGAAAATGCTCAGGAGTCACAGCCGACTGATATACCGCTGAGCTATGACGCACATGAAGTTTTTGTGGGCAAAATTCAATTACATTCAAACAAACCAAAAATAAAAAATTCATACTGCTTTTTCATTTAGATTTTAAATCGAAACCAAAATAAAATGAAAATCTTTATAGGTATTTGGATGGTTTGAAATATTGTACAAAAAGGTTTGAAAAATTGATTAAACTTTATACGGGTTTAAATTTTAGGTTCATTTTTGTAGCCGTGTAGAATACTTAGTCATTAAAAGTTTATAGTAGGTACTATCTAAACGTAGGGTGTATGTTTATGTTGTACTTTTCGACACTACTATGCATAGGATCTATTGTTCAACATAAACATACACCCTTCGTTTAGATACTATTCTACTTCATAGCGATATTCTAGGTACTTGTTTCAGATGTTGCGGTAAACAGCACAACAACCAGGTAGAAACAATTATTTTCGCTGTATCCTTTGATGAGCGTTTATTATTTGTGTTATATATTTTGAGAATGCCAGAAAAATTTGACAATAGGATTAAAAAAAATCTGTATAACTTCCAAAGTATAGCTAGGTACCTTTTTTTATTACACCATAATATCAAAATAAAAAAAGTTTAGAAGAGATGGTTTTACTTAACAATTTTTTAAAAAGAAAAGAAAAAAAAAACACTTTTCTACTTATTAGATACGTTATATATATAAATAGAAGTGTTTTCCCAGTGTGAAAAATATTGTAATATTGAATTTTTAGAGTGTATTTTATTGAAAGCTAATTTCAACACCTTTCTAATGGTATGAAGATGTTTGAAATCGGTAAAGCCATTCCGTAATAATCACACTTTAAAAGTACCTATTATCATAATTTTCGAATATTTCGATACCTTGCCACGCCCACAACTAGTCAAAAATGCAATTTCTAGAAATGAGGTTGTGCTTGGGTAGGTAAGATGTACCTCTATGCAAAAGTGTACGTTTTTTTAGCCTTTGATATGAAATTCATCATATGTTATTATAACTTACTTTGAAAGCCAAAAATTAAACAATTAGTCTACTGAATTTACTTTTTAAATCACTCTATGGCGGATTTCACCACTTAGTTAAGTCGTTTTTAGTCCTAAAATTGCAACAATAAAAATGGAACTAACTAATATTTGTTTATGACTCTTCTATTCTGCCGTTGATTAATATTGAATGTATTTGTATAAAATAACAACCAATGAGTCCTCAGAAGTTGGACCCTGCTACACTGAAAGGTTCTTGGTTTAAGTTATTAGAAGTCAATCCCTTACTTTTCCAGAATTTGTAGTGTTTAAAAATGTGTCTATCTTTAGTCAGGGAAAAGTGGTATTGGTCCTTATTCTTTTAGGTCGTAAAAGGCGGACAACTTTGTCAGCTTGAGCATTTATGTATATGATTTTAAGAAAAAACAGCGTGCAATAGAGATGAATAAAATTCGTTAAGGCCGGGCCACAAAGAGATTACGCCGCGTAAAAAAGCTGCGAACTGCTGCTCTGCTATGCCAGTTCTCACAACAACAAAAACAGGGCGATTTTTTTTTTGACATTTTTATTTTTCTTTGTTTCTTTTTTTAATTTTTAACAAAAAAAAAAAGAAATGCGGCCACCCTGCCATGTTTTTCTTCGGAGAGAGTGATGAAAATAGAAACATTTCTATCGTCGCTTAAATGTCGTCGGGCGTCATTTTCCTTGGCGTTTGATTGTGTCCAAATTAATCATATTAGATGGTTCTATTTTAACAAAGCGTATATTCGTTGCGTTTTTACGCAAAGATAATGCCACGATTATGAAATTAATGATAATAAGGAAAGTAATAATAAATAGGAAGATAGCAAATCCGAAATTAATGAGAATGTTAGTCAGAAAAGAAGAAGAAGCAAATTGTACCTAGTCAATAGTGAAAATGTTTTAATTTTATTATTTATATATTCAATTGTCTAATCGTTTAATGTATGTAAATAAAAATATAATTTTGAAAGGAATTTAGTGCAGTAGTGAAGTTGTTAAAATTAAAACTAAAATAGAATAATTTTTATTGAATTTCCCCTATCATTATCATTTAGTTTTAGGAATGTTATTGTTATAAAAGAGTTGTTTTTTATGTATGTCATAATATTAGTAAATAAATATAACATAAAGTGTAAACTGTCAATTATGAAAGCAATACGAGCACTAAAAGCCTTGGAAATATTTATTTATACTCTTTAGTTGAAATTTTAATGTCACTTTTTTTACGTTCTGACTAAATTTAGTGACAGAAGATGATTTAATCTACAGAGGAAACCCCATATAGCTACACGCAAAACAGTACTTCAAAAAGCTGCTGTATATATAAACTAAAAAAAGTGTTATTTTAACACCAAAAAGGTGTCCAATAACAAAAATTAAAAAAAAAAAACTATTTGCACCACACTTACTATTATTTGGTTCAGCCGTTTTCGAGTTTTAGAGTGACGACTGAACTTTATCTTACTAGTATTATAAATGTGAATGTAGCGATGTTTGGATGTCCAGACGTTTACTTCTGTTCCTCAATAACGTGAGAATGGCAAGACGGATTTTGCTGAAATTTGGTAGGCAGACAGCTAATAGTCTGGAAGGAGGTATAGGCTATTTATTTTTTAATTTTGGGGGGTCCGGCCACGCTAGGGACCGTAACTTTTCGATTTATTTGTTTTTCCATATAACTCTGAGTACACTTGACCTAAACTTATGATATTTCGCATACAGGTGTAGAAAATTCGTACAATATGGGTTTCAAACGAAACTGGAAGGTCCCAGATCTCATTTGGACTTCGATATATTACGATAAATTTATCGATAACTGAGTTATAAAGTCGAAATGTGATTGCCCAGAAACCTAAAATTTGCCCTACAATATGGGTGTCAAACGAAAGGGGGTGACCCCAGGTTTCATTTGAACTTCGATATATATCGATAAATTTATCGATAACTGAGTTATCAGTCGAAATGCGATTGCCCAGAAACCTAAAATTTACTCTACCATATGGGTACCAAACGAAAGGGAATGGCCCCAGGTTTCATTTGGACCTGGATATATTTCGATCGATATTTATCGCTAACTAAGTAATAGGTGAAAATGTGATTGCCCAAAAACTTCAAAATTGCCCTACAATGTGGGTATCAAACGAAAGAGCATGGCCCCAGGTTTCATTGGGACTTCGATATATTTCAATAAACTTATCTATAACTGAGTTATTGGTAAAAATGTGATTGCCCAAAAACCACAAAATTGCCCTACAATATGGGTATCAAACGAAAGGGCATGACCCCAGGATTACGATAGATTTATTGATAACTGAGTTATCGGCGAAAATGTGATTTCCCAAAAACCTTAAAATTACCCCACAATATGGGTATCAAACGAAAGGGCATGACCCCAGGTTTTACTTGGACTTCGATATATTTCGATAAATTTATCGATAACTGAGTTATCGGTAAAAATTTGATTGCCCAACAACTTTAAAATTGCCTTACAATATGGGTATCAAACGAAAGGGCATGGCCCCATTATTCATTTGGACTTCGATATATTTCGATAAATTTATCGATAACTGAGTTATCGGTGAAAATGTGATTGCCCAAAAACTTTAAAATTGCCCTGCAATATGCGTATCAAAAGAAAGAGGATTTCCCCAGGTTTCATTTGGACTTCGATATATGTATTTCGATATATTTATCGAATGGGAATTTTGATAGGAATTTTGAAAATTTTAAATACTATTGGTAAATGTTTCAGTATTCAATAATCTTATCTTATCTTACTAATATTATAAATGTGATTGTAGCGATGTTTGGATGTCCAGACGTTTACTTCTGTTCCTCAATAACGTGAGAATGGCAAGACGGATTTTGTTGAAATTTCGTAGGCAGACAGCTAATAGTCTGGAAGGAGGTATAGGATATTTATTTCTTAATTTTGGGGGTCCGGCCACGCTAGGGACCGTAACTTTTCGATTTGTTTGTTTCTCCCTCTAACTCTGAGTACACTTGACGTAAACTTATGATATTTCGCATACAGGTATAGAAACTTCGTACAATATGGGTTTCAAACGAAACTGGCAGGTCCCAGATATCATTTGGACTTCGATATATTTCGATAAATTTATCGATAACTGAGTTATAAGTCTATATATTTCGATAAATTTATCGATAACTAAGTTATAGGTGAAAATGTGATTGCCGAAAAACCTCAAAATTGCCCTACAATGTGGGTATAAAACCAAAGAGCATGGCCCCAGGTTTCATTTGGACTTCGATATATTTCAATAAATTTATCGATAACTGAGTTATCGGTAAAAATGTGATTGCCAAAAAACCACAAAATTGGTCTACAATATGGGTATCAAACGAAAGGGCATGACCCCAGGATTCATTTGGACTTCGATATATTTCGATAAATTTATCGATAACTGAGTTATCGGTGAAAATGTGATTGCCCAAAAACTTTAAAATTGCCCTGCAATATGCATATCAAAAGAAAGGGGATGGCCCCAGGTTTCATTTGGACTTCGATATATTTCGATAAATTTATCGATAACTGAGTTATCGGTGAAAATGTCATTGCCCAAAAACCTTAAAATTGCCCCTCAATATGGGTATCCAACGAAAGGGGATGGCTCCAGGTTTCATTTGGACTTCGATATATTTCGATAAATTTATCGATAACTAAGTTATCGGTGAAAATGTGATTGCCCAAAAACCTTAAAATTTCCTCACAATGTGGGTATCAAATGAAAGGGAATGGCCCCAGGTTTCATCTGGAATTCGATATATTTCGATAAGTTTATCGATAACTGAGTTATCGGTGAAAACGAGTTGGCTCAAAAGCCTTAAAATTGCCCCACAATATGGGTATCAAACGAAAAGTTATCGATCAAAACGTGATTGCCCAAAAACCTAAAATTATTTAATCAATCTACATTTCCCCATTGATGGGAATTTTGAAAATTTTAAATACCCTTGGCAAATGCTTCAGTATTCAATATAATCTTATCTTACTAGTATTATAAATGTGAATGTAGCGATGTTTGGATGTCCAGACGTTTACTTCTGTTCCTCAATAACGTGAGAATGGCAAGACGGATTTTGTTGAAATTTGGTAGGCAGACAGCAGTCTGGAAGGAGGTATAGGCTATTTATTTTTTAATTTTGGGGAGGTCCGGCCACGCTAGGGACCGTAACTTTTCGATTTATTTGTTTTTCCATATAACTCTGAGTACACTTGACCTAAACTTATGATATTTCGCATACAGGTGTAGAAAATTCGTACAATATGGGTTTCAAACGAAACTGGCAGGTCCCAGATCTCATTTGGACTTCGATATATTATGATAAATTTATCGATAACTGAGTTATAAGTCGAAATGTGATTGCCCAGAAACCTAAAATTTGCCCTACAATATGGGTGTCAAACGAAAGGGGGTGACCCCAGGTTTCATTTGAACTTCGATATATATCGATAAATTTATCGATAACTGAGTTATCAGTCGAAATGCGATTGCCCAGAAACCTAAAATTTACTCTACCATATGGGTACCAAACGAAAGGGAATGGCCCCAGGTTTCATTTGGACCTGGATATATTTCGATCGATATTTATCGCTAACTAAGTAATAGGTGAAAATGTGATTGCCCAAAAACTTCAAAATTGCCCTACAATGTGGGTATCAAACGAAAGAGCATGGCCCCAGGTTTCATTGGGACTTCGATATATTTCAATAAACTTATCTATAACTGAGTTATCGGTAAAAATGTGATTGCCCAAAAACCACAAAATTGCCCTACAATATGGGTATCAAACGAAAGGGCATGACCCCAGGATTACGATAGATTTATTGATAACTGAGTTATCGGCGAAAATGTGATTTCCCAAAAACCTTAAAATTACCCCACAATATGGGTATCAAACGAAAGGGCATGACCCCAGGTTTTACTTGGACTTCGATATATTTCGATAAATTTATCGATAACTGAGTTATCGGTAAAAATTTGATTGCCCAACAACTTTAAACTTGCCTTACAATATGGGTATCAAACGAAAGGGCATGGCCCCATTATTCATTTGGACTTCGATATATTTCGATAAATTTATCGATAACTGAGTTATCGGTGAAAATGTGATTGCCCAAAACCTTTAAAATTTCCCTGCAATATGCGTATCAAAAGAAAGAGGATGGCCCCAGGTTTCATTTGGACTTCGATATATGTATTTCGATATATTTATCGAATGGGAATTTTGATAGGAATTTTGAAAATTTTAAATACTATTGGTAAATGTTTCAGTATTCAATAATCTTATCTTATCTTACTAATATTATAAATGTGATTGTAGCGATGTTTGGATGTCCAGACGTTTACTTCTGTTCCTCAATAACGTGAGAATGGCAAGACGGATTTTGTTGAAATTTCGTAGGCAGACAGCATTGTGTATCAGTACAAGTGTGGAATCTTCTGCATAAACGTCAAATTTTCAAAGTGAGTTTAACACCTGATGATCAGAGTTGCTTTTTTGGAAAATAGTATCATTTAGCGCCGAGTTGCATTCGATTTCGTAAAAAAATTAGTAGTAAATAAAGGGGTAATAGTTCTCTAAATTTATAAAATAAGGTGAAAAATAATAGTTGAAAACTTCTTAAGTCTGGTTTTCATTAGGTAAAATTTTGATAATTTCTATCGACTTTATCGAAAAATGCGGTAATTATCTACTTTAGCTGTCAACTGCTAATATATTAGCTAGAATTATGGAAGGGGCTAGAAGGGGGTTTCAGTTAAAAGTTATGGTCAAAAAACCGAAAATTGACCCGGGTTCGATACCAAAATTGGGGTGGAATCCATGGTATTTATGTGCAGAACATCTTTCTGAGCTGGGCTACGCCATCCCAAGTCCGGGATGTTGCCTGAACCGTGCCACGGTACGCACTTTTTTTGACGTTTTTAGGCGCAGTCTAATGTAAATACAAAAACCACATGAAAACTTGAAACTTGGATTGCAAATATCTCCTCAGAGAAGCAAAATATTAAAAAAGCGCTTCCGGATTCGTGATCCTGAGGCCAAAGTCCGCCTTTTGAGCCCCCTCCCATAATTTTAGCTAATTTATTAGCAGTTGACAGCTTAAGTAGACAAATACCAAATAAGCAACCGAATCTTGATAAAGTCGATGAAATTTGACACCTTTTGACATAATGAAAACCAGCCTTTAGAGTTGTAATTTATAAAGTTTATTTTACATTTTGAACTTGTAGCACTCTCTTTTCAGAAATTATTTGCTACTTCTTAGAATTTGTAAAGATTTAAAAACGTACTGCAAAAGGCAACAAAAAAATTGAAACTGCTAACAACATGTCACGACAGGCCAATTGCATTATGCTGGCGAAATTCCACGGCCTTAATATTGATAGGTACTTGGTTTATAAATTGAAAACAATCTATCTAAAAAAATTGTGTTCTCATTTTCTGGTTTCTTATTTCGAACATTAAAATTTTTCCTGTAAAATAAATAAAATTTAATCGTTTTGTATTTTTTGCAAATAAAAGTGTAAGTTTAAAGATTCGTTTTAAAATTTCCCTACAAATTGGAATGAAAAAGTTGTGCAACACAGCAACACTTTTTTGCAAACAAGAACCCTGTCTCATTGTTTTGCGGTCCTGCACAAAACCCTGGTTTGCGGAAACCACAACAGCAACCCAGATTTTTGACATGGATGTGTGTTTTGACAATTGTGATTTGACGTTGAAGTGTGTTTTGACATTTCTGTCAAAGCTACATTTCACACTTTATGTTATACACAATGGCAGACAGCTAATAGTCTGGAAGGAGGTATAGGATATTTATTTCTTAATTTTGGGGGTCCGGCCACGCTAGGGACCGTAACTTTTCGATTTGTTTGTTTCTCCCTCTAACTCTGAGTACACTTGACGTAAACTTATGATATTTCGCATACAGGTATAGAAACTTCGTACAATATGGGTTTCAAACGAAACTGGCAGGTCCCAGATATCATTTGGACTTCGATATATTTCGATAAATTTATCGGTAACTGAGTTATAAGTCGATATATTTCGATAAATTTATCGATAACTAAGTTATAGGTGAAAATGTGATTGCCGAAAAACCTCAAAATTGCCCTACAATGTGGGTATAAAACGAAAGAGCATGGCCCCAGGTTTCATTTGGACTTCGATATATTTCAATAAATTTATCGATAACTGAGTTATCGGTAAAAATGTGATTGCCAAAAAACCACAAAATTGGCCTACAATATGGGTATCAAACGAAAGGGCATGACCCCAGGATTCATTTGGACTTCGATATATTTCGATAAATTTATCGATAACTGAGTTATCGGTGAAAATGTGATTGCCCAAAAACTTCAAAATTGCCCTGCAATATGCATATCAAAAGAAAGGGGATGGCCCCAGGTTTCATTTGGACTTCGATATATTTCGATAAATTTATCGATAACTGAGTTATCGGTGAAAATGTGATTGCCCAAAAACTTTAAAATTGCCCGACAATATGGGTATCAAACGAAAGGGGATGGCCCCAGGTTTCATTTGGACTTCGATATATGTATTTCGATATATTTATCGAATGGGAATTTTGATAGGAATTTTAAATACTATTGGTAAATGTTTCAGTATTCAATAATCTTACTTAATATTATAAATGTGAATGTAGCGATGTTTGGATGTCCAGACGTTTACTTCTGTTCCTCAATAACGTGAGAATGGCAAGACGGATTTTGTTGAAATTTGGCAGGCAGACAACTAGTAGTCTGGAAGGAGGTATAGGCTATTTTTTTAATTTTGGGGGGGTCCGGCCATGCTAGGGACCGTTACTTTTCGATTTTTTCTTTTTCCCATATAATTCTGAGTACACTTGATCTAAACTTATGATGTTTCGCATATGGGTGTAGAAACTTCGTACAATATGGGTATCAAAGAAAACTGGAAGGTCCTAGGTGTCATTTGGGCTTCGATATATTTCGATAAGTTTATCGATAACTGAGTTATCGAAGAAAATGTGATTGCCCAAAAACCTTAAAATTGTCCTATAATACGGGTATCCAAAGGAAGGGGCATGACCCCAGGTTTCATTTGGACTTCGATATATCTCGATAAATTTATCGATAACTGAGTTATCGGTGAAAATGTGATTGCCCAAAAACCTTAAAATTGCCCTACAATATGGGAATCAAACGTAAGGACATGGCCCCAGGTTTCATTTGGACTTCGATATATTTCGATAAATTTATCGGTAACTGAGTTATCGGTGAAAATGTGATTGCCCAAAAACCTTAAAATTGCCCTACGATATGGGTATCAAAAGAAAGGGCATGGCCCCAGGTTTCATTTGGGCTGCTATATATTTCGATAAATTTATCGATAACTGAGTTATCAGTGAAAATGTGATTGCCCAGAAACCTTAAAATTGCCCTACAATATGGGTATCCAACGAAAGGGGATGGCCGCAGGTTTCATTTGGACTTCGATATATTTCGATAAATCTATTGATAACTGAGTTATCAATAAAAATGTGATTGTCCAAAAACCTTAAAATTGCCCTACAATATGGGTATCCAACGAAAAGGGGTGGCTCCAGGTTTCATTTGGACTTCGATATATTTCGATAAATTTATCGATAACTAAGTTATCGGTGAAAATGTGATTGCCCAAAAACCTTAAAATTTGCTCACAATGAGGCTATCAAATGAAAGGGAATGGCCCCAGGTTTCATCTGGAATTCGATATATTTCGATAAGTTTATCGATAACTGAGTTATCGGTGAAAACGAGTTGGCTCAAAAGCCTGAAAATTGCCCCACAATATGGGTATCAAACGAAAAGTTATCGATCAAAACGTGATTGCCCAAAAACCTAAAATTATTTAATCAATCTACATTTCCCCATTGATGGGAATTTTGAAAATTTTAAATACCCTTGGCAAATGCTTCAGTATTCAATATAATCTTATCTTAAGGCTGGTTTTCATTAGGTCAAATGGTGTCAAATTCCATCGACTTTATCGAGATTTGGTTGCTTATTTCGATAAAGTCGATAGAATTTGTCAAAGTTTGACCTAATGAAAACCAGGCTTTACTAATATTATAAATGTGAATGTAGCGATATTTGGATTTCCAGACGTTTACTTCTGTTCTTCAATAATGTGAGAATGGCAAGACGGATTTTGTTGAAATTTGGTAGGCAGACAGCTAATAGTCTGGAAGGAGGTATAGGCTATTTATTTTTTTATCTTGGGAGGTCCGGCCACGCTAGGGACCGTAACTTTTCGATTTTTTTGTTTTTCCATATAACTCTGAGTACACTTGACCTAAACTTGTGATATTTCCCATACAGGTGTAGAAACTTCGTACAATATGGGTTTCAAACGAAACTGGCAGGTCCCAGATCTCATTTGGACTTCGATATATTTCGATAAATTTATCGATAACTGAGTTATAAGTCGAAATGTGATTGCCCAGAAACCTAAAATTTGCCTACAATATGGGTGTCAAACGAAAGGGGATGACCCCAGTTTTCATTTGAACTTCGATATATATCGATAAATTTATCGATAACTGAGTTATCATTCGAAATGCGATTGCCCAGAAACCCAAAATTTACTCTACATTATGGGTACCAAACGAAAGGGAATGGCCCCAGGATTCATTTGGACCTCGATATATTTCGATAAATTTATCGATAACTAAGTTATAGGTGAAAATGTGATTGCCCAAAACCCTCAAAATTGCCCTACAATGTGGGTATCAAACGAAAGAGCATGGCCCCTGGTTTCATTTGGACTTCAATATATTTCAATAAACTCATCGATAACTGAGTTATCGGTAAAAATGTGATTGCCCAAAAATCACAAAATTGCCCTGCAATATGCGTATCAAAAAAAGGGGATGGCCCCAGGTTTCATCTGGACTTCGATATATTTCGATAAATTTATCGACAACTGAGTTATCGGTAAAAATGTGATTGTCCAAAAACCACAAAATTGCCCTACAATATGGGTATCAAACGAAACCCCAGGATTCACTTGGACTTCAATATATTTCGAAAAATTTATCGATAATTGAGTTATCGGCGAAAATGTGATTGCCGAAAACCTTAAAATTGCCCCACAATATGGGTATCAAACGAAAGGGCATGACCCCAGGTTTTACTTGGACTTCGATATATTTCGATAAATTTATCGATAACTGAGTTATCGGTAAAAATGTGATTGCCCAACAACTTTAAAATTGCCCTAAAATATGGGTATCAAACGAAAGGGCATAGCCCCAGGTTTCATTTGGACTTCGATATATTTCGATAAATTTATCGATAACTGAGTTATCAATAAAAATGTGATTGTCCAAAAACCTTAAAATTGCCCTAAAATATGGGTATCCAACGAAAGGGGATGGCTCCAGGTTTCATTTGGAATTCAATATATTTCGATAAATTTATCGATAACTAAGTTATCGGTGAAAATGTGATTGCCCAAAAACCTTAAAATTTCCTCACAATATGGGTATCAAATGAAAGGGAATGGCCCCAGGTTTCATCTGGAATTCGATATATTTCGATAAGTTTATCGATAACTGAGTTATCGGTGAAAACGAGTTGGCTCAAAAGCCTTAAAATTTCCCCACAATATGGGTATCAAACGAAAAGTTATCGATCAAAACGTTATTGCCCAAAAACCTAAAATTATTTAATCAATCTACATTTCCCCATTGATGGGAATTTTGAAAATTTTAAATACCCTTGGCAAATGCTTCAGTATTCAATATAATCTTATCTTACTAATATTATAAATGTGAATGTAGCGATGTTTGGATTTCCAGACGTTTACTTCTGTTCTTCAATAACGTGAGAATGGCAAGACGGATTTTGTTGAAATTTGGTAGGCAGACAGCTAATAGTCTGGAAGGAGGTATAGGCTATTTATTTTTTAATTTTGGGAGGTCTGGCCGAGCTAGGGACCGTAACTTTTCGATTTTTTTGATTTTCCATATAACTCTGAGTACACTTGACCTAAACTTGTGATATTTCGCATACAGGTGTAGAAACTTCGTACAATATGGGTTTCAAACGGAACTGGCAGGTCCCAGATCTCATTTGGACGTCGATATATTTCGATAAATTTATCGATAACTGAGTTATAAGTCGAAATGTGATTGCCCAGAAACCTAAAATTTGCCTACAATATGGGTGTCAAACGAAAGGGGATGACCCCAGGTTTCATTTGAACTTCGATATATATCGATAAATTTATCGATAACTGAGTTATCATTCGAAATGCGATTGCCAGAAACCCAAAATTTACTCTACATTATGGGTACCAAACGAAAGGGAATGGCCCCAGGTTTCATTTGGACCTCGATATATTTCGATAAATTGATCGATAACTGAGTTATCGGTAAAAATGTGATTGCCCAAAAATCACAAAATTGCCCTGCAATATGCGTATCAAAAAAAGGGGATGGCCCCAGGTTTCATTTGGACTTCGATATATTTCGATAAATTTATCGATAACTGAGTTATCGGTAAAAATGTGATTGCCCAAAAACCACAAAATTGCCCTACAATATGGGTATCAAACGAAATCCCAGGATTCACTTGGACTTCGATATATTTCGATAAATTTATCGATAACTGAGTTATCGGCGAAAATGTGATAGCCGAAAACCTTAAAATTGCCCCACAATATGGGTATCAAACGAAAGGGCATGACCCCAGGTTTTACTTGGACTTCGATATATTTCGATAAATTTATCGATAACTGAGTTATCGGTAAAAATGTGATTGCCCAACAACTTTAAAATTGCCCTACAATATGGGTATCAAACGAAAGGGCATAGCCCCAGGTTTCATTTGGACTTCGATATATTTCGATAAATTTATCAATAACTGAGTTACCGGTGAAAATGTGATTGCCCAAAAACCTTAAAATTGCCCTACAATGTGGGTATGAAACGAAAGGGGATGACCCCAGGTTTCAATTGGACCTCGATATATTTCGATAAATTTATCAATAACTGATTTATCGGTGAAAATGTGATTGCCCAAAAACCTTAAAATTGCCCGACAATATGGGTATCAAACGAAAGGGGATGTTCCCAGGTTTCATTTGGACTTCGATATATGTATTTCGATATATTTATCGAATGGAAATTTTGATAGGAATTTTGAAAATTTTAAATACTATTGGTAAATTTTTCAGTATTCAATAATGTTATCTTATCTTATCTTACTAATATTATAAATGTGAATGTAGCGATGTTTGGATGTCCAGACGTTTACTTCTGTTCCTCAATAAAATGAGAATGGCAAGGCGGATTTTGTTGAAATTTGTAGGCAGAAAGCTAATAGTCTGGAAGGAGGTATAGGTTATTTATTTTTTAATTTTGGGGGGTCCGGCCACGCTAGGGACCGTAACTTTTCGATTTTTTTTGTTTTTCCATATAACTCTGAGTACACTTGACCTAAACTTATGATACTTCGCATACAGGTGTAGAAACTTCGTACAATATGGGTTTCAAACGAAACTGGCAGGTCCCAGATCTCATTTGGACTATATTTCGATAAATTTATCGATAACTGAGTTATAAGTAGAAATGTGATTGCCCAGAAACCTAAAATTTGCCCTACAATATGGGTGTCAAACGAAAGGGGATGACCCCAGGTTTCATTTGAACTTCGATATATATCGATAAATTGATCGATAACTGAGTTATCAGTCGAAATGCGATTGCCCAGAAACCTAAAATTTACTCTACAATATGGGTACCAAACGAAAGGGAATGGCCCCAGGTGTCATTTGGACCTCGATATATTTCGATAAATTTATCGATAACTAAGTTATAGGTGAAAATGTGATTGCCCAAAAACCTCAAAATTGCCCTACAATGTGGGTATAAAACGAAAGAGCATGGCCCCAGATTTCATTTGGACTTCGATATATTTCGATAAAATTATCGATAACTGAGTTATCGGTGAAAATGTGATTGCCCAAAAATCTTAAAATTGCCCTACAATATGGGAATCAAACGTAAGGACATGACCCCAGGTTTCATTTGGACTTCCATATATTTCGATAAATTTATCGATAACTGAGTTATCGGTGAAAATGTGATTGCCCAGGAACCTTAAAATTGCCCTACAATATGGGTATCAAACGAAAGGGCATGACCCCAGGATTCATTTGGACTTCGATATAATTCGATAAATTTATCGATAACTGAGATATCGGTGAAAATGTGATTGCCCAAAAACCTTAAAATTGCCCTACAATATGGGAATCAAACGAAAGGGGATGGCCCCAGGTTTCATTTGGACTTCGATATATTTCGATAAATTTATCGATAACTGAGTTATCGGTGAAAATGTGATTGCCCAGGAACCTTAAAATTGCCCTACAATATGGGTATCCAACGAAAGGGGATGGCCGCAGGTTTCATTTGGACTTCCATATATTTCGATAAATGTATCGATAACTGAGTTACCGGTGAAAATCTAATTGCCCAAAACCCTTAAAATTGCCCTACAATATGGACATTAAACGAAAGGGGATGGCTCCAGATCTCATTTGGACTTCGATATATTTCGATAAATTTATCGATAACTGAGTTATAAGTCGAAATGTGATTGCCCAGAAACCTAAAATTTGCCTACAATATGGGTGTAAAACGAAAGGGGATGACCCCAGGTTTCATTTGAACTTCGATATATATCGATAAATTTATCGATAACTGAGTTATCATTCGAAATGCGATTGCCCAGAAACCCAAAATTTACTCTACATTATGGGTACCAAACGAAAGGGAATGGCCCCAGGTTTCATTTGGACCTCGATATATTTCGATAAATTTATCGATAACTGAGTTATCGGTAAAAATGTGATTGCCCAAAAATCACAAAATTGCCCTGCAATATGCGTATCAAAAAAAGGGGATGGCCCCAGGTTTCATTTGGACTTCGATATATTTCGATAAATTTATCGATAACTGAGTTATCGGTAAAAATATGATTGCCCAAAAACCACAAAATTGCCCTACAATATGGGTATCAAACGAAATCCCAGGATTCACTTGGACTTCGATATATTTCGATAAATTTATCGATAACTGAGTTATCGGCGAAAATGTGATAGCCGAAAACCTTAAAATTGCCCCACAATATGGGTATCAAACGAAAGGGCATGACCCCAGGTTTTACTTGGACTTCGATATATTTCGATAAATTTATCGATAACTGAGTTATCGGTAAAAATGTGATTGCCCAACAACTTTAAAATTGCCCTACAATATGGGTATCAAACGAAAGGGCATAGCCCCAGGTTTCATTTGGACTTCGATATATTTCGATAAATTTATCAATAACTGAGTTACCGGTGAAAATGTGATTGCCCAAAAACCTTAAAATTGCCCTACAATGTGGGTATGAAACGAAAGGGGATGACCCCAGGTTTCAATTGGACCTCGATATATTTCGATAAATTTATCAATAACTAATTTATCGGTGAAAATGTGATTGCCCAAAAACCTTAAAATTGCCCGACAATATGGGTATCAAACGAAAGGGGATGTTCCCAGGTTTCATTTGGACTTCGATATATGCATTTCGATATATTTATCGAATGGGAATTTTGATAGGAATTTTGAAAATTTTAAATACTATTGGCAAATGTTTCAGTATTCAATAATGTTATCTTATCTTATCTTACTAATATTATAAATGTGAATGTAGCGATGTTTGGATGTCCAGACGTTTACTTCTGTTCCTCAATAAAATGAGAATGGCAAGACGGATTTTGTTGAAATTTGTAGGCAGAAAGCTAATAGTCTGGAAGGAGGTATAGGTTATTTATTTTTTAATTTTGGGGGGTCCGGCCACGCTAGGGACCGTAACTTTTCGATTTTTTTTGTTTTTCCATATAACTCTGAGTACACTTGACCTAAACTTATGATACTTCGCATACAGGTGTAGAAACTTCGTACAATATGGGTTTCAAACGAAACTGGCAGGTCCCAGATCTCATTTGGACTATATTTCGATAAATTTATCGATAACTGAGTTATAAGTCGAAATGTGATTGCCCAGAAACCTAAAATTTGCCCTACAATATGGGTGTCAAACGAAAGGGGATGACCCCAGGTTTCATTTGAACTTCGATATATATCGATAAATTGATCGATAACTGAGTTATCAGTCGAAATGCGATTGCCCAGAAACCTAAAATTTACTCTACAATATGGGTACCAAACGAAAGGGAATGGCCCCAGGTGTCATTTGGACCTCGATATATTTCGATAAATTTATCTAAGTTATAGGTGAAAATGTGATTGCCCAAAAACCTCAAAATTGCCCTACAATGTGGGTATAAAACGAAAGAGCATGGCCCCAGATTTCATTTGGACTTCGATATATTTCGATAAAATTATCGATAACTGAGTTATCGGTGAAAATGTGATTGCCCAAAAACCTTAAAATTGCCCTACAATATGGGAATCAAACGTAAGGACATGGCCCCAGGTTTCATTTGGACTTCGATATATTTCGGTAAATTTATCGATAACTGAGTTATCGGTGAAAATGTGATTGCCCAGGAACCTTAAAATTGCCCTACAATATGGGTATCAAACGAAAGGGCATGACCCCAGGATTCATTTGGACTTCGATATAATTCGATAAATTTATCGATAACTGAGATATCGGTGAAAATGTGATTGCCCAAAAACCTTAAAATTGCCCTACAATATGGGAATCAAACGTAAGGACATGGCCCCAGGTTTCATTTGGACTTCGATATATTTCGATAAATTTATCGATAACTGAGTTATCGGTGAAAATGTGATTGCCCAGGAACCTTAAAATTGCCCTACAATATGGGTATCCAACGAAAGGGGATGGCCGCAGGTTTCATTTGGACTTCCATATATTTCGATAAATTTATCGATAACTGAGTTACCGGTGAAAATCTAATTGCCCAAAACCCTTAAAATTGCCCTACAATATGGACATTAAACGAAAGGGGATGGCTCCAGGTTTCATTTGGACTTTGATATATTTCGATAAATTTATCGATAACTAAGTTATCGGTGAAAATGTGATTGCCCAAAAACCTTAAAATTTCCTCACAATATGGGTATCAAAAGAAAGGGAATGGCCCCAGGTTTCATCTGGAATTCGATATATTTCGATAAGTTTATCGATAACTGAGTTATCGGTGAAAACGAGATGGCTCAAAAGCCTTAAAATTACCCCACAATATGGGTATCAAACGAAAAGTTATCGATCAAAACGTGATTGCCCAAAAACCTGAAATTATTTAATCAATCTACATTTCCCAATAGATGGGAATTTTGAAAATTTTAAATACCCTTGGCAAATGCTTCAGTATTCAATATAATATAATATAAATATCAAAGTTTGAAGTTTAGATGAACTATTCGATAAATGCATTCTGATACATTAATATCAAGACTTAGAGTCAAAGCAATATTTAACTTTAGAAAACTCAATCGATTTCAAAGATATGTATGTATATTTAATTAAAATTTTTGAAAACCGTTTTTAAATACATACAATTTTTTCAAAACTCGAGGAACATAGAGACAAATTATACGGTGTTACAGTCAAAAAGTACTTTTTGCGAGACATACCTCATTTTGTAGGTCTAGTCAGACTGACTAAAACTGCATACTCAGAATTTCCAATACACCCCCAAAATCTGAAGTTAGGGGCCAAAAACCCCTTTTCCATAGGTGAAGGCATATATTGGCCTATAACTTTATTTTTGGTCGCCCTATGTAAAAGGTTTTGGTATCATTGGAAAGAAGACATTTTGACGCTTCTATCGATTTATAAACGGCTTATTTTTTTGACAGAAAATTCAGAGAAAAAATAAAAAAACACAAAAAATTTCAATTTTTGGAAAAAAAATTCTATCTTGAGTCACAGTTTTTTCCACTATTTTGTTCACCAATGTATATAGCTTGATTAACGTGTAGAGTCTCCTGTCAATTTTATTTCCAACGAGGTATAGTTTTTTTAAGATCCGTTGAGGTTTTTCTAATGTAATTCGTTTCTTTATTGAAAAACTAAAAAAAAAAAAAATTTTAATGGGCATACAAATACATTTTGGTCAATTAAAAATGTTTACAAACTCGATTTCAAGGTTATGTACATATATTTAAGTAAAATTTTTAAAATTCAATACATATTATTTTTTCAAAACTCTAGGAACATAGACAAATTATTGATCTTCCAACAGTTTTTTATTTGATCAATCTACCTTACTTGGTGAACTTCGACGACCGAATTCTTATCTAAAATGTTGAAAGGGTATTTCGCAGGGGCGGGCAAGACCGCGGGTATATACTAGTTCTTAATATAAGTACTTTATTCTTATTTGAAGCTTTTTGCATCTCAATTTCAAAAACAAGAACGAAAAATTCTTATTCTAAGAATATTTAAGTACGAAAAATTCTTGAAATTTTAAGAATGGAAAAAGATAAATTCAATTTCGGTCGGACTTAATTTTAGAATTCTATTTTTCTCTGAGTGTACGGGTCGATTAACTCTGGATAGTAAGGGGGCAATCCCCAAATCAAGCACCGGTACAAACACAGTGAAGCCAACAACGGCTGATGCTAAACCTCCATTAAGTGCCGGTACTGAAACCAATTCCTTAACGTCTGTGGCAGTGGTCTCTCCACCTGGCCTCAGAGATCCAAAAAAGGGAACGACCGCGATGGCAACAACGAGTCGAAATTCCTCCCAAAAGACATCTCCCAGTCGCTCTGAGTACTTGGACAAAAGAGTGAAGCAGAAGCTCTGTTAACGAACTTCCAGAGCAATTATGAGCCAAAGAAGGTTAACGGAAATACCTTCAAATGCCAGAGACCGGACGGGGATTTAAAACCTCATCCGTAGCGGCAGCACAACACCCCCGGAGAGAGTAAACTTAGCTTTGCTGAAGTGACAAAGGACAGGATCCTCATAGGCGTCATTGACCGAGGTAACGAAAGCTGGGCCATCCCTAAGGACCAGTGGCGGTACGTCCGGAACGCGATCGGTAATGCCCTACTTGACATTATGGATGAGTCTCCGGGTGCCACGGCGGTAGGTTCTGATGCGGGATGGCACCAGGGTCGAATCAAGGTATTCGCTTGCGAGGATGCAAAAACTGTTGCACTGTACAAGGCAGCAGCTGCAAGACTGGGTGAGATCTACCAAGGGGCAAAAATCGAGGTTGTCGACTGGAGAGACATTCCGGCTCGGCCAAGGGCAAGGGCATGGATTCCCGCCATCCTTGCTGAACCTGAGAGAATTATCAGGATGCTGCAAATCATGAACCCGTCTCTCCCGACGCAGGCCTGGAGTGTCAATCTGGTTGAGGATGCGGTAGGGCCTGATAGGCAGGTGGTCTTCACCTTGAATAAGGAGGCACTCGAGCTCCTTAAACGGTGCAATAGACGAGTGCACTACGGCATGGGTCAGATCGTGATCCACGTACAAAAAAGCCTCCAGACGAGGTAGAACTCGAAGATACGGCGGGGCAGGGAAGTCAGAGCCCTCTCATGTTGGCGGTGCTTCAGATAAACCTGCACAAATCTAAACCAGCCTCGGCTGCTTTAATCAGTCGTCTTTGTAAAGGCGACGTAGATGTGGTCCTCATCCAAGAACCCTGGGTCAATAGCTCAAGGATTCGCGGTCTAGGAACTAAGGGTTTTAAGCTTATCTGAGCCAGCGAGGGGGGCAGGGTTAGAGCCTGTATTTTGGTTACCTCTGAGCTGAACGCCTTTCTCTTGCCCAACTATAACAATGGTGACGTTGCAGCTGCCAGTTTAACACTAGACAGTACCAGCCTGACGATGGCGTCGGTCAATATGCCCTACGATGCCGAAGAACCTCCTCCACAGAGGGAGGTAAAAGACTTGGTGGCAAATTTTACCATGGGTCATCTTATTATCGGAACTGACGCTAATGCAACGTGGGTAACGAAACTACGTTTATCACTAAAACCCGCAGGGAGGTCATAGATTTCACTATTTGCAGCGAAGGCGCTTATGAGTGGGTCAGAAAATCGCGTGTTCTTGATGAACATTCATTCTCCGACCACCGGTACATAGAACTTGTTCTAGACTTTTCTGTTGAGCAGCCAGTTATGAAACGCAACCCACGTAACACTAACTGGCAGCTACACAATGAAATACTATCTAGGGACTTACCAGCACTGCCCCCACAAGTCCCCTCATCAGTAGGGGAGTTGGATGATCTGGTTAAGACCTTTACAACGGCGCTCTCGAATGCCCTAGAGCAGGCTTGCCCAGTGCCAAAACCACGTAGTAAACATAGGCCGCATCGGTGGTCCTAAGGCCTGGACTCGCTCCGCTAATCATGTGGGACACAATTTAATAAGGCCAAGAGCCTTGGCACGGAGACTCAATGGCTCGAATATAAAGTTAAACTCAGGGCCTACAAAAAAGCTCTGAGGCAGGCAAAGAGAGTATCGTGGAGAAATTTCTGCACTGGGGTCGAAAATGTCGACGATACAGCGAGACTTAGACGAATTCTCTCAAAAACTCAAACAGCCACAAGCTATTTGCGCAAACCTGACGGATCCTGGACCAGCACGGAGAGGGAAACCCTAGAGCTGCTCTTGAATACGCACTTCCCAGGGAACTTGCATGAGGAACCCTTAGCACCTACAACAAACCTGGCCCGCTACATATCCATCATGGAGGAAAAGGTTAGGTGGGCGGTTAAAAGCTTTGAACCGTTCAAGGCTGCCGGGCCAGACGGGATTATTCCCGCACAACTCATAAACACGTTGGAGACATCAGCCAAATGGCTGATATTTCTTTATACAGCCTGCCTGGCTATTAGTTACATTCCGTGCTCCTGGAGAAGTGCCACGGTCTAGTTTATTCCTAAGGCGGGAAAGGCGTCCCATTACGAGCCCAAGGACTACAGGCCGATCAGTCTCTCGAGAGGATAATAAATGACTACCTCTCCACTACTATTGATAGCAACCTTATCTCTAGCTATCAGCATGCATACACCAAAGGGAAATCTACAGAAATTGCGCTTCACAGCCTAGTTTCTGTTATTGGAAAATCGCTGTATGAAAAGGATTACTGTCTCGTGGCCTTCTTAGACATTGAAGGAGCCTTCAACAACATAAGCCCTGAGGCTATAAACACCGCTTTAACAAATCTGGGCATAAGCAGGTCTCTTATTGGACTTATTGATCAACTACTAAGGGGTAGAATAATAGCGTCATCACTGGGCTCGGTTGTTTTATCGCGCTATGTCATAAGGGGACCGCCTCAGGGTGGTGTTCTCTCCCCGCTTTTATGGAACCTCACTGTCAACTCGCTGCTGCGAGACACAAGCTGCGGGGCGGGAAGGTAGTGGCATATGCAGACGATTTGGCTATTGTATATAGGGGCAAATTTCCACAAACCCTGTGCGACTTGATGCAACCCGGGAAAATTCGAACTGGCCCTTTTCACCAACCGCTATAAACCTACCACCGTTAAACCTACCAAAACTTAATGGCGTGCGCCTGTACTTGGCTGACAAAGCCAAGTTCCTACGCACAGTTCTGGATAGGAAACTAACCTGGAAGGAGAATGTTCTTCAGCGCCAGAAGAAAGAGGAAGGAACGAAGAGAAAAAGGGAGGGAGATAGTGTTAAGGCGAAGAAAGATAGGAAGGAGAGTTGTAAAAGGGGGGACACTGAGCTAAAATTTAAACAGGACGTCTGCCTCTACTACGTATAAAAGATATAAGATTCAAATATTGTATTTGTGTATGTATGCATAACTTAAGTTGCGTTCTAAACAGATTGACCGATCATAACCAACTTTAGAACAGAAACTGAAAATCATCGATGAATTAAGAGGGATAGGGGAAAAGGTGCGTGCACCTCACATACAAATGGGATTTTTCATGTTGGACGTATTAATGCTAGGCCACTAAAATTTAACAGCGTTATATGAGGATTTTATGAAACCACTCGTATAAGGATTTGAAGGACGGGCATAATTGGTACCACTTCTATCGACTTTATCGAACTTACCTACATGCTAAGCGCTTGGCCTCGTAGGTTTTTATTGCGAGTTCGAAACTTGCTGGTGGTCATCAACTCATATTTTTCTTTCTTTTCTTGCAATACCTAATCTCATTCCCGCCATCTTCTGACCATCAAGCACAAAAGAAGAAGAAGACAAAATCTGACAAAATCAAAGTTTTTGGGGCCGTTCGTTTTGGAAGGCAAACACGATTTTGTGATGCGATTGTATTGAAGTAATTCAATGCACCATTGAAAATGTTTGAGAAACTGCCAAAAACCATCGAAATTTTAACATTTCATATCGAACTTAAAAATAATTAAATAAAAATATTTCAAATTTAGCAAAATGTCGTCCGATGCCTAATTTTTATGTTTGCCTGGTAGCCCAAAATATGGCTTGTTCAAAATTCAAAGCGTAGGAAAATAAGCATTTTAAGCATGACAATAACATATGAGAATAAGACTTTTGATTGCTTGTTTTTATGAGCACCTAGGCATACAATTAAAAAGTCAGCTGAAATTAGTCCTTCAACTACTAAAGTAATCTGCTACAATTTTCTAGTACCTGGGTCACCGAGCTTGCTCGGTATTCCTCGAAGTTGTTACCAAATCTTAAGCTACATTTACACTGCACCAAATGCGTGGCTTTTGGCGAAGTTATTTCGAGAATGTTTGTCCGCAGAATTAATTTGTTTGCCAAATTAGACGAATTTAATTTAATTTGACCTAATTTGGTAATCAAATTCAATCTGCCGATGAACGGTCTCGATAAAACTTGGCCAAAAGTGACGCATTTGGTGCAGTGTAAATGTAGTATAATATTTAAAAGAAGACGAAAAAGGTGGCAACCCTGTAAACCGGCCGAAGTGGCAACACCCATAATTCAAAAATGAATCAAATTGTCTATTTTATTGAATTCGCTCAAGCAGTTCCCGAGATATACGAAAAAATAAATACATAAATTGCGGTTACGTGACAACCCTAGGCAACCCTGCTTGAAACTATCATATTTGGAATACGGTCGAAAATACCTTTCATTCGATACCCATATTGGTATATCTAGATCTATATCTATTAAACAAAATTGGGATCGGTGGCAACCCTGTAAACCACTCTAAGTGGCAGCACCCATCTTATCTTACTAATATTATAAATGTGAATGTAGCGATGTTTGGATGTCCAGACGTTTACTTCTGTTCCTCAATAACGTGAGAATGGCAAGACGGATTTTGTTGAAATTTGGTAGGCAGACAACTAATAGTCTGGAAGGAGGTATAGGCTATTTTTTGGTTTAATTTTGGGGGGTCCGGCCATGCTAGGGACCGTTACTTTTCGATTTTTTTGTTTTTCCATATAAATCTGAGTACACTTGACCTAAACTTATGAAATTTCGCATACAGGTGCAGAAACTTCGTACAATATGGGCATCAAACAAAACTGGAAGGTCTCAGGTCTCATTTGGACTTAGACATATTTCGATAAATTTATCGATAACTGAGTTATCAGTCGAAATGCGATTGCCCAGCAACCTTAAATTTACCCTACATTATGGGTATCAAATGAAAGGGGATAACACAAGGTTTCATTTGGACTTCGATATATTTCGATAAATTTATCGATAGCTGAGTTATCGGTGAAAATGTGGTTGTCCAAAAACCTTAAAATTGCCTACAATATGGGTATCAAACGAAAGGGCATGGCCCCAGGTTTCATTTGGACTTCAATACATTTCGATAAATTTATCGATAACTGAGTTATCGGTGAAAATGTGATTGCCCTAAAACCTTAAAATTGCTCTTCAATATGGGTATCAAACGAAAAAGCATGGCCCCAGGTTTCATTTGGACTTCGATATATTTCGATAAATTTATCGATAACTGAGTTATCGGTGAAAATGTGAAGGGCAAAAAACCTAAAACTGCTCTACAATATGGGTATTAAATGAAAGGGGATGGCCCCAGGTATCAATTGGACTTCGATATATTTCGATAAATTTATCGAAAGCTGAGTTATCGGTAAAAATGTGATTGCCCAAAAACCTTAAAATTTTCCCATAATATGGGTAGCAAGCGAAAGGGGATGGCCCCAGGTTTTATTTGAACTTCGATATATTTCTGAGTTATCGGTGAAAATGTGATTGCCCAAAAACCTTAAAACTGCCGTACAATATGGGTATTAAACGAAAGGTTTCATTTGAACTTCGATATATTTCGATAGATTTACCGATTACTGAGTTATCAATAAAAATGTGATTGCCCAAAAAACCTTAAAATTGCCCTACAATATGGGTATCAAACGAAAGGGAAAGCCCTAGGTTTTATTTGGACTTTGGCGTATTTCGATAAATTTATCGATAACTGAGTTATCGGTGAAAATGTGATTGCCCAAAAACGTTAAAATTGCTCTACAATATGGGTAACAAACGAAAGGGAATGGCCGCAGGTTCCTTTTGGACTTCGATATATGTATTTGGATATATTTATCGATAACTGAGTTATCGGTCAAACGTGATCGCCCAAAAACCTCCAATTATTTAATAAATCTTCTTCTCCCCATTAATGGGAATTTTCAAAATTTTAAATACCCTTGGTAAATGCTTCAGTATTCAATAATCTTACTAATATTATAAATGTGAATGTAGCGATGTTTGGATGTTTGGATGTTTGGATGTCCAGACGTTTACTTCTGTTCCTCAATAACGTGAGAATGGCAAGACGGATTTTGTTGAAATTTGGTAGGCAGACAGCTAATAGTCTAGAAGGAGGTATAGGCTATTTTTTTGTGGGGTCCGGTCATGCTAGGGACCGATACTTTTCAATTTTTTTGTTTTTCCATATAACTCTGAGTACACTTGACCTAAACTTATAATATTTCGCATACAGGAGTAGAAACTTCGAACAATATGGGTATCAAACGAAACTGGAAGGTGCCAGGTCTCATTTGGACTTAGACATATTTCGATAAATTTATCGATAACTGAGTTATCAGTCGAAATGCGATTGCTCAGCAACCTTAAATTTACCCTACATGTTTAGGTCGGAGCCTAAAATATTTCTTTTGAACAAAAGGTACACCCTAATGCGAATATTAATAATGTTGCATATACATGCAAACGCTGTCATGTATATGCACACATTCACAAAATAAAACACGGGTAACAGAGTTTTCCTTTGCATATCCAATATCCAGTGGAAAACCTCCGTGCGATATCCGGTCCGGCAGAGCCGAGATCAATTTTCCAATAACATTCCATTTTCACTATCGAAGAGAAAGGACCTGCCTGCTGCCGCTGTCACAATCACCCACTATATTTAAGGTAATCTATTGTACATAAATAATAACCAACAAGTAAGGAAGTCTAAGTTCGGGTGAAACCGAACATTACATACCCAGCTGTGCACATAAAGTGGGCGTGATCGTTCACCGATTTTTCTTATTTTCTGTGGTAGTACTCTACATAAACATAACATGCCTGGTACATAGTTTCGTAAATCTATCTCACACCGTTCTGAAGTTGTTAGCAGTCGAATTTAAAAATTGCTTGACTCATAAGTGGGCGGTGCCACGCCCACTTTCCAAAATTTTGAAAAAATTATGTAAAGAATATGAAAGTTGATGTATGTACCAAATTATATTATTATAGCGAAATCAGTTAATTAGATATGGACTTTTCAATATTTCCACCTCCTTTCAATATAACTTTTATGAAAAAGTAGGCGTGGTCGCGAAGCGATTTCGTTTATTTTCTATAGCTGAATTTACCACAACAATAGTATGTCCTCTACGAAATTTCGTTATACTAGCATAAACTGTTCTGAAGTTATTAAGAGTCAAAATTTTAAAATTTCTTCAAATATACGTGGGCGGTACCACGCCCCCTTTTCAAAAATTTTTATAAAATCGGCCTTAGAACATCTAAATCAATACATATTGCAAATTTTATCATTGTAGCTGCTTCTAATATTGAATTAACCCATTTTATACGTTTTTCGAAATTTTCGATATCGAAAAAGGGGCGTGGTTATGGTCCGATTTTACCCATTTTCAATAGCAATCTATTCTGAACCCAAATAAGTACGCATGCCAAATTTGGTGAAGATATCTTATTATTTGCTCAAGTTATCGTGTTAACGGACAGACGGACGGACGGACAGACGGACGGACATGGCTCAATCAAATTTTTTTCGATCCTGATCATATTGATATATGGAAGTCTATATCTATCTCGATTCCTTTATACCTGTACAACCAACCGTTATCCTAACAAAGTTATAATACCCTGTGTACATGTACAGCTGGGTATAACAATAAAGCGACTTATTGTGATTTAATACTAATCATTCTGCCTTTGCTTTGTTTATTTCTATATTATACCTCCCGAGCGACGGTATAAACATTGGTCCTTCGAGCCGGATATCAAATGAAAGGGGATAACACAAGGTTTCATTTGGACTTCGATATATTTCGATAAATTTATCGATAGCTGAGTTATCGGTGAAAATGTGGTTGTCCAAAAACCTTAAAATTGCCTACAATATGGGTATCAAACGAAAGGGCATGGCCCCAGGTTTCATTTGGACTTCAATACATTTCGATAAATTAATCGATAACTGAGTTATCGGTGAAAATGTGGTTGCTCAAAAACCTTAAAATTACCCTACAATATGGGTATCAAACGAAAGGGAATGACCCCAGGTTTCATTTGGACCTCAATATATTTCGATAAATTAATCGATAACTGAGTTATCGGTGAAAATGTGGTTGCTCAAAAACCTTAAATTTTCCCTACAATATGGGTATCAAACGAAAGGGGATGACCCCAGGTTTCATTTGGACTCCGATATATTTCGATACATTTATCGATAACTGAGTTATCGGTGAAAATGTTATTGAACAAAAACCTTAAAATTACCCTACAATATGGGTATCAAACGAAAGGGGATGACCCCAGGTTTCATTTGGACCTCAATATATTTCGATAAATTAATCGATAACTGAGTTATCGGTGAAAACGTGGTTGCTCAAAAACCTTAAATTTTCCCTACAATATGGGTATCAAACGAAAGGGGATGACCCCAGGTTCATTTGGACTCCGATATATTTCGATACATTTATCGATAACTGAGTTATCGGTGAAAATGTTATTGAACAAAAACCTAAAAATTACCTTACAATATGGTTATCAACGAAAGGAAATGGCCCCAGGTTTCATTTGGACCTCAATATATTTCGATAAATTAATCGATAACTGAGTTATCGATGAAAATATGGTTGCTCAAAAACCTTAAATATTCCCTACAATATGGGTATCAAACGAAAGGGAATGGCCCCGGGTTTCATTTGGACCTCGATATATTTCGATAAATTAATCGATAACTGAGTTATCGGTGAAAATGTTATTGAATAAAAACCTTTAAATTGCCCTACAATATGGGTATCAAACGAAAGGGCATGACCCCAAGTTTCATTTGGACTTCGATAATTTTCGATAAATTGATCGATAACTGAGTTATCGGTGAAAATGTGATTGCCCAAAAACCTTAAAATTTCCCTACAATATGGGTACTAAACGAAAGGGGATGGTCCCAGGTTTCAATTGGACTTCGATATATTTCGATAAATTCACCGATAGCTGAGTTATCGGTGGAAATGTGATTGCCCAAAAACCTTTAAATTGCCCTACAATATGGGTATCAAACGAAAGGGCATGACACCAGGTTTCATTTGGACTTCGATATATTTCGATAAATTTATCGATAACTGAGCTACCGGTGAAAATGTTATTGCCCAAAAAACCTTGAAATTTTCCACAACATGGGTATTAAACAAAAGGGGATGGCCAAAAGTTTCATTTGAACTTCGATATATTTGGATAAATTAATCGATAACTGAGTTATCGGTGAAAATGTGATTGCCCAAAAACCTTAAAATTTCCCTACAATATGGGTACTAAACGAAAGGGGATGGTCCCAGGTTTCAATTGAACTTCGATATATTTCGATAAATTCACCGATAGCTGAGTTATCGGTGGAAATGTGATTGCCCAAAAACCTTTAAATTGCCCTACAATATGGGTATCAAACGAAAGGGCATGACACCAGGTTTCATTTGAACTTCGATATATTTGGATAAATTAATCGATAACTGCGTTATCGGTGAAAATGTTATTGAATAAAAACCTTAAAATTGCCTTACAATATGGTTATCAAACGAAAGGTGAAACCCCAGGTTTTATTTGGACTTCAGCGTATTTCGATAAATGTATCGATAACTGAGTTATCGGTGAAAATGTCATTGCCTAAAAAACTTAAAATTGCCCTACAATATGGGTATCAAACGAAGGGGAAAAGCCGCAGGTTTCATTTGGACTTCGATAAATTTATCGATAACTAAGTTATCGGTGAAAATGTGATTGTAAAAACCCCTTAAAATTTCCTCACAATGTGGGTATCAATAGAAAGGTTTCATCTGGACTTTAATATATTTCGATAAATTTATCGATAACTGAGTTATCGATGAATATTCCTTAAAATTGCCCTACAATATGGGTATAAAACTAAAGGGGATGGCCCCAGTTTTCATTTGGACTTCAATATATTTTGATATATTTATCGATAACTGAGTTATCGGTCAAAACGTGATCGCCAAAAAAACTCTAGGAACATAGACAAATAATAGATCTTCCAACAGTTTTTTATTTGACCAATCTACCTACCTTGGTGAACTTCGACGACCTAATGTTGAAAGGGTACTTCGCAGGGGCGGGCAAGACCGCGGGTATATACTAGTATTATATAAATATCAAAGTTTGAAGTTTAGATAAACTATTCGATAAAAGCTTTGTGAGACATTAATATCAATACTTAAAGTCAGAGCAATATTTACTTTAGAAACCTCACTTTTGATCGATTTCAAGGTTATGTACATATATTTAAGTAAAATTTTTAAAATTCAATACATATTATTTTTTCAAAACTCTAGGAACATAGACAAATAATTGATCTTCCAAAGGTTTGTTATTTGACCAATCTACATAACTTGGTGAACTTCGACGACCGAATTCTTATCTAAAATGTTGAAAGGGTACTTCGCAGGGGCGGGCAAGGCCGCGGGTATATACTACTATATACATATAATCTTAGAATGAATCAGGTTGTCCATATGCCAAATTTTATCCTAATCGGTCAAGTAGTTCCCGAAATATACGAAAAAATAAATAAATTGCGTTTAGGTGGCAACCCTACTTGAAGTTATCTTATTTGGAATACCTTTTATTTGATACCGATTTTGGCATATCTAGCTCTATATTTAAAAAAAATTGGGATCGATGGCAATCCTGTAAACCGCCATAAGTGGCAACACCATTGAATTCCGCTCGGCCTAACTATTAAAATTTGTGCAATGTTGGCTAAATCCTAGAATTTCACCTCCTATTTAATTTGCACAGCTAAGCATCGTGGTGAGAATGGGTTACGCCTGAAAGTCTGCAACATACGCCTGAAAATCGGCTACAATTTCTATTTCCGTTGCATCATCAGCCATTTTCTCAAATCTTACTCTCAATCAAAACTTCATATCGCCGCCTAAGAAGTTAACTTCAAAAATTATGTAAATTCGAGGTAACGCATCATAACCTGTAATAAGTAGGGATATACATTAAAGCGTATTGCCAAAAAAAAAGTCGGCCGTACCTCCCCTCATATAAAGTGTTTTTGAAAAACATTTAAACAATTTTTTTTTAATTTTTTTCTGGCAACCCTAAATGTCGCCCAATAACATTTTACTTCATATCTTTGGCATTTGTTGTCGGATTTTAAAATGTGCACCATAATTTTTTTTGTCTCAAAGAGGAGGTTTTTCTCAAGAAAGTTCATTGAGCTCATGCGTTTCGTTGTGGCACTTACCCACCATATCTCAGTTTCTACCACCCTAATGTAACGACCTAATGTCAGTTAATTGAAGACCGTAAAAGATTTACGATTTTTTACGGTCTTTAATTTGCTGTTATTAGGTCGGTACATTAGGGTGGTAGCAACTGAGATATGGTGGGTAGGTACCACAACGGAGCGCCTGAGATCAATGAGCTTTTTTTTGGAAAAACCCACTCCCTGAGACAAAAAAATGGGTGTATCACACTTAAAAATCCGACAATAAATGCCGAAGATATGAAGAAAAATGCAATTGGGCGACATCTAGGGTTGCCAGAAAAAAAACATTTTTTTTAAATGTTTTTCAAAAACATTTCATATGAGGGGAGGTACGGCCGACTTTTTTTTTTTTGCCTGTAAGGCGAGGAGCTCTAATGTATGTACATGTTTTCATTAGTTCAAGAAAAATTCCAAACTTTGAGAGCTCATATCTCCTAAGGAAAATGAAATAAGCGCTAAGAAAATACGTGTCAAATTATTTTGTGATAAGAACGTGTACATTGATATTATACTTATTTGTAGGGAGACAATCTCATCATCAGGTTTTTGAAGGCTCAACCCCTAGAGCGGTAGTAATATACCCGAAGATATTGCACACAAATTTTGGTCGCGATTGGAAACGATTAAGGGGTGTCGCACGGGGGTCAAATTTCACATTGCCCTATGGACACTCAAAAAATTAAAATTATTGTATTAGAAAAAAGAAAAATTACTTTTATTTTTTGAATCTCCATAGGGTAGTCTGGGCTTTGTGGCACGCCTAAACCATCTCCAATCGGGATACACGTTTATGTGCGATTTAGTTGACCACGGGGGTGAAAGTGGAAAAAATTTTACATTTGATTATAAGGACCACCCTTATATATATTGAATTTGAGCCAAATCGCAGGCCCCATGGTTGATTTTGGGTCCGGTTGTTTTGTAACAGCTCAATATGGGTTATTGACAAAATATGTAGCATAATTTATTGTTAATAAATGTTGTTATGTAGTAGTAAATTGCAGTCTAGCTTTGAACAGGCTAGTCGACTCTCACTGAATTAGTATGTCTTATATTTTTAAACACCACCTTACTTTGATAAATCACTAGTTGATATGTGGCCTTACAAACGGACGAAAGTCCCACCGACCCGCGAATATTTAAAAACGGTCGTTGAGGACCCTCATCCGGTCGCACAGAACCATTAATCGTGAAAATATTTGCACTTGTCGATAAATACTCACACAAAATAAAAAAAAAAACTATAAATAAACAAAGTTGTTCGACCGAGCTCGCCTTCCTCTCTACGCATGCTACCTAAAATCCGTCCAAGCTGATGCAAAGAACTTTTGAAATGCCGCATATTACTCTGCCATTATTTTGGCGCAGATGGCACGTACGTGATGGTAATAAAATCATAATTTATCAATTATGATTGCAACAAATGCAGATTTTTTGTTTATGTATGCAGGTGCCACAGAAGTTTAGTTTGCCCCTGTCTCACCATTAGTGTAAATCTAAAAACTGCATGCGATTTATTATTAAATAGCCATTAAGAGGATATATGAATACGGTTGTTGGGTTTATTGGAAATGGATTATGTATGTATATAATACTTTCCTGTAGACGCAATTTAAGTGTATCTTGCTGAAAAAGAAAGGTAAAAGTAGAACAAAATTAAAAGAGTGATAAATACAAGTATGTCGATTAGGGTGGCCGTTATTTTTTTTTCGTATTTTTACATGGGAAACCCCTTAGATTTGTTCCAAATTAGAAAAAAACTGTATATACAAAATTTTAGAACGTTTGCATAATGATTGGCCGTGCCTTGGGCCCACAAAATTTGCTAAAAATTATATTTTTCTCACTATGGCTCTTTTTAACTTCAGTAATAATTATTTTATTGAAAAACTTTATTCACAAATATTTTAGGAACATATCTGATGAACAATGTTGCTCTGTATTAGTTTTTTGTAACATTAATATTTAATCTAGAAAAAACGAAATTAAAAAATAACGGCGAAATTTTCACATATCTTCGCATTCTTTGCCTGATGATCACAGTAGTTTACAAATAATTCATTTGAAAAAATACCAAGATATTCATGTATATGGGTGAATTGGCACTGAGCCTTTGGGCTTTAATCCGCTGAACTATGGTCAGCTCTGCGTAAAGTTCGTACAGCTCATCGTTCATCTTCCTTCGGAAAACTTTTCTCTCAAATACTCCCAGGGCCATCTTATCTTCTCTTGACACTGTCCATGATTCCGTGCCGTACATCAGGACTGGTATGATGAGAGACTTATAGAGCGTGATCTTTGTTTGGCGAGAGAGGACTTTACTTCTTAATTGCTTACTTAGTCCAAAGTAACACTTGTTGGCAAAGGTGATTCTCCGTTGGATTTCTAGACTGATATTATTTTGGGTGTTAATGCTGGTTCCCAAATAGACGAAGTCTCTCACCGTTTCAAACTTGTAGCCATCAAAGGTGACTTGGCTGCCAAGGCGCAGGTGCGCCGATTCTTTCTTTGATGAAGCAGATACTTCGTCTTGTCCTCGTTCACCGAAAGACCCATTTTTTTCGCTTCTTTATCCAGCCCAGAGAAGGCAGCGCTTACGGCGCGGTTGTTAAGGCCAATGATATCAATATCATCGGCATCCGCAAGCAATTGCACGCTCTTGTAAAAGATTGTGCCATTGCGGTTTAGCTCTGCTGCTCGAATTATCTTCTCCAGCATCAGGTTGTAGAAATCGCACGAAAGGGAGTCGCCCTGTCTGAAGCCTCGTTTGGTCCTTCCCGATTCTGACGGAGCTGTTGGTATTGCTCAACATCATTTGGCAAAGCCGTATAAGCTTTGCAGGAAAGTCAAGTTCAGGGTGGGGTGCAATGAAGCCATACGCGGCGTTATTGCTTTATTTCTCAAACCAAATGGAAATAAGGCCATATGGCGATATTTCCAATTCGGTTAAATCGCAAAGCGAAATAAAGCCATACCGAAAAATCTCTCAAATAAGTAATAAGGCCATAATATTGACTTTAAGGAGGTAAAACTTAAAATAAATGGCAAGTAAGGTGGTATCGCGCCAGGCCGCAGAGCGACGCCGCCCTCCGCGAACCGGCGACGCGCGGCCCCAACGCGCGGCCGTAACGCGGGCTGGGCCGCGAACGCGTACATGTTATGGACGACATACTTTGAAAGGAAGAACTTGATTCCTATACATTGTTGTGAGTAATATTTTATGGTGACAAGTAATAGTGTCACTGGTAATAGTGTCAATTGACACTATTGCTATTTTAGGCAGCGGTTGTCTGCGCAGCGCAGTGTTGTAAGAGATGGATTTTTATTATATGATTATTTACAAAATTATGGTTTCTCCTTTTACGAAATGTGCACTATTAGTGATCTTAACCTTTCGTAAAAGGAAAAATTCCCTTTTATTATTTTATAATTTACAAAATTATGGTTTCTCCTCTTACGAAATGTGCACAAATTTCAATGAATGGGCATGTTTTTAGCACTTTTGACACTATTTCCTTTTCAGTTTGGCTTTATTTTCATATGGCTTTATTTCTCAAACTGATTGGAAATAAAGCCGTATGGCGTTATTGCGTATGGCTTCATGCACCCCACCCAAATTCAGACATGGCGGTATACAGGCAACTCCTTTTTGCGCTGTCAAAAGCGGCTTTAAAATCGACAAAGAGGTGGTGTGTATCGATTCTTTTATCATGGGTCTTCTCCAGGATTTGGCGTATCGTGAAAATCTGGTCGATGGTAGACTTACCAGGTCTAAAGCCACACTGATAAGGTCCAACCAGTTTGTCTACGATGGGCTTCAGTCTTTCACACAATACGCTAGAAATAACCTTATATGCGATATTAAGAAGACTGATTCCGCGGTAGTTGGTGCGGGATCGCCTTTCTTGTGTATTGGGCACAGCACACTTAAATTCCAATCTGGAGGCATGCACTCGTCTGACCATATTCTGCATAACAGCTGATGCATGCTTCTTACCAGCTCTTCGTGTTTGAACAGCTCGGCGGGTAATCCGTCTTTTCCAGGCGCTTTGTTGTTTTTGAGCCGGGATATAGCTATCCTCACTTCATCATACTCAGGTGGTGGGACGACTTTTCCATCGTCAGGGATCGTTTAGCAGTGAGGAGAAGTGCTCCCTCCATAATTTAAGTACATTCTGTACGTCGGTTACCAGGTCGCCATTATTGTCCTTACAGGAACTTGCCCCGGTCTTTAAACCTTCTGGCACCCGCCGGATCTTTTCATAGAATTTTCGGGCATCGTTCCTGTCACCCAGCACCTCACACTCACGCCTTTCGGCCCCACGTTTCTTTTTTCTGAAAAGGCGTCTCTCTTACCTCTTCGCCTCACGATAGCGTTGCCATACACTGCGGGTTGCGCACGTTCGCAACGTCTCCCTATATGCAGCGTCCTCCCTGTCCGAGGCTGTGCTGCATTCCTCATCGTACCAGTTGTTCTTGCGGGATCGCTGAAACCCTATAGTGGCCTCAGCGGCGTTACGTAATGAGTGAGCATGATAAGTGAATGTGCATAATAACAAACACTTTAAGCATAATAAATATTACCAAGATCTAGAAAAACTGTAGTTTTTGGCGATTTTTTTTTGTTAATTTCAACATTTGAATGTGCACCTCAAATAACGTTGTAACCGGCATATTTTGCAAAATGCGTTTTTTGTGGATTCTTATTCCAACGGCAGTTTTCCATAATTCTAAAAAAACAGAAAGCTATTTTGAGTATTTTTTGGACTCAAGCCCAAAGAGAGAGCTATTTTTGGGTCTATGAAATAACTCCCATGAAATAAGTCCCACTTTTAAAAACGAAATAAGTCCCACCAAAAATTGCTATTTTGAAAGTGGGAGTTATTTCGTTTTTAAAAGTAGGACTTATTTCGTCAATTGGTGGGTGTTATTTCGTTTTTAAAAGTGAGACTTATTTCGTCAATTGGTGGGACTTATTTCGTTACGCGTTTTTATTTCAAGTGGGACTTATTTCGTTTTGAATGGGAATAAATTTGTTTTGTAAAGTGGGAGTTATTTCATATAAAATATTTTGAGAATCAATGGATGCAAAATGTCCAATATTCTCTTTTACAGAATATTTGCAAAAAGATGTTATGATTTCATTATTGCAAAAAGTTATATATTGGACATTTCGTAAAAGGGACAACCATAATTTTTTGTCCTTATCTCTCATGGCTCTCCTTTTTTTGTTAAAAACTACTTTATACTTACTATAATAAAAAAACTTTAAAGAAATGTGTACAAATAGGTACCGAACTTAACTACTGGAAAAACAATATTAAAAAAAATTGTTGCGTATGTATGTGTTTTATTATATTTTTAGTAGGAATTTGGAATTCGTGTTCCATGTTAATAATAAATTCTGGAACTCTATCAAAATTCGTAATATCCATTCCATTAAGAAGCCTTCTGCAAGCTTGCATACGATTTTTCTTTATTATTTCTCTGCTTTGATTATTCATATTATTCGACCTGTGCTTTTTTTCGAAGAGCCAAATACTTCTTATTTGAAATCGCATTAAACAGTGAAAAAGTGGGACGTATTTCGTTTATGAAAGTGGGACTTATTTCATTTAAGAAATATATTATTCAAGGGGGAGTTATTTGACAGTCGGGCAAAAAGATAGACAGACAGACGGACAAAAATTCTAAAAACGGTTGATTTGGACACTATTTGCTTAGCAATGATTGACATCACGAATTTTTTTGAATATCTGCCTTATACAGACATCGATATTTTTAAAAATATGTTGACAGCTCGGCATACCACCTGTTTTTTCTTAGGGCATCTCTAGAAAATGCAACATATTTTTTTTATACTTTTTTTATACATTGTTAAAATGCTAATAACATAAAGACTGATTTTTTTTATTTTTACAACTATGTATGGGAAATTCCACCGTCACTTACGTTACATCGCAAGTAAACTTGTATGATTCAAACTCGAATTGCATTACCATTTGCACGTTTTAGTACACGAAAAATGGTTTATTACTTGGAGTTTAGCCACTCAAAGCTGTTATGCCTAAACTTTTAATTTAAATTCTAAAAACATACTAAAAGCGGACTAAAATTCAGTCGTCACTGACGTTACAATTTTAGGACAAGGGGTTTTGGGCACCGGTGATTTATCCAAATTTCTGCGAAACCCCTTGACAGAATTAAATTCCAATGTTTGGGAGATTATTAGAAATTGAATGAAGTCTTTATAACAATCTTTGTAACTAGGACTTTTATAGAGATGTAAAATGTATAGTTAATTATGTACCGTCACTGACGTTACATAAAAGTCGTCACTGACGTTACCTCCGAAGTAACAGAAAATAAGCCGACTAGTTTTCCTTTTATGGACGTGATAACAGACAGGTCAATTGATTTATTGCAGAAAATCGTGAAAGGGTTTATCTTCAGGTGTCCTTTGCTCAGTTAAGACTTTTTTAGCTGGTTTTGCTCATACGCCAATTACTAATTGTATTACAAGAAACGTGTTGCATTAACCACCAAATATTGTTCGAGTCTATTGTGTGAAATATTTATACTTAGACATTCGATATATATACAGAGGATCTTTCCGAATTAATAGAAATATTACCACCAAATTATTATTTAATAAGTAAATGCTTTCTTATCGAAATTTGGAGCACGTTAAAGCTTTTTATTTAATTCAGTTTTAGAATATAACATTTTGAATATTATAGATAATTGGAAAGGTACATATATTATAGATAGTGTATGAATATAAAACAAACATCTATTCATAAATAATATTAAATTAAAATTTATAAATTTGCCAATGGAATTTCTTCGTCTCTTGTACTGTCCTCTCCGTATACGTCATTATAAGAAGATAGTTTGGAAGTTTTCAAGTTTCCGCTGGACCAGTACATCATATGCACGCTTGATATGCCTGCAATTGCAGGCGCGTTGGCGAACACAGTCTTTAAGTTCAACTTATCAACGGTACATTCGATTTCGTCATTTGCAATAGCTATTACTTTTACCGTGGACCCTTTTGCAGCTTCAGCAAATTGTTTAGAATTAAATACAAGGCACTCCCTTTTTAAAACTTTATTTCGGACAAATCGTTTTATAGCTCCTCCTATTCCGTCGACAGGCCCTTTGCCATGAGCGGTAGCGAAATAATTCCAAAATAAACGTCTTCTATTAACTTCTTCGAGCACATGTATGCCTTGGGAGATGTACCGATTTTTAAATTGCGATACCGGCCCATCTGACCATATTCTTACTTCGTTTATATATTCTGGCAAGCTCCCTAATATTTTGTTGAGATAAACCAGAGCTGTTGTCTTGTCGTGGTTGCGATTGTCCGAAACTAATACTATGGAATGCTGTGCGCCTGTGTGCCACAGAGATGCAGTAAATAAAGTAATTTGCGGATGCACCCAATGAAAGCTTTGGACCTCGTCCTGCGCTATGCACGTATAATTTTCTGCAAAATCTATTTGCAACAAAGCAACCGAATTTGATGAGGCAACGAAAACTTTATCTCTCTGATAGCACTCGGCTTGACATCTTTTTATATACGAATGCTCGAAAAACGTTGGAGTCTGATTGAGTGTGTGTACAACTAGATCATCGAGAGTGCCATTATTCAATGTCTTTCAGATTTTGCCTTGATTATCCTTCCACTCATACCAAGTTACCTTTGAATGGTCGCCGTTGTATGCGTTAACGTATTGCAAAAATTTGTTTTGTAATACATGTTTGCAATTGTCGCATGTATGCAGCCAGCATTCTTCTGTAGGGTGTTTACAAAGGACTGATTCTATGAAGTCATGAGTGTATTGGGGAAACTGTATAATTTTGTTTAAAGCGTTTAGCGATAATATGTAGTTTTCATGATATTTGCATAGGCAAACATTCACCCCTATTGTGAGTGTCGACCGCAATAGATAATCGACTACTAAGCGATTAGCGATCATCGAGCAATTGCGAGTGTCGCTCCGATCGCTTAATGAGCGACAATCGATCGTCTTTCTACAGCTATTTTTCAGTCGATGGCGTGTCGATTGATTTGCAAAGTGCAAATAAAATTGATAAATAGTAAATTATTTTAATAAAAATAGAAAATATTAAAAAAAAGCATTCAAAATTGGTAGTTTTTGTTCCATCAAGTTACACAATACCAATGTAAAATTCGATCGATTCAATCGAAAAGAATTGTTCTACTGCAAATCGACACTCGCAATAGGGGTCATTATGTGGTAGCTTGTTGAAAAGGTATACATGCCTGGGTCGAAGCTCAGCGAATTTGCTTCTTCCGACAACATTACCATATTTTTCGATAAACATAGAAAAAGTTTCTGAAACTGATGTATATAAATGGCGAACCTGAAGCTTAAGCTTAAACTTATTCTTTGTTCTGATTATTACAAAATCTTTCCCGGAGCTTGTCTACTGATGCTGTCGCATTCATAAAAATCTAATATTTTTTGTTTGACTTCCTCGTTCAAACACCTTTTGCTTGGAGGTTGCAAACGATTTAAAGCGTCATCATTCTCGAATTCGGCTAAAAGCCTTTTGAGAACCTCCTTACTTTTCAAAGGACAGCGTGGCAATGTTCTACGAGTACGAGCGGCTGCCTTTCCGACTGATTGGACATTAAACTTCAACGAAGGAACAGGGTTAATATCAGACATTCCTTTTTTCTTTAGCCTGTGCTTTTCTACGCGTTTCTGAACTTTTTGTTTTTGGGGGTCCAGCAAGGAGTTCTTTTTATTATAAGGTAGGGTCTCAATCAAACGTTTTTATACCCAGCTGTACTTGTACACAGGGTATTATAACTTTGTTAGGATAACGGTTGGTTGTACAGGTATAAAGGAATCGAGATAGATATAGACTTCCATATATCAATATGATCAGGATCGAAAAAAAATTTGATTGAGCCATGTCCGTCCGTGAGATAATGAGATATCTTCACCAAATTTGGCATGCGTACTTATTTGGGTTCAGAATAGATTGCTATTGAAAATGGGTAAAATCGGACCATATCCACGCCCCTTTTTCGATATCGAAAATTTCGAAAAACGTATAAAATGGGTTAATTCAATATTAGAAGCAGCTACAATGATAAAATTTGCAATATGTATTGATTTAGATGTTCTAAGGCCGATTTTATAAAAATTTTTGAAAAGGGGGCGTGGTACCGCCCACGTATATTTGAAGAAATTTTAAAATTTTGACTCTTAATAACTTCAGAACAGTTTATGCTAGTATAACGAAATTTCGTAGAGGCCATACTATTGTTGTGGTAAATTCAGCTATAGAAAATAAACGAAATCGCTTCGCGACCACGCCTACTTTTTCATAAAAGTTATATTGAAAGGAGGTGGAAATATTGAAAAGTCCATATCTAATTAACTGATTTCGCTATAATAATATAATTTGGTACATACATCAACTTTCATATTCTTTACATAATTTTTTCAAAATTTTGGAAAGTTGGCGTGGCACCGCCCACTTATGAGTCAAGCAATTTTTAAATTCGACTGCTAACAACTTCAGAACGGTGTGAGATAGATTTACGAAACTAGGTACCAGGCATGTTATGTTTATGTAGAGTACTACCACAGAAAATAAGAAAAATCGGTGAACGATCACGCCCACTTTATGTGCACAGCTGGGTATGTAATGTTCGGTTTCACCCGAACTTAGACTTCCTTACTTGTTTCTTACCACGGCTTTTTCTGGCAAACTCCTTTATTTTGACTTTGTAGTCCTCATACTTCCCTTCCGTTTTGAGCTTTTCCCTCATTTTTTTCATTCTATCAGCTCCCGACTGAGGCATCGTAAATAGTTCTAAAAAATAACAAAATATCCGCAAAAATATAAAGTTTGTTTGAAAAGGTGGGTAAGAACGTAAGCGTTCGTCACTGACGTTACAAAAGCGCAACGGATTTTTTTACATTGTATACTATTTTAAAAACAAATTTACTTTACATAGTTTATGTAGTTACCTTGTAGATGGAGAATCGAAGATTTTAACTTGATTGGCAGAAAACTATATATTTTATGCAATAAAATGCTTATTTTCGTCACTTACGTTACAAAAAAAGCGCACAACAATTTTTTTTTTTACACCAAAAAATGTTTGTGCAAATTTTTTATACTTTTGAAATTTCACTAAGAATTAAAATAAAAGTAACATGTAATGCCTGGTTTTAACAAGGTATTTAACAACAAAAAAAAATGTTTTTAGTTGTCCTAAATTGTTCAAGAATATTTAAGTTAGGCTTATGCGAATGTCATTCTGGCATTTATTCATCATGATTTAATATATTTACAACAACTTAGCCATATTACCAACTTAAAAACAAAATGTTGGTTTTTTCGCTTTCATCAATCTCTGCCATGGAAATTCCCGCATGTATTTTTGTTTATTCAAGAAGCAAAAATAATGAATTGTTATGAAATAAAAAAAAAACCCTTTTCATATTTTGGTAATCGGCCGAACATAGGATTATGCCGAATATTCAGCTACGGCTTCGGCCAAAAATTCCAGTTTCGGTAAGACACTAATAGATAGATAAAGAGCACGATTTTATAGCGCCGTTTGTTCTTTAACCAAAGCGAAATGCAAATGGGAACAAACTTCGTGTTAACGTTATCCCGCCTAATGGTAGACCTGACTAAGTTTAAGTCACAGACTTTGGTCTACCCAAAATTGTACGACATACAGCGAGCGTATTTAAAGGAAAATCATTAATTCGAATACAAAACTTGTCTATAAAAGGAAATTGAAACACCTTAAAGTCGTTTATATTCTAACAATGTTTAATTGTTTTTGTCTTTATTAAATTCTTTAGGCAAAACAATTGTTTCGACACACACCTTGCGTCATCATCAGTTGCTACGATCAACTAACCAAAGCAAAATAAAAACAAACAAAGTAAGCCTAACTAAATCAAACATACAAACTTTTAAGAAAGCTAATACAATGTAACAAGTTAAAAAAAAACCAAAACAAAGTTTACAAGAACAAAATACAAAGTGATTATGCATGTCTGTATGTACATATGTATATCAAAAACGGAATCAAAATATTATTGAAGAGCAGTGAAGAGACTCGAATACAGTGGGCCTGTATTACGATTTACCGAGTCATTTTTGTTTACATATATATGTAAAGATTCTAATATATTTAACCTGCTGTTATTAGTTTCTGACTTTATTAATTTGCAATCGTCTTCACTTATTGGATGCTTATTCGATAGAGCATGCTCAGCGATTCCACTTCTCGGGGTCAATATTCTTTATATATTTTATATGCTCATTTAACCTGATTCGTACCGTGCGGGTCGACTGGCCAATGTATTTTGCGCCGCAAATATTTCCATCGTCGTTTATTTGCGAACATGTAATCAGATATACGCCAGGTTTGTCTAAATTTTCACATTTATCCTTCGAGGATTTTAATAAAGATTTTAATTTTGTTGTTGTTTTTGGGGCCAACTTTACATTTACCTGCTTATAAATTTTTTGTAAAACGTTAAAGTTGTTTGCATCATAGGTCATGCTGCACCAGGTGTTTTTATTATTCTCGCCCACTGTGTCAAAAAAGGAACTACTCTCCCTTCGTTCCTTTTTGTTGTGGTGCTTTTTAATTATTTGCAATATACAGCTAGAGCTATAACCATTTCTTTTTGCGATGCTCATAATTTTCTCTTTCTCATTTTGTATGCAGAGTAACTGAGCGGCACATTCACAAGTCGATGAGCCATGGAGTTGAAAGCCGCTAATTTGTGTGAATAATGGTGATTGGACTCTATCGGGATAAATCGATCAGTCGACGTCGGCTTCCTATATATATCGAATTCGATATTTCCATTGATATCGCGTTT